>CM076580.1:592778308-593378308 GCA_034641835.2 Pinus albicaulis
TTCAAGACTTTAATCGCCATAACTCTTCCTTTTGTTTGCTACCAACAAAGATCTTCCTCATTAACTCATTTTATTTTTTAATATTCCAAGGCTCCACTTGAGTTTTTTCAATTAGATTTTGATGAGTTTGTAATTTCTTTACTAACTTGAGTCATTTTTTTCTAGAGGGTTGATAATGTTCCTTAACCCATTTTCTTAAATCTTGTTCCACATACCTTAATTTTTATTCCCACACATAGGTTGGTCATTTACTCACTACAAGCCTCCATGTATATTTGATTAACTCCACGTCTCCTTCATCCAACCATGCAATATTGTATATGAATGGGATTGGATCTAGTTCTTCCATATGATCTACCAAAAGTGTGATTGGTCGATGGTCGGACTCTCCGTGTGGTTTTATTGTCGATGTGTATTCCATTCCTTTAAGAAACTAGCTACTATGAATTAGGAACCTATCCAATCGAGCTACTATGTGATTATCCCCACTCCTTCTATTCGTCCAAGTGCATTTTCCTATTTTGGGGAGAATTTCCACTAGATCCTCTTCACTTATTAGATCTTCCATTCATTTTCTAAATGGTTCATGTACTGCTTCTCCCTCTCTTCTCTGAGGATCTAAGAAAAATATTAAAATCCCCTCCAATTATGCAATTATTGTGCAATAACTTCTATTTAAGAGAGCTTAATGCGTCCCAAAAAAATAGGGTCTATATTTGAAGATCATATATTTAACCTCCTCGAGTTCGAACCAAAATGCAAAAAAAAACAGTACCACATAACTACAATCTGATATCTCCCTTCATTATTAGCTTTCGGGCTTTATCTATTCATGCTTCTATAGATTAGGGGGATGATGACATCCCCATAAAATTTCCTACTAAATGTCAATTATAAAAAGGAAAAACTGTTCTTCGGAATCCCATGGGAAGGGCAACTAAAGGGATGGCTTCCATATTTTTCACGAACTTTTCCTGCTCTTCCCTACTTCTAGGTTTTTTTAATAATGTAACATCAAGCTCCTATAAGGATAAAACCTTGTGTGGAGGTGGGGGAGAGATCCCCTCTGGGGATGCCATAGTGGAATCAACTTAGGTTTTTTGCAACAATGATCGAGAGGGTCATAGAGCACTCTCTTAGATAATATTAATATTGTGCTGTTTAAGATTAAGATATTTACAATTAGAATAGAGGTAAGTTTCACACTATTTTTACTATGTTTAATTTGAAATATTAACCCCTTATTATAAATTTAAAACGATAAACACCCTTTAAAATAAACATCATATATTATTAGATTACAAATTTCCCATATAGTTAATTTATCCACCATTCCCATTGTTAGAAATAAAACATTTTTTTTGTAGGCAACCCTTGACCATTGCTTGAAAATTTGTTTTCACATGGATATAGGATAAATTTTTCCACTATGGTTTTAACCTTGGTTATTTTTCGTTTTGTTGGTGTTTATGGGATAAATAAATAGTAAGGGTTAGTTGAAAGAAATTCATTGTAATATAGGAATTAAGCAATGATTTCCTCATCCCCTATACTTTTTGTCATATACATTGACAAGTTAGAATTTTTTTTGAAAAAAATAATTTGTATTAGATAGACTTTTTCTAATATATGTGTTATCCTTATTCTTTGCATTGTGATATTGTTCTCATGTCAAGGAATCCCTATGATCTCAACAAACAACTTAAAATTATCAAGGATTTTTTCTCTAGTATGGGTATGACTATTAACATTGGCAAAACAACGGTTATGATAGTAAATCCAAAAATCTCACTTATACCCATTTTATGTATGAAAATGATAATGTGGAAGAAGTAACTTCATGTAAATATCTCAAAATTGATCTTCATCCAAAGCTTAGCTAGAACTATAGCAATGAGAAAAGGATAAAATGAGGGTCAAAATATTATTATGGACTTGAAAATAATGGACCTTTGGCTATGGAATAAAAAGAAACTTTTATATGAGACTCTTGTCACTCCTATTATCTTATATGGTTGTGAAGTTTGAGGTTGCAACATCTCTAGAGAACCATGGAGAAATATAGAGAAAATCCAAAATTGTTTTATAAATTATATCTCTAACAATACATTCGTGAGTTTCGAGTTGTTTGACACAAGCAATAACTGCATAAAACTAAGTGGTACACCCTAGAATATTTGAGAGTTCAATTTCCTCAGATGTGCCCACCCTGAAGTAATTGGGTCCTTTTCTTTCTAAGGGGTGATGAATGATCAACATCATGCCTCACATACATAGAAGTAAAACCTCTACACCTCCCAAACGGAAGGGCACAACTCATGCAATACTCTTCCCAGTTGCGACAATCCTTCCCTGAGTTTCAATATGCTATATGGTCATGGATTCCAGCTAGTTGAATGGCCCTACTCCATGGAACTTCCCACTCTAGTGAAAAACAAGGTATACTGGTCGGGGAATAAAAAAGGGGAAATAATACAAATATGGACCACAGGCTTTCACTATGATTGTGAACTATATGGAACTTAGTATGGCTAGTCCCCATACTATTTATTTTTTATCTCCATGGCCTCAAGTTACTGGTGGTTCAAAATAAAAAACAATACACCCTATCCTATCCTCCTCATAGAAGCTAGTATTTAACCATTGAGAGGATGACTATCACCATATTCCTAATGTACTACAATAAGATAAAAAACTTGGAAGATGAGGGGCTTGCTAAGATCATTTGAGCTATAGTCAAAGCCAATTTTGGCTACATCAAAAGGTTAGAGAGTAAAAAAAAAGATATTATTTAAAAGAGATGCTCAATCCTAATATAAAAGACCAAAAGTGTCACTCTGTTTTGATTTATTGTAAAGAATAAAATTAACATTGCTAAAGTAAAAACAAACTCTCACAAGCTCCTTTGTGTAAGAGGATGTACCATTACAAGTCCAAAGAATTTGTTAACTTTGTTATATTAACAAGGTTGAAGATAAATAACACTTTTTTTAAATTTATCCTATATATACCTATATTAAATCAGAATTTCGAAAAATTTATTATAATATTGACCTTCATATGAGTTATGTATAGACATCACTAAAATATTCTACACTCATTAGTATACCCTAAAACCTAAACATAATTATAATAAAACAAAATAAACAAACAAACAAAAATTACCCTATCATAATTAAAGGAGAAAAACATCAACATTAAGCTATAAACATATATTCTTTAGCTTTATCACCATGAAAATATCCTCAAAACACCATATGGAAGCATGAATGGAAAAACACTTATAAATCTATCATTGTCATCAATCCCTCATGGTTACCTCTCTTTTCTATATAAAGAGAAAATTTTTTTTTTTAAATTTATTTTTATTTATACTATATCATAGATATAGAATTAATAACTTTTTTTTCATATCATTTTTTTAGTACTTTATTCATATAAAATAAAGAAATGTAGCGATTTTATTAATTTAAATTATATATAGTAGTGTTGAATATAGTGATCTGAAACATTGGTATGACACCTAAATGTTAAAACATTACTTTACTTCTCTGTGTTATTATAAATTTTTTACTTTGATTTAAAAATAGCAGAAGTTGAAAGAAACTCTCACCTTCTTATTAATTTTTGTATGATCAATTATTTTAATAATTTTCTATTAAATTTTTTATCATCAATTATTTAATTGATTAGATAACCATAAATTGGCAGTCAAATAAATACAAAATTTTCGGATTGGACATTACAGTAGTCTGAAACATTCAGATTTAATGATGTGTAGTCTGGTTTTTTTGGAATTGTTTTTAGAGTGATTTTTTGGAGATTCAGGTTTCTGAATTTGGCTAAAAAATTTGAGGTGAAATTTTGATTTGTATTATTTAGACTAGTTTTTTACTGTCCACCTAAAAACCCCTAGAGCATTTCCATTGTGCAGAGTTACACATCAATCAATTCTGGAAAGATTCTAGAAAAATTAGACAGGAAAAAAAAACCCAAAAACACTTCCAAAAATTCTCACTAAAAAAACTCCATTTTTGAATTCCCAACTTCCCAACTAATCATGAGACTCGTTCTGTGTGTCTGGATCATGTGAGAAAAAAAAATTGGTTCCGGCATTCCTTCTATCGTCACTGATGATGCCCCTTCCTAATAATAAGTACAATGATAAGAACCAACGGTTAAGTACCAGATTCAATGGGGTTGTAGGGTTGGAATTCGGTGCGCTTATCATAACCAAAAATCTCTCCGTAAATCAATGACTCACTCTATCCCACAGGTCAAGGGGTGATGTGCAAGGTTGTCCATAGTGCAAATATGTGGAAACAGAAACTACGAAGTTAAAACGGAAGGTTATCCAAGGGATGATGAACCATCCGTATCAGGGATCCTTTGTCCAAAAGGATGTTGCCCATGTTAAATCATTAATTATATGATATGTGGTAATGACAATTTCGTCCTCCTAAATTTAAGGACATAGGACAGGACTCCTGCATACCTCAATCCAACTTTAATCATGTGCATGCATGTGCATTTAATGACACAGGTCAGGATTTCTGCATGCCAACCATGATGACATGTCAATCAATTCAACTGTAATTATAGTACATAGTTTTTTTTATTGGCAAACAGTTATGAAAAAGTTTAATTGATGAATGAATGATATTTTAATGTTCAGAGACTAAAAATAGTCTATGGGATAATTAGTCTCTTTGTTTTTTTCTTTTGTCTTTTGCAATTCAATTATTTTCTGGTTCGAATTGATGATGAGCTGATCCAATGATTTATGCTCAATGTGGAAGTTCAATCCAATTTTGTTACATTATCATTATCTTTAGAGAAGGCAAGTATAAGAAAGATGAGAAAGATGTGATATAATGTTACATTTGAAAATAATAAAGTAATATTTACATAAACAAATTAAAAGCAGTAATAACACCAAAAACAATTAATACCAATTATAAATAAAATATTTTAATTTCCACTTTAATTTTACATAAACATTATATATATATATATATATAACGAAAAATAAGTTACCATAAATAAAGACCAAATATTTTAATGCACATATTAAATAAAAATAAAATAATTTAAGTTTAAAAAAAATCTTATATTTTCACTCTCATTAATAGTATATATATTTTTTTAATAATAATAAAGAAAAATGTAATATGGGTTCTAAACATTAAATATTTCAACATGCATGTTGAGTAAATGATTTTGACATCAAACATATATAAAGAGAAAGAGTGAGAGAATTCTTATTTTATTAATATGTGTTTTTTAATTTAAGGTAAGAAGGAGATTTGTAATAATTTTTATTCCATTAATAGGCGTGTTATAATTTTTATTCCATACATTGGAAAAACGGGTCGGTCAATAAATCAAAGGATTTGTGAGCATACTCCTCTCATTAACCATAGAAGATCCCACTCCTCAACTTTAGCTGAACATGCAGAAAAGACTAACCATCACATCTGCATTGAAGAGGCTAAAGTTATTGCTAGGATTGACCATTTTCATCACCGTAAGTTAAGGGAAGCCTTAGAAATCGAAAAAAAAACCTGTCAATCTCAATAGGGACAATGGTTAGAATAGCAGGGGTTGGATCCCTACCCTTTATTCCTAGTTGTTAGGTAGGCATTTTTTTTAATTAATAAATAAATTATTAAAATTATTTAATATAAAACTTTCAATAAAATTTAAAATATTATTATTATTATTATTATTATTATTATTATTATTATTATTATTATTATTATTTATCTATTTATAAAGAAATACATAAAATTAGCATATTTTGACTTAGTCAAACTAATAGTTATTCCAATTGGTTAGTTTTAGGTCTTCTCTTCATTTTAGGTAGCTTTAAAAATATTTAATATTAAAATTTATTATATTTGTTTATTATTTCCGTTGTCGGAATCAGGTGAAAAAAATTGACTGTATATATGGATTCATCACCCTAAAAAACCCTTAGGACACTTCTATTGTGCAAGGTTAGCCATCAAATTACTGTAGGATTTAAGAGAAACTAGACCGGAAAAATCCACTGTAAAAACCTTCAAAAAAATCGCATTAAAAACTACTCGTTTAATATATATATATATATATATATATATATATATATATATATATATATATATATATATATATAATTGACTTATTAAATTTATTAAAAAAATTAATTTATATTATGATGATGATGATGGTTATCACGAGCTGTGCTACTAGCTTAATATATATATATATATATATATATATATATATATATATATATATATATATATATATATATATATAATTGACTTATTAAATTTATTAAAAAAAAATAATTTATATTATGATGATGATGATGGTTAACATCCACTGAGACCAATCTTTGGTCTATCAGACCTAAAGAAAAGAGTTATTTAGTTTGATTTAAGATTTTGTTCCTATGCTCAAAAATCTTAAAGAGAAGTCTCCCGAGCTCACTATAATTTTGACATCTTAAAAGGCTAGGAAGGTCAGTATTGCAACAAAGATTATGAAATTGAGCTCTAGTGTGGTTGTACATGGGGCACTCTATGAGGAAGTAATTTTCATCCTTGATGTTCATATTATCACAAAGATGGCAGATCTTTTCCATCCATGGTGTTTTAGGAACTGTCCAACGACCTATTTCATTATGGTGCTCATGAGGGTTCATTCTAACCTTGGCTATATTGATTTTCTTCTTTGAGCTAGTTAAAACAGAGAGATAATTTTGATCTTCTAGGGTGGGGTTGATGACCTCCTTATAATATCTTAATTTTCTTTTAGTTGCTAGATCTTTCTCACACCACATTTTTTCTTTGAACTTAGAAGTAACAATTTTTTTAATGTTATTAATATTTTGCAATGCAATATTCTCGTCGATCTCCCAATGGTTTAACTAGGCCCTGGTGTCTTTATACCAACCGCTTTTAAGCCTTAGGTGGTTTTGGATGGAATTTAAAGCTAGCTTAGGAAGTCTATGGTCTCATATGCTATTGAGTTTGTGCTTGTACAGGAGAGGCCTGGTCATAGCTAGGCTCTTGATAGGGGAAAGACCCACTTCTATAAGGAGAATAGGATAGGGTGTATTGCTTTTTATTTTAAGGTTATACGTTATAAAATTCTTCTGGATTTGCTCAATATTTCTCCAGGATTCTCTAAAGATGTTGCAACCCCAAACTCACATCCATAGAAGATAACAGGAGTGACTAAAGTTTCAAAGAGGAACTTTTTTCTATCCCACATTACGAGGTTTATCGCTTTACAATTATTTTCAAGACCAAAATAAGCTTTCCACACCCCATTAATCCTTTTCTGAATGCTATAGTTCCAGTTGAGCTTGAGATGAATATCGATTCCTAGGTACTTGTAAGAAGACACTTCCTCCAAGTTACTATTGTCATACATAAAATTAGCGTAAGTGTCATTCTTGGATTTGATAATCATAACTTTTTAGTTCCAGTTGAGCTTGTCATGAATATCAATTACTAGGTACTTGTAAGAAGAAACCTCCTCCAAGTTACTATTGTCATACATAAAATTAACGTAAGTGTCCTTCTTGGATTTGATAATCATAACTTTTTTTTTGTCAGTGTTAACATATATACCCATTATAGAGTAGAAATCCTTAAGAAGTATAAGTTTCTTATCAAGATCGAATGGGCACCTTGCGAGAAGAACAATATCGTCAGCATAGAGAAGAAGGATGATGACTATCCCAGCTAATATCATGCCAGCACATCCTGCTTCGTCTAAACAACCTTCTAGCTTATCGATGTAAATTCCAAATAGGGTAGGGAAGAGTGGGAAACCTTGTTTAACTCTAATATTACACTTAATATCTTTCGACCACCCCTCATTTCTCTTTAACTTGGCAATTACATTCTCGTATAACCTTATAGCAGTCGCTCTTAGCTTGAAAGGAAAATTTAGCTCTTCTAATCTATTCCATAGGTTGTTTCTAGGAACCGTATCGAAAGCCTTTCTAAAGTCCACAAAGCAATAGAAGAGATTGGATTTATCATTGCAACATTCCTCCACAATGATCCTAAGCGTAACGAGGTGGTCCGTTGTTGAGTATTTCCTTCTAAAACCTGCTTGGCCTTTAGCCCACTTACCTTCACTTTGAAGCCAAATGCTCAACTTATTTTCCAAAATAATACCATATAACTTGGCTAAGAGAGGGTTGATCATAATTGTCCGATAATTAGAGGGGTTATTTGTATCCCCACTTTTAAAAATAGGGATATTGAGGCTTTGAGTCCAAGGTTTAGGGAACCCTTGCTTGACCGCTTTGTTGAAAAGCTTGTGGATGTGGGGGATGAGGACAAGACCTCCAACTTTTAATATTTTCACTTGGTAACCTTCAATGTCTTTAGCTTTCCCATTTTCCAGGCGTTTAACCCCAAAATCAATGTCTTCTAATGAGAAAACTTCTTTCGTTGTGAGCATCATTTCAAAGTTATCCCTGGCATTTGGAGATTCATACACCTTCAAAATAATAATAATAATAATTATTATTATTATTATTATTATTATTATTATTTATTAAAACAGTTTTATTTAAAGCTTTAACAAAATCAAATTTAAGTATAGAATTTGGTATTAATATTATTATTTTTATTTATTTAAAAATTAATTAATTATTATTTTTTAAATAATAATAATTTATTAAAACTATTTTATTTAAATCTTTAACAAAACGAAATTTAAATATAAAATTTGGCTAATATAACTAGGTCAAACTAATAGTTTTTCCTAACAACTAGTTTGGGACCTCTCTACATCTATTTAAGTTTAATGTTTAGATCTAATATCTCATTGTTGGTTCTAAACTGGTGGACAAAGCTCATTCTCATGTGATTTTAACCAAAACGTTTCTGAAAGATCTTATGGATCACAAAAGCCTCAATTCAATCCAGGTGTGTTTTAACTTAAGGTACCAAAGAGATTCGTAATCATGTCAATATTAAATCTGGATTTGATATGTAATATTTCAAATAATAATAATAATAATAATAAGTATCCAAATATATGCAGATAACAAAAAATTTTAAAAACAAAAATATTCAATATGTGTATAAATAGAAAGTGTGTTGCTCAAAACTAGCATAGATCCATTTAACTCAGAATCTATCAAGAGTTGAGAGGAATCAAATATCTCCAATTCAAACCTTTCCTCAAGTTTTTTATGAAAAAAAATGTTATCTATAAATTTTAATATTTAAAAAAAAAATTATATATATATATAAAGCAGTAAACCTTGTGACGTGGAATAAAAAGAAGCTTCTCTTTGAAAATTTAGTCACTATTATTATCTTGTATGGATGTGAGGTTTGGGGTTGCGTCATCTCTAGAGAATTCTGGAGAAATATTTAGAAAATATAGAAGCATTTTATAACTTATAACCTCAGAATTAAAAGCAATACACCCTATCCTATTCTCCTTATAGAAGTGGGTCTTTCCCCTATCGAGGTCCTAGCTATGACTAGGCTCCTGTTGTACGAGCACAAAATCAATAAAATGGGAGACCATAGACTTCCTACCCTAGCTCTAAATTCCATTCAAAACCACTTTAGGCTCAAACTAGGTTGGTATGAATTCTGGAGAAATATTTAGAAAATATAGAAGCATTTTATAACTTATAACCTCAGAATTAAAAGCAATACACCCTATCCTATTCTCCTTATAGAAGTGGGTCTTTCCCCTATCGAGGTCCTAGCTATGACTAGGCTCCTGTTGTACGAGCACAAAATCAATAAAATGGGAGACCATAGACTTCCTACCCTAGCTCTAAATTCCATTCAAAACCACTTTAGGCTCAAACTAGGTTGGTATAAAGATACCAGCAAAATATTAATAACATTAAAAATATTGTTACTTCTAAGTTTAAACAGAAAATGTGGTGTGAGAAAGATTTAGAGGCTAAAAGAAAATTAAGATATTATAAGGAGGTCATCAACCCTACTCTAGAAGATCAAAAGTATCTCTTTATTTTAATTATCTCAAAGAAAAAAATCAGTACAACCAAGATAATAATGAACTCTCATGAGCTTCATAGTGAAACAGGTAGTTGGGCACTTCCTAAAACACCATGGGTGGAAAGGATCTACCATCTCTATGTGAATATGAACATTGAGGATGAAAATCACTTCCTCTTAGAGTGTCGTGCTTACACCCATATTAGATCTCAGTTTCATAATCTTTGCAGCAATACGAACCTTCCTAGCCTTTTAACATGTCAAAATTGCTTATCTCCAAGCTAGTTGAGCATACAAGTACAATTTTAAAATAAACTAAATAAATTTGATCTCAAGGAGATTAGCTATCATCATCATCATCATCATCATCATCAATATATATATAGCTCACTTCCTCAATACATATTATATGAAAATCACTTCCTCTTAAAGTGCCCCGCTTACAACCACATTAAAGCTCAATTTCCTAATCTTTGTTGCAATACTGACTTTCCTAGCCAAATTAAATAACTCTTTTCTTTAGGTCCGATAAACCAAAAAATAGTTTCAGTGGACATTAACCACCACCATCATCATATATATATATGTATATATATAATTTTAATATGCAAAACAATTTTGATATTTATATAATAATAAAAACAAAATAAGGAAATGAATTGAAAATAAATAGATTGAGAATCATCTAAAAATGTGTTTCACCTAACTATAATGAATTCAATTTTTATTTTATAAATTTTTAAATTTTATATCTAATTACTTATTTTATATTAATAAATATTTTATTAAAGTAAAATTCATGGTTTGGCGTGCAAGTGGTTTGATCCTTTACTGTAATTTGAAGTTATAATTGTTTTTTTAATTAAATATAAAGAATATATGTTGTTATACTACATAATTGATTTTTATTTATTCTATTTTATTTTATATTTAAATAAAAAATTATTACTTTTAAATTTTAGTTGTTTTTTTGGCTAATATTTTTTTAATAGTTTTATCTTTATAATCAATAAACTAGTAAATATTATTATTTTTATATTAACATTGTAATTTTGATTATAAACTAGCAAAAATATTATTATTTTTATATTAATATTATATTATTATTTTTATATTAATATTGTAATTTTGAAAATTGAGAAACTTAAAATAAAGTTATGTTTCGCCATCTTTTAACTATATTTAAATTTAATTATTAACCTTTTATTATAAATATGAAAAGATAAACATTTTTTAAACTAAACATTGGCGATAATTAAATTACAAATTTTCCATATATTTAATTTATAAACCATTCCTATAGTGAGAGATGAATATTGTAATTCCTGAAATATTGATGTACAACCAACAGAAGGCAAATTTTTTTAGGGGTTTTTTAGGCATTCCTAGAGTTAGAAATCAATATTGTAATTCTTGAAATGCAGATGTACAACCAAAAAAACGCTTCTTTTGGTTGGCGACCGTGGACCATTTCATGAAATATTGTTTTCACATTGATATGGATCCATTTTTACATTTTGGTTTTATGCTTAGTTATTTATCATTTTTTTGGTGTTTATGTAATAAATAATTATTAGGAATTAGGAAAAAAAATTAATTATAATATAAAAATTAAGTAAGTTTTTTCTTATACTTTATATTTTGGCATAAATATTTAAGTTACAGAGTTTATGGAAAAAAAACAAATTTTGTTAGCTATACTTTTGCTAATATAGTAATCATTTATATTTTTTGCATTGTGATATTGTATTTATGTAAAGGAATCCTTATGATTTTAACCAATATCTTAAAAATTCTAAGGATTTTTTTAGTATGAATATAATTGGTAATAGTGATAGAATAAAAATTATGATAATAAATTTAAAAAACTCACTTATACCTATGTCATGTATGACAATAATAATGTGGAAGAAGTGAGCCTTGGTGGGGAAGCTTAATTGGTGATCAAAGTGATATGAAATCATGTAAATTTATAGATATAAGGTTCCATATCTTTGTTGTAACTAGATCTACAAAGAGGAGGACAAAACAATGGCTCTAGAGGCCGAAATCAAACTTGTATCAAGCCAATACGACACTAAACCAATTGTAGATTCTTGGGGTTACAAAATCAAAATAAAAAATAAAAAACTAAAAACAATGTGGAAGAAGAAATTTCATACAAATATCTCAAAGTTGATCTTCATCCAAAGCTTAGCTAGAACTATAGGGTTTAGAACAGGATAAATGGAGGGTGGAAAGCTTATTATGGACTTGAAAATAATGGACCTTTGGCTATGAAATAAAAGGAATTTCTCCTCTAGACTCTTGCCACTCCTATTATCTTATGTGACTATGAAGTTTGAGGTTGCAACACCTCTACAGAATCATGGAGAAAGATAGAGAAAATTCAAAATTGTTTTATGACTTATAAGCTCAAAATAAAATACAATACACCTTATCATACCCTCCTCATAAAAGTTAGTCTTTACCCATTGAGAGGATGACTACCACTATGTACCTTTTGTAATAAAACAAGATAAGAACTATGGACCACAAAGGGTTTTTCAAGATCATTTCAAACTCTATCCAAAACCACTTTTGGCTATAGCAAGGAGTTAGAGGGTATATATATAGGAGGTATTCAATCCTAATGTAAAATACCAAAAATATCTCTATTTGATTTAGTGTAAACAAGAAAATTGATCAATTGCTAAAATATAAATAAACTCTCACAAGTTCCATGGTGTAAGAAGGTGTTGGATAATTCCTAAAACATTATTAGTCCAG
This sequence comes from Pinus albicaulis, assembly GCA_034641835.2. NCBI lineage: Eukaryota > Viridiplantae > Streptophyta > Pinopsida > Pinales > Pinaceae > Pinus > Pinus albicaulis. The sequence continues at coordinate 592,791,076 of CM076580.1, forward strand.
AGAATTTGTTATATTAGTCGAGAGAATTTGTTATATTTACAACATTACAAGGTTGAAGATAAATAACATTTTCTTTAAATTTATTATATATATTTATATTAAATTACAATTTCAAAATATTTATTATAATGTTGAATTTCCTAATTTTTAAAACATATTTTTAACAATAAATTAAAACACATTTATTTAAAAATTTATAAATACAAAAAATAAATTTTAAAAGCAACAATTTCAGTCAAAATCATTAACTTTGATATATATATATATATATATATATATATATATATATATATATATATATATATATTGATTACTTTGATGGAAAGCATAAAGGAATTCATCAAAATTGTTCATATTTAGAATTTGTAAAGTGGGTTGTGTTGTATTTTGACACTTACACATAAATAATATAACAATTTTGTGGGCAAGAATGGAGGGTGGGACCATAATCTTAGTGCCAACATCTACTCTTCTATCGATGATACTAACCCAACACTCCATCTAAATAATAATAAATATATATAAGAGACAATTATGTCACTATTGTAAGAAGATCTAAGAATCGAAATGCCTAATATTAAACCAATTAAACATCAATTTCTGGCCCTGAGAACCAAATAATTTAATCGCCAATTTCCCTCTCAATTGTCATGCGATGAGCTAATGGAATCGTTTTTGGAAGTATATCTCAGAGAAGGCGGCGGAGGTGGCGGCGGCGGCGGCCGGACCCGGAAACTGTGCGCAACGTGGTAACTATTACATGAATTTGGATAATGATGAATATATATATATATATATAATTGAAATTGAGTGTAATGGAATCCTCTGATTGCATATCAATTGAATCAGCATCTCGGGTGGGTCCACGGAGATGGAGGGCCACAACTTCGAGTTTGGTAAGAATACACATTTTGAGTGGAAAAAACAAACACATCGGGAATCTTTTAATGTTAATAATGCACGTTATCATACTATCTCTTCTTTTAAAATTTTATGAATTTTTGTTAGGTTTGGTTTTTTATTAATTTAATAGGGTTAATTTTTAATAAAAAATTATATTATACAATGCTTTCAAAGTATTAATGATTAGTGTTAAAAATATTATATTACTATATATATATATATAGGGATAAAATAGTTAAAAGGAAAATTCAATATAAGTAGATATATAATTCTTTTATTAATATAAAGTAGATACATTATATTTAAAAAATATTAATAATAAATTTTATTATGATTTATAAATAGGTTTGATTGATTTTATATTTGGATTTGCTAAGGTTAAAAAGAGATTAAGTTTGAAATTAAGATGGGTTTAATTTTACTCTTATATTTCATAATGAATTTTTTTTGGCATTTAAATAAGATTTATCTGAATAAATACTATGGACAAATATTATAGGATATACAATACCATGGGCTTGTAAACCACATTAATTTTATAGCTTAATTTAAAGTGAGTTTAATGGTTAAAGTGAGCCTAATGTTAAGGGGTCTTGGTTAGATGATGATGAGGAGGAGTGTTATAGCACTCATCATAGTTTCAATTCCCTTCCCCATCATTATTTTATTGTTTTTTTTCTTTTCTTTTTTTTTTAATTTTATGTTATTTTTTACCAAATCATTTTTTTTTTTTTATATTATTTTTTACCGAGTCAATTTTGTTGTTGTTGTTGTTTTTTTTTTTTTTTTTCTATTGTTATTTTTTACCAAGTCAAAGGTTTACGTTGACATTGCATACCATTCAAATCAAAATTTTGAACATATTTTAGGATATAATTTAGAATTCCATCACCAACCCATTACAGATCCAAGATCACATGCCATGAAAGGAACATCATCATACTTTACAATCAACTAGTTAGCTAATGGATGAAACTAGTAAGCCACAAGGAACTAGCTTTCATTTTTTTGGTATTCCACCAACTTTCATTGTTATTATTTTTATTGTTAGCAAGTACTCCCTAAAGTTACGTAGTATGCATTGTATTTTTGAGGAGAGATTTTTATTCCCAGTGGTCTTTCTCTCTTTACCTCACTCTTCTCATATGATGTCTTGCATAAATTGTTTCATTTGCACCTAACATAGCTAAAAATTATCTAGATTCATTGATTTTAAAAAAAAAAAAAATTTGTACATTATTACCTAACATGGCTGAGAAATATTGGGACTCATGTAGTAGAATACTCCTGGATTTGGCTTCAACGGGGGTGTTGGGTTACTTGCACTTAGTAGTTCATTGGGACTTATGTTTTTTCCATTGTTAGACCCTTTTACACACTTTATATGGGCACATATGACTACTTTTTATTCACTATTAAACATTCCCTATTATTTATGGAATTTTCTAATTTTAGGGCCTTTTATTATTAATAGGTGGTGCAACCTAGAATGACATGTGGTGATTACTAGAGATTATATGCAAGATGAAATCGTTATTTCAACTCATAAATTACTACTAAATCATGCATATGCATTCCTAGAGTGAGTACACACTTTATCCCTGCTTTGTAGCAATTAACCACCATTTTTCTATCTCACTAATTAGTATGTATTCTGCATGTTATAACTCTTAGCCATTTTTAATTGATTTTTAACTCCACTTACTTTTAGTTCACTCTATTTGAAGATATTTTGTTAACTTTGGGTCTCCTAGTTTATTTTTTGACTTACTTTCCAAATAGAGAATATATTTTTGAGTTATATTGAGCACATGCTTATGGAATCCCTACCTAATTAGAATTAGCTGGCTTCCTCCAAGGTCTATATATTGTATTCATGTTTAACAATAATATACCATTATATTTTATGAGTAATTGGAATTTTCTCCTTTGTTTATTAGTTGATTTCTAAACAATTTTTTCTCGTTATTTTTTACAACTAGTCTAATATTTTTTCATACTTATTATTATTCTTAAAATCCAATATCCATATCCATAAACTATGAAACCTTAAATTGCTTTATATACATTTTCATATGCTCCCTATTTTCCTCTAACAAATTTTAGGGGATTGATTTTCCATTTGATGAAATTCCAATGCCTTCAAAGTTCTAAAAGATTGAATTCTATCTCATTTATCTCCAACTGTCTTTATATCTGAGAAATCCATCCATTTAAAATATTGACTTCAGTTATTTTTTACTTGAATTTATATTTGAGAAATCCACCCATTTAAAATATTGGTTTCAGTTATTGTTTACTAAAATTTGTATTTTTTTACTTAAATTTATAAGTTTGGTTTCGTTTGGTAACTTGTAAAGGGTTTTTCTGAATTGGGGTTTGTTTAATTGATGATTTGAAGTCTTAGAACCTCAGTGGTAATGATATTTAATTCCTTTGTTGAATTGGGTTTTCGTTAATGGATGATTCTATGGTATTGGGTATGAGGAGTAGAGTTGAATAATTTAACTAAATTGACTTTCTACCAATTAATGATTTGAGTGCGTGTGATATTAGTGGGATGTTGTTGGAGACTTTCATTCAATTGGGTTTCTATCAATAGGACGTGTGATATTACTGGCATGGTGTTGGAGACTTTCATTCAATTGGATTTCTATCAATAGATGTGAGTGGAAAAAATGATCTGTATTTTGATGTACAGCTATAAGATTAAAGTGTAAAGAATAGAAGTGTAAAGAATAGAATTTAAAAAATATTTTATACTTGTGTTATAGGTTCTGATATATAGAAATTTATGTCCCATACATGTAAACTTGATCTAGAATAATTGTCAGAACACGCGTGATATATAAAATAGAATAAAAACAAAAGAGAACATTAGACTTTTTTGGTCTATGTTGTTTGTCAACTTGCTAATCACTGATAATTTCTGGTCTGGGCCGAATCCCGAGGCAGGCAGGCAGGCATGGATGGATCATGAGGGAACCGGTGAGCGTGACGAATAGAATGAGCAAAATATAATAATTATTATCATCATGAATATTATAATGTTACATGGCACTACCCCCTGCCCAGTCGCCACATTGTGTTATGGCATTACCAAGTCGCCACATCGCTGTGGTCAGTCCCATCACGAGAGATGAATATAGAGCCGCCGCAGGTCCCCACGTAGGGGGAGTGTTGGCGTGGGCAGTCCCATCTCGCAAAAAAACGGAGAGATACCCAGAATATTAAGGAGATGCTGCGACTACAGTTACTTGTCCGTTGAATTCGGAGTAACGGTAGCAGCAGGGGTTCGCATACTCTTGCTCAAGGTTCATAGTTTATGTATTTCACGCAATATGTTACATCATATTATGTAAATAAATTAGGGTTTTATTTTCATCAAATTTAAGTTGAAATTTTAAAAATGATTAAAATAGGAGTCCACTTAACTTTTTACACGATCTGTAAAACATTAATTCAACATCAGACAAAGCAGCCTGAAAAGACAAGACAAAACAATAAAAATAGCTGTAAGTTATACAGTAGGTAAACACCCTCCTCTCCTCCATGGATATGTATCCACAGCCTGCTTTATAGCGAAAAGATACTGCAGCGAATACCTAAGCAATCCTTCCTTGTCATTTGAGTTAAGTATATTGAAAAAGATGACTAGAAAGATTATTTTAGTTTACACGATACGATCTAGCTAGCGACAAGTTAAGGGGCAAAAATTTGGTCTTCTGGAATCTCGTCAATGAAGTCACATAGAATACTATATATGCACATACAATTCAATTGTTGCTGTTTGCAAACCATAATAGTTTCAAGGCAAAATTTTAGCTACAATTATTGGTATTAGGTCCACCCTTTAGTAAAGCATATGGTAACATTGAGATATTTCACAAGCCATGCCACATGACACATATGTACCAAACATATAAAAAAACACAGCAAGCAAAAAATATAAAGGTGAGGACTCAGTACGATGCAAGCACTATGTCTGTACGCATTATGAGTCCTCCTATGTGTTCAACCATTCCACTGTTAAAGACAAATCCTGAAGATATTTTAGGTTCCCTGTAAAATATGCAAATTTCTCACACACAAAACTCCCAAAATATGAAAAGAAGGCGGACATACTTCCATCTAGCGGATACCCCACCATTTGGGGCATAATTCCGACGATGACCTACTAGAGAGAGAGAGAAGCTTTAGCACTAGCAATGCTGAACAACTCCACCAGCAAAGTGGGTGAACACGCAAAAGATAGAGAAGATTCCGATTCTCTCCTGAAAAGGCACCATCGTGATCATAGAAACCCCTTACCTGGGGTTATGCCAAGTAAAGACTTGTTATTACTACACTAACTAAAAAAAATGATGATCTTGAGGGCACTTCATTCTAAAATTTTAAGACAATAGGAGGTAGTACGGTAATAGTACTAGAGCGGATATGTATGAACCTAAGACTTGCCAGCCTTTTTGTATGTTTTCCCCAAAACATGGTGGGTCCCTGTCACTTTGAGTACGATTCTTGCTAGGCATTTTGGTTTTTATGTGTTGTTGCCAATCATCCATATTCTGCCCACAAGTGTAAACCAATTTCATACATCATCGAATAATGTTAAAATTTCTCTGGTAGTGATGGCTGATCCAAAAACAGAACCTGTAGCATGAAAAGTTTTAATTAAACCATTTGGCGAAGGTAGTGAGTGGGTCATAATTCTATATTGATCTATACCAAGTATTCTTAATTTCCTTTTCAAAATTCATCAAATCATATGAAAAAACCATATTTTAAACTTTAAGGAAGCTCATCCATATGTATGAGCCCGATCTACTATTTCTCCTCTTGAACCATTGTCCACAATCTTACATTTCATATATTTCACAACAATATTGTTAAAATATCTTTAACATAAAGGCTACTTAAAGATATTTAACAGGTAGTTCTCATAAAAACCCAAAATCATTATACCCACTTGTCTCCTTGTCCTTTGTAATTTCTTTCGAACGAACCAAATGAAATTTATATGTCATGATACACCGAACGGAGAAGCGAGTCATTATAGACTGAATCCTCTTTATAATGAATAAATGACAAAAACAAATGTGTCCAATATATTGATAATTTTATGGTGTAACCTTATGAAATTAACCTACCACCCAAAAGAGAGCCACATGTGTATGTTTATTTAATATGTTTGTAGTTTTCAAGATAAAGTCTAATCATCGAATATTTAATTGTTAAACTTTAGCATAAATCCCGGACACACATCCCAGGATAGTACAAAAGATATCAGTTTCTTAAGTCTAAACCCCAAATAATCCAACTATAGATTCAATCTCTCGCTGGCTACAATTACTGGAGGAGATATGGAAAGATCGACTTAACACCATTTCTTGTAGGCAAGTAGCTCCCATATCGTTAAATAGAAATGTTAATGTAGTCCATTTGTGTTTGTGTTCCAAAATGTCACCTTTCTTCAGTAAATAACGAATGGAAATCGAAACTTTGTGAGCTAACCCGGGGCTGCTGAAAATATCAGGTGATCTGGCCTCCACAATCTTCTTCTGCTTAACATCAATGATGGAATAGAAGAAGAATAAAATATAAGGAGCATATATACCAGGACCCTTTTCAACCTAAAGAACTCCTAAAGCAGTCAATCAAAAAACCAAGAAAAACTTTTACCGAAGATGATGTAAACCATGATCCATTCCGTTGTTACTGCAAAATTAAATTTGGTAAGAATTGAATGAAGAAAGTCTGGGTCAACATAGTCGTAGCCTTATGAAATCAAGTTTTAACGGCAAGGCCTCCAACTTCTTGGTATCGTCGAATGTGTGCACTCCTGGGTATTGGCTGCGCATCATGGATCGGATAGTTTGATAGGAATCTAAATTGTTTACGGTGAGATATAGTACGAGAAAGAGTGGCCTTGATACGATCAACAATTATGTTACAGAATCAATTTATCGATAGTAATACATAGGAATGTCTGTGAAATAATCAAAAGTATGAGAATGCAAGAGACTTGGTCGCAAATATATAAAGAGTAGAGTTAATAGCCCAAATATGCGGCTAGTTATGTGATATTTCATCAACCATGTCTAAGACTCGCCCTCAGCCTCAATCAAATGTAAATAAGCTCCATACGTCTAGCCATGTGGGCGAAATTTTATCCTTCACAGAAATACACTTGGAACTAGTAAAAATCTCATCCAAAGAAACATGGAATAAGAAGCATTTGAACTAGGGTGTCTTATGACCCTTGCAAAGGTCTATTTAATGTCCCATATAAAAGGTTAGATTTCATGTGCAATTTCATATTGAAGTAAGAAAAAAATGTGTTCCCAATCACCTCCTTTGATCCATATTTCTAATTTTTACTTTGGAAGTCTGGAGGTCTCCTGGATATTAAAATAGTCCTTTTCTTTTCTGTACCTTTAATTACATGGAATCAAAATGAAGGAACATAAGGGTCCACTGAATTTGAGTCTAGATATCTCCTCATTTATCCTTTTTAAGCTCCATTTCATTTGTTTTTTTTTTAATTCGCTCATATGTTAAATGATTTCAATATATTAAAGTTTAGGTGTTATGATGGGTGTCAATGAGCTCCAAGAAGTACACACCATCTTAAGTAGCCTCATCCTCCAACAGGCTCTATTAAATTAGTGAAATCCCTTACCATGTCCTCTATTCTCCATTGTCCCTTCATAAAGGAGATGGTTCCAGTAAATATGTCTGCTTTTAGGATCTTAGATTTCCCAATTTCCCCCTGTGTTCTCCTTTTCAAAAAATTGATCAAGTTTCATACAATGTGTTCAAAACCATACTACCATTACTCTAGGTAGGTGTGGGAGAAAAGGTGAATTTCCCATTAGTTCTCATTGAAAAGATCATGAGAACACAGTCATAGGGTCTCTGCATCCCAGCTTTTAACCACAATCACATCAAAATAGTTCCATTAAATCACCCTCAATGAATAAATAATATGTTCATATACATAGATCTCTCATGTCCCAAAATATCTTCTGTCCACACGCAAGGCGTAAATATTAAGAAAAGTGGAGGTGAGACAAAGAATACCTCGGATATACCTGAACAAAGAGATACTGCAAAAAAAAGACATAAAATATCAAATTAGCATTTAAGGTCCCAGACAAACAATCACACAGTGAGCCACATGAATAACCAACGAGGGCCAACTTGGACATATAAAAATAATCAATAACAATTTACATGTGTGCTTGTCTCTATATGAAAATGATGAATGAGTTAACAAAAGGATGAAGCTTTTAGAAGTTATTTTAGTGGCGTCCCCCCATTAAAAATATTAATGGAAATAAAAAACGTCTCATGTACTGATAGCGTGGACCCATAAATCTGAGCCATGAATGATTGAATATTGAATTAGAAATTGTAGCTAGAAAGCTCAATTAAACATAAAATCAATTAAATAGTCGATTTCACATTAAGCAGATGACTTGGATTTGTAGTTAGCTTAGTGCTTTGTGTGTCAGTCGATTTATATCAACAAATTCGAGTTTATGAAGCTTGGAGTAAATTGTGCATGTTGTGATTGCTAAAATTTAGTAATCTAGTTACGTTATTTCAATTGAACTTGTTAGTGGTTAAATAACAATTAATTATAAGTTAATTAAAAAGTCGATTCAGTGACAGTTCATTACTAACCAAATGTCTTAGTTAAAATAATCAATAATAAAAATATCCTGAATATTTTTAAATTAATTGCCTAGCTAAGTGGAGAAAAACACATTGTAATCATAAATTATACTAAATTGAGTGAAATCTTGGCAATTAAACTTGCAATCAATTCCTTACGATTTCACGTAAGGAAATAGAAATTGCCTATTATTTAGGTCTCAATTTCTCCATAATTTCCACAATGCAGGCAAGGAAGTTGATTAGGCTTGAATTGGATAAGTGTTAGCTGGAAGTAGAACAGAAAGTAGGAGAACATGTTTAGAATGTATGGTGTGCTTTGGGTTAAACAAGACATTGCAATAGTTTCTCATTTACCAGCTAATTAACAAAGAAGTGGGTGCCTAGTTTAAGTTTCCTTGTAAATAATTTTTTCTTATGTTTTGAAAATTTACATATGTTTCTAATTTTGTTTTCCATTCATGATTATGCAAAAAAATTAATCTCTTATTTTAGTTCAAATTATTAGTACTAGCACATTTCTATTTAGTTTCTCACAGAGATAGTAGGGACCTCTACGGAATCCAAATCACATGTGGGAGTACAAAACCTTGGGCTGTCAGAATTACGAAAATGTAGGCTACCTGCTACCCACCTTCTACCAGATGGCCATGTTAACCGTAAAATCGACGGTACACGGTTGAAGTGGATACTAGCCTTGTGAGTGAAGTCGCAATCCTTGGGTCTTTGCATTAAAAAATCATGCTTCAAGCTGAGTTGTGGGGAGGATTTTAAAGGGCATTAGAGGGAAGGTTGAGAGGGTCATTTATGGAAAACCCCAAGAATTCAAATTCTCTGTCGCGGCCGACGGAAGCGGACGAGTACGCTGTTAAGATTCAAGGGGCACGAAGGAGAAGGATGTTGAATTGTAGGAGTGTACAAAAATTGACGGAAGAACGGAAGAGAATGAGGTTCGTTGAGAAGTTCAATGAATGTGGTGCATGATCTTGGCGAGAAGAAAGACTCGACGTCTGTCCAACGGTCAATCGGGTGCTCGGAGATGATAGGTAAGGAAAATATGGAAGAACCGAAAACATCAAGAAGCATACAAGCTAAGGTTTCCAGGGTCACAACTTTAGCATAAATTCAAGAGTGGTCAAAAATCATCTGTACTGCCTTCCTTTCAGTATTGGTCAGCATAAGTCTAAAACATGTACGATATTTACTGAGAATCTTTCCATGAGAGTATTACTGTATGGTAGAAAATTAAATTAAAAAATGCCAGTAGATAATGCTAATAATGTAATCATATACCATTCAAGTTCAATGTTCTAGAGACCATATACAGTTTGTGTTCAATACTTGAGCTGACATACCACTCAAGTCACACTAACTATGAAGGATCCCAGTAAAATACATTAAGACAAAATTACCATTCTCCTCAGAATGATTTATGGATACAGAATTAAACCAAAAAACAATGAAGTTTTAACCTTCGACCAGTTCGCTTGTCGGTACCCCGCAAAGTTAGGCAGCATACCATTGCAGAGCATGAGAATTGCACCACCGCACTGGCCAGTGCGAAAAAATACGTTGTACAATAAAGAAAAGTGTGGATGCAAATATTGTGGTGACACATTCTTAAGTCTGCAGGCTATATACATATGAAAAAACTGCATTTGTTCATTAGAAAATGTGGTACCAGCTCAGTGCATATACTCTCAGCATATACTATGTCCACAAGGGCTACTCATGGACTATTTTAATTAAATACTCTAACTCATTCTCATCATGGCAAAACCATAAAAAGGCACAATAGTATTTAAGACCCAAAGGAGCCCAAATCCTTTAAAGTTATCCTGGTGGAAAATATTCAACATTTTACATTTGTTACAGTTTGTTTATATGTGGACACACAGCAAACATGAACATGGATATATTTCCCTCTTGGACTATTATAAATATATCTTTTCTTGCAGACATTCTACAGGCGAGCCCCAATATCACATCGTGCTTATCCTGTAATTTCAAATCTTGAGTAGGGCTGCATTAATTCTGGTAGTCTTTGTCTCTTGGCCTCGACGGTATGCAAGCATATGCTATGTAACATAGGAATATAAGCAAATGACCATAGAATTAAATGGTAGATTTTGTCTATGGATATCAATAGTTTGTAGAAACGCCTACAGTGCATAAGTAAAAGTCAAAGAGAGTTCTCACCACTATGATTCCTATGTCATGGATGTGAATTACTTTTGAAAATATCACTATTTTGTACCCTTTGGCATATTTTCTCTCTTAGAACTTTGGTCAATGAACTTATGATTGTAGACTGATGAAACATACTTCTAGTAATATTTTTTGTGATTCGATAAAGAACTTTTATCTTAAAAATGTTTTCTTTTACATAGTCTTCATATTTAGGATAATACAGATTTCTCTAAAGGTGACTTCATATTCCTCAATAAACATGTATAAATGTGGTTACAATATAGAAAAATTCTAGTTAAAAATTTGTAACAAGCACACGGTCCTTGAAAGACCCAAAAAAGTTAAGGACATCATCAATTATTTTATATAAAAAAAAATGCCTACAAACAAAATAGAAACAAGCATTCGATTCTGCTAAGCAGATCTACTGATGGGTCCCTAAAACAATATATAGCAACTTTGATTAATCAATTTAAAAGCACTAAATGAAAATTTGTTAAAAATAATTAACATGACAAATACAAAAGAATATGCAAAGACAAATGCAAATATACATAAATAAAGAAGACACATATATATTTGGTTCACCCAATACGGAAAGCTACGTCACGGAGAAATACGAATCCTTCCTTTTCTCATATCTACTCAAGGTAGAAGAAGATAAAACCTACAACATATCTGCAATTTCTCTTGCTCTCAGATGTCTCCTCTCTCTTCTTGCTTGGAATAATACATCACAATAAAATTCTCTCATATAAATACAAAGGTTTCCTTTTAAGGAAAAAGCCCTAAATTAACACTTCTACATAGAATCACCTGCCCTATTGAATGACCCAAATTGAATGGTCTCCCCAGTAACTTTAAAGAAAATTTTCAACTCTCTTTTAGCTTGGAAATTGTTCCCTAGCTTCAAGGCTATTGGTATTTCTTCGTTCTGAAAAATGTTCTCCAAAAAGCAGAGACTTAAAATTATAATATTGGGTTTTCTTGTCATGTAAACCCTGAACTTGTGTGCTTATTGTTTAATTCCAGGTTGTGGGATTAATTTGTGTTTCGCTTGTAACTTTACCCTATAATAGAGTGGGTTTCTGGCCTCCAACCTCGACCTCTTCCCGAGATGAACAATTTCCAATGTTTAAAGTTTATGCCATGCTAATTAGAACATTAGTTCAGTATTATATAGAATCCAATTTATGTTGTAGATTTTATAATACAAAAACCAAAATATAGTAGTTCATTTCTAGAAAATTACAATTAAAATTGTCTTTTTCTTAACAACGATACCTCCCAAAGAAATTCATAGCAACTTGTTGGAAAATGTTTAGTATATAATTTCTGGGTGGGTCTTCTTACTATGAATTTATAATTTAATACCTATTTTTATTCTATTATATATATATGTCATATTGAAAATGCAAAGACTGTTAAAACTAGTCACAATTCATACTGATACAGAAATCTACAATAACAACCATGTTGAAAGTTATTGTGATGTTTTCTGGGTGTCATCAATTTACTCATAGGCTAAATATTATTAGTCAATCCACATGGAACAAAATCATATTTTCAAAAAGTTTGAAATGATAAACTGCACCATTCAATATCAAAATGATAAATGGTTCTACAAACCAGTAAAGATGGAATGGCCATTTGAGATTATGTATTGATGAGAAGATGATTGTATCATTTTATCCTATATCTTTATCAATCCTAACAAAGTTCTGTTACGAAAAAAAAAATGGATTTGTTTAAAACATTATAATTTTTTTATTAAAGTGTCATGTGGGTACAACTAAAATCACAAGTTAAACTTGTAACTTTAAAAAAAATTATTGAACACGTCCTTTTTCACGTTTAGGAGTTATTTTTAGTGCATATGTGAATCCCACAACCATCGTGTATATACCTGTTAATAATGTGAGATATTTTATTTGTGTAAATAAAGCGAGGCATGATTCAGAGAACCTCAAATATGAACACGTGTGAGAGCAGAAAGCCCCCTTGCGTTTGGGACACCATAAATAGATTCATAATACAATCACCAAAAATTATCCTTTAATTTTTACATAAATGCTTTTTGTTGAGAGTTTAGGTATTTGAATTAATCATATAAAGGTCCCCAACACCCAAACCCACCTACCAGTGTGTTCTCATCTGGCAGGAAGGAAAAGTACATGCTATTAATTGCGGTCATGTCGGGCGACCAGGAATAATTTATATCTTAGGTGGTTTGTACATATCAACGCGCTGTATACGCGAGGTCATTAGAAGAAACAAAATAATAATAATCGTTTGTTCTGAAAAAGACTTAAATTAAATTTATACATGCCTTTCTATCACTCCAATAACTTTATTGAGATGAAGGTATGTGGCTACTTCGATTGTGTGAAAATTTATTCTCTTCTCCCCTTGGTTACAAGATTTTCCAGTCAATATGGCAAGTTGTGTGCTTTATACTAATAATGGATAATGGACATTGGGTGAAAATAAGGAGGTTATTAACTTCCTTTAATGACCTAATTGATGGGATGATCCCACTTCTTGTCTGCCATGTCTTTGCCCACATCGTAAATGTTTGTCCCCAACACAAAATCGTAAAACCACTTTTGTGAAGGATAAATGCTTTAACCCGAGCCTAAGGTTTGAAAACAACCTCATTCATTCCTAAATGATGAAGATGGGGTGAAACCCAATTAGCAAGGGGAACATAAGTAACTCACACAAAATAAAGCATAAGTCTGAATAATTTGGGGAGTGGTAGTGCAATTAAAGGTAGAAGCACTTCTACCACTCTGACTAATTAGGTCTAGGTTTTTGTATATATTTAAAAAAGCGCCATATAAAGATGATAATTACTCTCACCTTCATAGAAGTTGTATAAATTTGAAATGTTAGTTAATTGATCAAATCATCTGAGGAAAAAATTAGCTCAAAAGATGAAGTATCAGAATTTCACCCACACTGAAATAGCGATGACAGGTGCGTCTTAAGAATCCTTTGGTCTGTTTTGCAAAAACTAGGGCCCAGGTGAGAAATTGTAATCTCTTTGATCCAAACCAAAAGCAATTCGATTTTAAAAAAAATATTGCTGGCAGTCTGAAGGATAAAATGACTGGCAATCAGTTCAGCATGGAGAATATTATTTATTTTTATCCCAGTAGAGTGTGACAAGTGTCACCATTGGATTCTGAGTTTTCTTGTAGAGTAATAATTGGTATCCTCCAAATTTGATTGGGTTCATGAATTGTTATGTTAAGTGATTTTAATGTGTTGATTAGTTAATATATATTATGTATAATACTAATATTTTATTATGGTTTTTTTAATCATATATTATATTGAGATTTATTACATATTAATATTTATTAATTATTTTGAACTTTAAATTAATATTTAATTCTATACATTATATATTAACTATATTAAATTTCACATTATCGCTTAAAGCCAAAAAAAAAATTCAGATAAATTTGAACGCATTTTATTATGGTGAGCATATGTGCTTAAAACCATAGGTTAAAAATATTGTAAATACGAGTCTGTAGTATGTTGAGCAATTAAAGCACGGTGTGTGTGTTATGTTGGAACAAAAGGTGTGAAAGGCGAGGTACGAGGTTCAACTTCCTGGCTACACCATGGCCTACACGCCATTTACCACTAAGACATAAATACCATGCATTGAAAAAAAGGCACTTACTTGTATGTTTAAATGTGGTGCGAGTTGGATAGCGAGGTGGAGAGGTCGACTCGCAGGCCAACCCTCCTCATGATACCTCCTACCTGACCAGAGTTTTAGCGCTCAACACTAAGTACAGTTAGTGTAGTTAAGAGTCTTATCCATTAAATAAATGTAGTTAATACTAAATTTGGCTTGAATTCACTGGAATGGCCATGCTTGATTTGATAGAGCTATTTGAGTTTTCCAAATTTAGAAGGCATAAATAGAAACGTTGGTAGAATACTATCTTGTTCGATTTGCAGCCAATATTTGCTCAAGGATAGTCATTATTAGAATATTGGCGTGCTGTGAATCCCTTCAGAATAGCTTTCAAAGCGAAGATCTCATACAAATTGTTTTACTATTGAAGAATTTTGAGCCTGGCCTTGCGGAAGATAAATGTGGAATCAGCTGATCAGTTTTAGTGAATAGGCAGTCGATTTTGATGTGTATTTGATATGAACCACATTGATACAATTCCCATAGAAACATTGGAGCATTGAAGGTGATTTGTCACTTTGGAATTAAACAAGCCATTTCACGAAATTTAGAGCGTAAATCCTAGAAATTTAGCCTGGCAATTAGGAAGTTAAGCAAGTCATTTCAGGGTATTTGGTTGTTTTGAATCCAATAGGTATAGTTATAAAGTCCATTGAGCAATGCGGTACTTACTTAATCAGAAATTTTACTAATAATCCCAAGAGGGCTATTAGATAAGCAGGGTCCATGGAGATGTAGCCCAAGAGGGTGAACTCCATGCTCATCCATTGTGTTATATGATTATTGTGATTATGTTTTGCATTTAATTTTTTGTATATTATTTTTTCTTTAATTAACATAATTTGATCATCAAGGACATGAAAATACACATAAACCCCTTAACAAGTAGTAAAATGAAATGATCATAAGTGACACATTTAATACGAAGTGAGGGAACTTGCATAGTAATAAAAAAAATTTACATATTCAAATCAATTTTGTATCAGAAAAAATTTGAGCTCATTTTAGTCAAGGTTCGCTAGAAAAGACTGTTACTTTTTTTCTATAGCTATTGAATTTGTTAGTTGTACGAGGATAATTTAACGATTTGCTAGTTTATGTGAGAAAATAGGGGCATGAGACTTGATTGTCAAATCATAAAAAATAATTTTTTGTATTTCATGTGTGATGGAAGCTTGTTCAGTAATGTTTTAAGTCTTAATCTTCCTTAACAAAACTCTTTGATAAATAGATATTTACACAAAAACTCTACATCACAGTTGATAGGATGCAAGAGAAGTATGAAAATAAGAGAGAGAAAAGATACTTTAAAGAAGTTTAGTTTCACCCATGAAGGAAGAAACGAGCTTCTTGAAAAAGGTACGTAATCCCGGAAGACTCAGCTCACATGTTGCAAATAGAAAAACTTGAAAGGATACATAAGATGGGGGACTACGCTCCATGATGTAAAGGAAGCTAACCAGCAAGCATGAGCGCAACAGAAATAGGAATGAAATTCAATTTTATCTTTAATTTCCTCTTAAAATAAATATGTAAATTAACTTTAAATACATACTAGAGAATAGGGTCCCAGGTGTCGAGTGAAGGTGGGCACTGAAGGTAAAGGATTAGGAAGAAGCTTGTACACGAGGAAGCACTTAGTTGAGCCAATTGTTGTTTGAGAAGGCCTAAGTATTTGGGTCTTAGTTGGACAACATGATGGAAAGATCTAAAGCCAGGAGGCACATGAAGGTGTTGAGAAGGACTTTCATTTCATGTTCATGCCTCAAGCTTGTGATAGTTGTGTTCATGAGAATACAGAATTTTTGAATACCTTTGCAGAAGGTGCTCTAGCCATCTAGTGAGAATGGCGACAATAGGATGTTGAAATATCTAAGTATTTGGAATACATTGTTGGTATTCTGAGGAAACCATATCATCAAATTCCTCCTCAAGAAGGAAAAAAGGGTAGATTTTCAGAATATAAATCTGATTTTAATCAAGTTGCTTTTGATTATGATAAGCATAGAAGAAATTCTCACATAAGAGTTGAAGGTTTTGTGTTCATATTTTGTGTTTTGAATAACCATAATTTTCAGTGGTGGAAGAATATGTCTTCTGGCAAATTTAAACGAGAAGGTAGAAATCAAAGGAAAATCATGACTATGTTGAAAAAGAAAGGGCAATTTGTTTTGCTCATTTCCTGCGTAAAGGTAATCTGTTTTGTAGAAAAATATTGGTTACAACAAAAGTCATCCATGACATTTTGAAGAAGGGTGGAAAAGGGTGACAAGAATGAAGGACATAATTGTTAACGAATCAGATAGTTAACAGTGATGATGATATTATTAACAACTGAAGAAGTACCATTGGAAATGGTTTGGTGAAGATGAACTGAATTTATTATCCATGTAAGGCTTTGCATATGTTTGAGTATTGATGAATTTTTTCCAGTGAATTCATGTGCATTTTTACATAATTGATTGAAAGTGGAAGTATGTGACTCACTTTGTTGCAAAAAACATTGTTCATTTTCAGATTTAAGTACATACATATGAATGAGATTCTATTACTTATGATTTTTACTTGTGAAAGAGAGGTTGAATAGTGTATACATGCATGAGATTTGTAGTATGTAGGCAGTGCAATTTTGATGGTTTTGTTGTGCTTTTAGACATGCATGAAGTAATTGACATGTTATTCGGTTAACATTAACATGTATGTTGTCAACACGATGTGATCATTTTCACATGCATGGGTATATAGCTTTGTTGATAGGTTGTGTATTTATATGTCATGTCGACTTGGAAGAAATTGATTGCTATAAAAGATAGAAAAGATAACATGACAAAGTGTTTCATGAAATATGAAATTATTTTTATTTTGAAAAAATCTCAAGTTATTATACATGCTTATTCAGCTTGGAAGTCATTTTTGAGGAAACATGTTTGTCAACATTTTGGCCGATAATTTTGCTTTTAGGAATGTGAGAGTACATAGTGATGTTCACACATGATATGAGGTTGTTGTTTTGAGCAGATGATATGTAAATGGTATGTTTCTTGCATGCATGTATGTGACAAGATGTCAAAAAAGAACTTTTACAACAAACATATACCATTCTATATGTTGGTAACGAAGAGAAGGAGATAGCGAATGCATTTTTCTAGATACGGAAATTTGGAGGCATGGAGGTAAAATGCTCTTATTTATGTTCTTGTATTCTTGGTAGCAACTCATTGTTGTGATTTCACTCATTTGTGAGAGGAACATGATTATTAGTGGGAAGAAACTCTTAAGAAGAATCAATTTGGTGCAACAAGTTATTATATCAACAATAACAGAGTTGGATTGGGTCGGTGACAAAGAATATTTGACTGATTGAAAATAACCATTTTAAGGTAAGGTAAGGCATATGGGTGAACAAGTAGTTTTCAAGAAATTACTAGTGAAATTAAATTGATAGAACTTGGAAACAGAAGAAATTGAAACAGATCGATTTTCAAAAATATACACAACGAGTACGGATAATGTGTAGCAATCCAGTTAGCATGGAAGAAATATTATTGAGTTTTGTCAATGGGAAATTAACAACCAAGTGTCACAGTGGATTCATGAAGTTTAGCACATATGAAATGTCATTGCAATATTCTCCAAATTTGATTGTAGATTCATGAATTTATTATGTTAGAAATAATTTTAATATATTAGTTGGTTAATATATATATATATATTGTATATAATATAATATTTATAGTTTTAATCATATATTACTATTAGGTTATTACATATTAATATTTATTAGTGCTTTGAACTTTAAGTGTGTTAAATTCTATACATTATGTATTATTATTAATTACATTATAAATAAAATAAAAAAAAATTTAGGACAAATTTGAAGCATACATTTTATATGGTGAAGCTATGTGTTAAAACATGATTAAAAATATTTTAATCTTGATCATATGATATGTTAGAGGCAATTAAAACCTTAATTGACATATTGTGTTATGCAACTTCAGAACCAAAGGTGCATGAAGAGGGCGAAATTAGAGTTGTTATGACCTCTGTATTTTCTGTTCTTTTAAAGACACCATTATGTACATTGAAAAAAAATCTGCTTTTATATTTAAATTTATTGAAGTTGGATATGCAAAGTGGAGGAAACATTTTCATGGTACACTTCACATCCTCACCAAAGACCTCAACATAAACGATTTAAGCGTAACACTAAGTACGATTGGTATAATTAAGAATACTTATCCATTAAATAAAATATAGTTAATATGGAGAAATTTCAATGAGTTATCAAATTGAGCGCCACTTCCAGTTGGTAGGGCTAGCGGCCAGATTTTTCAAATTTAGAAGGCGTAAACTCGAACGTTGATGAAACCCTCTTGTTAATTTTTTGACCAATATTTGTAAAATAATCATTATTAGAATATTAACGTATGTAACGAATAAGTTAAGATAGCTTTCAAAGACGAAGGATCTCATCTCGGTGTTTTTCATCACTTGAAAGAATTTTGAGCCACAAGGCACGAAGAGAATAGGTGTTAGAATCAATTTGAAAGGGTCAATTTTAGTGAATGAATAGTCAATTTTTGATGTATTTGATATGTTTTGAACATGGTGATACAGTTGCTAGAAGCATTTAGATACATCTAGATATGATTTTGTACATCAGCAAATTAATTCATTGTTCAAAATTTGAAGCTCAATCCTAGAGTTGGTAACAGGTTAAGATTGATAGTCATTATTCAGGGTATTTGGTTGTTTTGAATCCCATTGTGGTCTCCCAAAATCCATTGGAGCAATACGTACTTGTAATCACAAATTTTCTGATAATCCCAAGAGGCCTAACTAGACGAGCGGTCCATGAGTCATCGAGAGGTGAACTCCATCATCATCCATTAATATTGTGATTATTGTAGATTATATTTTATGTTTAATTTTTTGTATATTATTTTTTATTTTTTTAATTAACTCATAATTTGATGTCGAAGACATGAAAATACACAAACGTAACAAGTGGTAAGTAGGGCAGTCCTTAAACACATTTTTAATACACGATGAAGAGTTGCATAGTAATAAAAAAATTTCCCATATTAAATAAATTTTATTGTGAGAAAAAAAATTTAGCTCATTTTAGTCAAGGTTAGCTAGAAAGAACAACTATTTGTTCTATAACTATTGGTTGTTAGTTGTACGAGGATAATTTAACGGTTTGCTAGTTTATGAAGAAAGGCAAAATTGAGACTTGATTACTAAATCACAAAAAAACAAAACTTTTGTATTTCATATGTGATGGCAACTTCATTAAGTGTTTCAAGTTAATCTTCCTTAACAAACCTCTTTGATAAAAAGTGTTGTAAAACTCTACATCACAAATTGATAGGATACAGTATGAAAATAAGAGAAAAGATACTTCAAGAAGTTGGTTGTGAAGGAGGAAAGCAAGAGCTTCAAGAAAGATGTACGTAATCTGACTCAGCTCATATTTGCAAATAAAAACCTTAGAAAGGATGCATAAAGATGGAGACTCAACTCCATGGTACAGGAAGCACCTTGGACAAGCATGATGCAGCAGAAATAGGTGTAAGAATTCAATTTTATCTTTAATTTCCTCTCAAAATAAATATGTAAATTATTTTTTGAAATACATACTAGAGGGAATAGGTCCAAATTGTTGATGAATATGGGCTGCAGAAAGTGAGATAAGGAAGAAAGCTTAGGCATAGTTGAGCCAATTGTTGTTGAGAAAGGCCTAAGTATTTGGGTCTTGGTTATAGACAACATGATGGAAAACTCTAAAGCCAAGGAGGCACATGAAGGTATTCCAGAAGGACTTTCATTTCATGTTCTGTTACTAGCTTGTGATGATTGTGTTTATGAGAATGTGGTACTGAACCACTTTTACAGAAAATTATCACAAGCATACATCTAATAAGAATGAACAATAGGATATTAAATATCTAAAGTATTTGAATACATTGTTGGTATTCTAGAGAAGCACTACATCATCAGAACACTCCTCAAGAAGGAAAAAATGAATTTTCAAGGTGTAAATCTGATTTTAATCAAGTGCTTTTGATAATGATAAGCATAGCAATTCTCACATAAGAGTTGAAGGATTTGCATGTTCCTTTTTGTTTTAACCTTCATAATTTTCAGAATGATGGAAAATATATCCATACTAGCAATTAAACAAAAGGTAGAAAGTCAAAGAAGAAATAAAGCTATGTTGAAAAAGAAGAAACAGTTATTTTATCATTTCCATAACAAAATGATATGAAAAATGTTGGACTTTATCTAAGAAATCATCTATGACATTGAAGAGTGGAAAAGGCCAGCAAGAATGGAGAGGGTTATAATTATTTTGATCAGGTAAGTTCACATGATGATGATGATATACTGCAGTGAGAAAAAATTACCATGAAATGATTTGTCAAGAATGAATTGGTTATTATCCATGGCTTTACTTTCATGATATTAATTACGTTTTCAATAAATTCATGTTGCGTTTACAAGAAGGTGATTAGTGAGTATATGACTCATACATGCAAAAAACATTGTTCATTTTAGTTTAGAAGTACATATACATATGAATAAGTTCTATTATTATGATTTTACTTGTAGAAAGTTGAATAATTGTATACATACATGAGATTTTGTATTATGACGATTGAATTTGATGGTTTCATTGTGCTTGAACATACATGAAGTAATTGACTTGCTGTTGATACGATTATTTGTTTAACGTAATGTCAACAAGGTGTTGATCATTTTTTATTTAGGTGTCGCTTGTATTTGGTCTAGTTGTATGTTGCACCATATCTGTCGACTTGGTGGTTCTCAAATATGAAAAAGATATATGATGTTTTAGAATATGAAATTATTTTTGTTTTGAAAAATCATCAAGTTTGTATACATATGTTCTTGACTTGAGTCATTTGTTTGAAGAGGCATATTTTGTCATTGTTTTTAGTCGATGATTTGCTTTTGAGATGCTGAAATGCCATGTTGTTCATGATGCCAAATTTGTTGTTTTAAGAGGAAGCGAAGATGAAGTATGCCAAATGGTGCTTTATTTTTGTGCTTATTACAAACAAGATGTCAAAAATACTTTTACGACATTGTATGCCATTCTATGTGTTGTAGAAGAAGGTCATGAATGCATTCTTTTCCAGGATCTGAATTTGAAGTATGAAGTGAAAATTATCATTATTAATATATTCTTGATATTTGTAACTCATTATTATGGTTATCATTGTGAAAAGGAGAACATGATTATCGGTGGTAAAAGACACGGAAGAATCAATTTGTTAACAAATTATTATATCAACAACTAACAAAAAAGTTAGATTGAAGTCGGTGACCGAAATAACGTTAAGTTGAAAAAGCTACAATGGTTTTAAAAATTGCAGGTAAAACATGTGAAATTGAACAAGTGGTTGTCAGAAATTTTATGATAAAATTAAATTGATAGAACTTAGGAAAATTCGAAACGGTCAATTTAAAAAAAATATTTTTATGGTACGATTCATTGTTGTGGCAATCCGATTTAACCGTACAAAGAATATTATTCGATTTTATGCAATGGAGTGGGACAAAGTATACTGATGGATTATTGAAGTTTTCTTTGTAGAAGGTAATAATTGCCCGATATCCTCCAATTTAAGTTGTTGAATTTAACGCTGTTCATATGTTAGAAATGATTTTTTTTAATGTGTTAAAAAATTTATTAATATATATATTATATATATTCATATATGTTTTTGATATTATATTTATATTTAAATTTATATTCATATTTATTAATTGTTTGAACTTTAAATTAATATTAAATTCTGTATTTATATATTATTATCATCGTTTCGCTATAAACAAACCAAAAAAAATTTGGATAAATTTAGAGCATACGTTTTAGTATGGTGAGCATAAGTATTAAAACAACAAATTTAAAAATATTGTAGTACGGTCATATATGATATATTGAACAATTAAAACCTTAATTAATGGCATATATTATATTTAGAGCAAAAGGTGCATGAAGGGCGAGTCGAGTTCAACTGCAGCCTCATGACACTGCAGTTACCACTGGACACATTCTGTACATTGAAAAAAAAGGCGCACACATTGAGTTTAAATGCTGATAAAATTGAATAACGGAGGTAATGGAGGGTCATTGCAGGCAACCTCCTCCACAGACTCACAATGCTTCGATTTTAAGCATCAACACTAGTACAGTTAATTAACAGTTGAAATCACTTATCCATTAAATAAAAATATGGTTAATATGGAGAAATTTCTCTTAGTTTATAAATTAGCGCCACTTCAGTTTGATGGAGCTAATGACGATTTCCAAATTTAAAGCTAAACTAGAAAAAACGTTGATAGAGCCTATCTTGGTCAATTTTAGCTAATATTTATCAAGATAGTGATCTAACAAAATATTAACATAATCCCGCTGGCCATTCAAATACGAGATCTCATACGGTGTTTTCATCCTTAAGAAGAATTTTAGGCCCTAGGAAGCACGAGAGAAAGATAGTGTTAGGATACGGTGAAAATTAAATTTTAGTGAATTAATAGTCAATTTTTGATGTATTTGATGTAAGACATAGTGATACAATTTATAGAGCATTCAGAGCACCTTGAAGGTGATTTTGTCACTTTGGAGACAAACATTGTTCATGAGTTAGGCATCATTCCTAAATTAGTAGCAAATTTAGGAAGTTGAATGAGCCCATTTTAGGGTATTTGAATTTGTTTTAGATCTGTTAGTGTGGTTACCAAATCCATTGGAACGTCTGTAGTACTTATAATCAAATTTTCACAGTAATCCCAAAGCTATTTTATTAATTAAAGGTCACAGCAGAATGCTGGCCAAGAAAGGTGAAACTCCATCCGTATCCATTATACTATGATTGTGCAAGTTATATTTTTGCATTTAATTTTTTGTATGTTTTTATTTTTAATTAACTCATAATTCCCAGTCATCAAAGACATAAGCACATAAACATATTAGTGGTAAAATAGGACGATCCTTATTTGGGCCATAACATCTGATGAAACATAATAATAAAAAATTTCATATTCAAATAAGTTTTGTATCAGAAAAAATTTAGCTCATTTTAGTCAAGTTATAGAAAAAACTAGCTACATTCTATAGCCTAGTTTATTCATTTATTACGAATAATTTATGAGTTTGCTAGTTTATGTGTGAAGAAGGGCCAAAATTGGGCTCCAGATTGTCAAATCACAAAAAATAAGCTTTTTTGTATTTCATGTCATGATAAGCAACTTCATTAGAAGTGAAATTAAGCACACAAAATTAATCTTCCTTAACAAAACTCTTTGATAAAGGATATTCTGGAAAACTCTACATCCCAAATTGGAAAATGGGATGCAAAGAAGGAAAGTATGAAAATAAAGAGAAAGATACTTCAAGAGAATTTGATTTCATGAAGGAGAAGAAAAACTTCTTGAAAAGATGCCGCCAATCCCAGACTATAAGCTCCATAACACAAATGAAAACCTTGAAAGGATGCACTAAGATGGAACTCAACTCCATGATGCCAAGAGCAGCAGCCAAAGCATGTTTTATACAGAAAATAGGTATTAAATTCAATTTTGCTTTAATTTCCTCTAAAATAAATATAGGTGCTTTTCAGGAAAATACATACTAGAATAAGTCCAAATTATTGATGAAGATGGGCTATGAAGGTAAGGATTGAGAAAACATGGACAGGGCATGGTTAGTGAACTGTTGAGAAGAGCCTAAGTATTTGTTTCTAAGTTGCCAGTAACAGTAGAGAAAGATCTAAAGCCAAGGAGGCACACATGGAAATTAATAAGAAGGACTTTCATTTCATGTTCATTACCTCTAGCTTGTGATGATTGTGTTCATGAAACCAAATTTTAGACCATGAAAAGGTGTCTAAGCATGCATCTAGTAAAGATAGCAAACAATAGGATATTGAAATATCTAAAGTATTTAAGATTCATTGTTGGTATTATGAAGAGAAGCACTACATCATCAAATTCACCTCCTCAAGAAAGGAAAAAATGGTTACCAAAATGTAAATCTAATTTTAACTTTTAACTTTTAGTTAAAAAAATAAACATGGCAAATTCTCACATAAGAGTTAGAAAGTTTGCATGTTCCTTTTTTTGAATAACCATAATTTTTCAGATGAACAGGAAGAATATATCCATACACGACAAATTTTAAAGCAAAGGTAGAAAGTCAAAGGAAAATCAAGCTATGTTGAAAAGAAAGAGGCAATTGTTTGCACTCATTTCTATAAACAGAGTAATCTTTGTGTAGAAAAATGTTGGACTTTGTATCAGCAAGTCTTCATGACATTTTGAAGGTGGAGAAAAGGAATAGCAAGAATGGATAAGGATTCCATAATTAGTGTAGAGTCAAGTTGAATTCACATGATGATGATAATGTGCGGTGAAAGAAGTACCATTGAAATGGTTTGGTAAGAGATAGTTGAATTTATTATCATATAGAGCTTTGTATGTCTTTTGATGTTGATGCATTTTTTTCAATGGAATTCACTTTGCATTTACACAAAAGAAGGCCAGTTGAAAGTGGAGTATGTAGCTAGGTTTGTTGCAAAAAACATTGTTCATTTCAGATTTAAGGCCACATATGCATATAGATAAGTTCTATTACTTATGATTTACTTGTGAGAGAGTTGAATAATTATACATGCATGAGTTTGTGTGTATGAGCAGTGGAATTTTGATGGTTTCATTGTGTGCAGAACAAACAATTAAGGTGTGTTGATCATTACTTTGTTTAACATATGTAATATGCTTAAGTGTAATCCTTTTGTGCATGAGTATTAAACATGTGCAGTAGGTTGTATGCTGCATGCATGTCATGTCGACTTCAGAAGAGTTGATTTTTCCTCCAAAAGATGAAAAGGATATGTTGTTAAATGTTTCATGAAATATGGTCTTTTGTTTTGGAAAAGAAATCATCAAGTTGTTATACATACTTGTTCTTGACTTAAAGGTCATTGTTTGAAGAGGCATGTGTTTTGTCAGCTGTTTTAGTCGATGAATTTTAACAAAGGATGTGAAAGTCATGGTGATGTTCACATGATGTAGAATTTGTTGTTTGGAGGAGCAAGATGATATGTCGTCAAGTTATGTCTTGCATATGTGTATGTAATAAGATGTCAAAAATAACTTTTGCAACCATTGTATACCATTCTATATTGGCGAAGAGGATAGCGGATACGTTTAGAATCTGAGTTACATTTGTGAGAATAAAAAAATATCATTCATGCCTGCTTCACTGGTGTTGCTAACTCATTGTTGTAGTTCACTCATTGTGAAAGGAGGAACATGATTATGGGTGGAAAGCAAGAAGAATCAATTTAGTACAACAATTATTATATCAACAACTAGCCAACAAGAAGTTGGATTAGGTCGGTGACAAAACCATGATGGTTGAAGAAACAAGCCATTTTAAAGGTGGTGAGCATATGGGTGAACAAGTAGTTGTAGAGAGAACTATGAAGCTAAAATTAAATTGATAGAACTTGGAAGCAGAAGGAGATTAAAACAGTCAATTTTAAAAAAAATATTTACACAACAATCGAGATGATGACATGGCAATCGATTTAGCATACAAAAATATTATTTAGTTTTTATCCCAATGGGGAGTGTGACGATGTCACAATTGGATTAACAAGTGCTTTTGTAGGTAATAATTTTAATATCCTC
This sequence comes from Pinus albicaulis, assembly GCA_034641835.2. NCBI lineage: Eukaryota > Viridiplantae > Streptophyta > Pinopsida > Pinales > Pinaceae > Pinus > Pinus albicaulis. The sequence continues at coordinate 592,817,294 of CM076580.1, forward strand.
CAAATTTGATTGTAAATTAACAGATTCATATGTTAGAAATGATTTTTTTAATGTATTAAAGTTGGTTAATATATATATTATATATATAATACTAATGTTTTATATGGTTTTTTTAATTATATATTGCATAATGAGATTATTACATATTAATATTTATTAATTGACACGAAATTTAAATTAATATTAAATTCTATACATTTATTATTAACTATTAAATTCCACATTATAAGCCAAATGAAAAAATTTAGGATAAATTTGAGAGCATACATTCTATTATGGTAGGCATATGTGTTAAAACCATGGAAATTAAAAATATTGTAATCGATCATATGATATGTTGAAGCAATTAAAACCTTAGTTATTAGTATATTGTATATGTTGGAGGCAAAAGGTACATGAGCGAGGTGAGAGTTCCTTTGCAGCCTCCCCATGGCCACCTACCATTTACCACTAAGACACCATTCTATACATTGAAAAGAGCACACATATATGTTTAAATGCAGTACGAGTTGGATAGCGAGTGAAGGAGGCAACTTGCGACCAACCCTCCTCCACAAAGACCTCACCATGTCGACCCGATTTTAAGTATCAACACTAAGTCTTGATTAGTATGATTAAATTCTTATCCATTAAATAAAAATGTAATTAATATGGAGAAATTTCTGCGATTCCTCAAATTCGGTGTAGCCCGATTTGGTAGAGCTATTTGACGATTTCAAATTTAGAAGCATAAACTAGGAAAACGTTGATGGGGCCTATCTTGTTCAATTTTTGTTAATATTTGTCAAGGACAATCATTATTAGAATATTAACATACTATGAATCCATTGGAATAGCACCAAAGGCAGAGGATCTCATCTCACGGTGTTTTCATCACTTGAAGAATTTTAAAACTAGGGCCACTGAGAGAAGGGAATGAAGTATTCGGCAAGATCAATGAAGGTCAATTTTTAGTAGGCAAATAGTCAATTTTTGATATATTAGATTCTATGAACAATTATTCTAATTTATAGAGCATTAGAGCCTCTGAAGGTTATTTTGTCACTTTGGAATAATGACCACATTTCCAGGGTTGAACGTCAATCCTGAAAATTCAATAACCAGAATTAGAAGAATTGAATAGTCATTTTAGGGTAATGCTGTTGTTTTGAATCACGTGGTGTAATTGTAAAATCCCATTGAAACCATCACAGTACTTATAATCTATGATGCAATAATCCCAAAGGCCCTAACTAGTTAAAAAGCAGTCCATGGAAGTGTAGCCCAAGAAGGGTAAAACTCCATCATCATCCATTGTGTTATATGATTATTGTAGGTTATATTTTTCATTTAATTATTTATTGTATTATTTTTTATTTTTAATTCGCTAATAATTTGATCATCGAAAACATTAAAATACACACATAGCTTCCCTTAACAAGTGGTAAAATAGGCAGTCCTTAAACACATTTTAATACGGGTAGAGGCTGCATGCTTAAAATTTTTTCATATTCAAATAAATTTTGTATGGAAAAAATTTAGCTCATTTTTAATCAAGTTATCTAGAAGAACTAGCTATTTATTATAGCTAACAGTTTATTAATTTATTTTAAGATAATTTAACGATTTCTTGCTAGTTTATGTGTGAAGGAGAAAATAAAATTGAAGACTTGATTCTCAAATCACAAAAAATAAACTTTTTTGTATTTCATGTTGATAGGCTTCATTAAGTGATATTTGATCAATCTTCCTTGGCAAGCTCTTTGTCAAAGAGATGTTAAAACTCTACATCAGAGTTGATAGGATACGAAAGTATGAAAATAAGAGAAGGATACTTCAAGAGAAATTGGATTTCCATGAAGGAAGAAGCAGGCACCAAAGATGCATGATACGGAAGACTCATCTCCATATTGCAAATGAAAACCTTGAAAGGATGCATAAGATGGAACTCAACTCCATGATCTTAAAAATAACAATAAGCATGAGCTGCTTGAAAAATAGGTATGAAATTCAATTTTATCTTTAATTTCCTCTCAAAATAAATATGTAAATTGCTTTTAGAAATACATACTAGAGAATAGGGTCCAAATTATTGATGAAAGATAGGCTATGAAAGTAAAGAATTGAAGAAAACATACAAGGCATGGTTAAACAAGGTATTCTTCGAAGAAAACTGGTATTTGGAAATTCTAAGTTATAGACAACATGATGAGAAAGCTCTAAAGCCAAGGAGAACGCAGAGTGTTCCGAAGGACTTTCATTCATGTTCATTACTACGAGCTTGTGATGATTGTGTTCATGAGGAATGCAAAATTTTGGACACTTGCAAGAAAGGTGCTCACAAACGCCATCTAATGAAAAATAGCGAACAATGGGATATTCAGAAATATCTAAAAAAAAATGTTTGAATGCATTTTACAGTATTCTAAAGGAAGCCACTACATCATCAAATTCCTCCTCAAGAAGGAAAAATTGGTTACTAGGAAGTCTGTCAAATCTGATTTTAATCAAGTTGCTTTTGATTATGATAAGCATAGAAAATTCTCATATAGGGATTGGAGAGAATTATCATATTTCATATGTTTTGAGTAACCATAATTTTCAAGATGATGGAAAATATGTCCATACCACAGAAAATTTTGACAAAAAGAGCGAAAAGAAAGTCAAGAAAATCAACTGTTGAAAAGAAGAGCAATTGTTTTGCTCATTTATAAGCAAGAGTAATCTGTAGAAAAAATGTTGGACTTTGTATCAACAAGTCATATGACATTTTGATGGATAAAGAAACTGTTAAAGAATGGAAAGGTTACTTAATTGATATGAAGTCAAGATAATTCACTGATGATGATGTACGGTGAAAATGCCATTTGAAATGGTTGGTAAGAGATAGTTAGTTATTATCCATATGAGCTTTTGTCTTTTGAGTGTTGATCATTTTTCAATAGAATTCATGTTTGTTTTACAGAAAGGCGATTGACGTTGTATGTGACTCACTTTGTTGCAAAAACATTGTTCATTTCAGATTTAGAAATTTTATACATATGAATAGGATTCTATTGCTTATGATTTTATTGTTGAAGTTGAATAATTATTATTCCTTTGTGGAATTTTAATATGCAAAATAAATTTTGGAATTTAAGTGGTTGTTCTTGAACATGCAGGTAATTTATTTATGTTGGTAGGTCCTTTTATTTTATTTGTCAACTTAAAATTATTGATCATTTGCACATGTGAGTGTTAAGCTTGTGTTAGTCGATTGTGTGTTGCATAAAAACATATGTCTGACTTGGAAGAGTTAATTTTTCCTCCAGTAGAAAAGGATATGTTATTAGTGTTTTGTGGAGTATGAAATTATTTTTGTTTTGGAAAAGAATCATCAGAAAGTTTATTATAGCAACATTATTAAGAGTCATTGTTTGAAGAAGCATGCTTTGTCAGCTTATTTTAAAAATAAATGAATTTTAGCCATGAAGGTGAAAAGAGTGTGGTGATATTCACAATGAAATTTGTTATTTCAGAGAGCAAGGTAATGTGTCAATAAAGAAATTATTCTTGTGTATGCTGGCAAGATGTTAAGAAGAAACTTTTACTGTGGCTGTACCATTCTATATGTTATGAGAAGGAATGGCAAGGTAAGACTATTTAGGATACGTAATTTACCATTTATGGAGGTAAAAATGTGTTCTGTTCTGTTCTTGATATTTGTAACTCCTGTTCATTGTGATTCACTCATTTGTGAAAAGAACAAATTATGTGATTAGGAAATACATGCAGAAAATCAATTTGGTACAAAAAATTATTATATCAACAACTATTGACTTAAAGATTTAGATTGATGGAAGTAACAAAGAATAACATTGAAAGGCAAACCATTTTGCAAGGTAAGGTAAGGCATGGGTGAACAGAAAGTAGTTTGTAGAAATTTCACCAGTAAAAATTAAATTGATGGAACTTAAAAATAGAAGAAATTCGACTCTTATGGGATAACTTGGTACATGGGTCCAAAAACGTATTCGGTGGGAATAAGTAATTAAAATGCAGATTAGGGGAAAAAATGATCTCAAAATAGAATTTATTAGAATTACATCAAACTAGAATGAAGAGAAGCTGACGTTGAGGAATCTAAGTGGCATAATTTACGTTGAAGGTTGAGTTCGAATCGAAATTATGGTACGGCCAGTATTGTTCATAACTACAATTTAAAATATAACATAGAACATATACAACTAATGACATGGTGATCTAATTAGCATACTAAAAATCTTCTTTAATTTTAACATTGGTTAATAGTGTCTGAAATTAAGTTCACAATTTGAACTATGAAATGCAGAAATTGCCAGTATATCAATTGAATGTAGATTCATAAATTCATATGATGCTATTTTTTAATGTATTAAGGTTTAATTTTAATATATATATTATATATATAATATTAATATTTTATATGATTTATTTTAGTCAATACTATATTATTATTTATTATATATTATTTATCTTGGACACTTTAAACTTTAAGTTAATATTGAATTCTGGGTATATACTTCTGTAACAAGTGTATATGGTGGGCACATGTGTATGGAACAGCTGTCTGTAAAGATAATCATATGATATATTGAAGGCATATATATTAAACGAATTATTGTCATGTTACGTTGAAGCGAAAAGGTGCATGGGCGAGGTGGTTTGGGCATGACACCTTGTGATGCCACCATTTACGGGTAAACCACCGTTATGTACGTTGAAATGGAAGGCACACATATATTTAAATGTGGTGAAAATTGGATGAGAGCGGAAGAGGGACCAACTTCCTTCGACCTTCCTATCAGGACCCTCCTGTAGCCCGAGTTTTAAGCTCTAGGCACTAAGCGAGTTAGTACGATTTAAATAAATCTTGATTTTTAAAATCAGATACTTGTACCAATAAGTGTGTTTTCTATTTTAACATGAATTCCTCATCAAAGTATTCTGTAAAATACTTAGATTAAATGCTAAATATATAATAAATTCAAACACAAACAAACTACTTTTTTAAATACAACAAAGGCTGTATTAAACCTTCTTTGTGAAATACATTTACACGACCTCTTTATCGCCTTTTACAACTCATCACTATCACCATTCTGCTATTGCTCTACTTCTCTTTTCTAGCCTGTTCCATCCTTACTATCTGTCTTCATCCTCCTTTAAGCTCATGTTGCTACCTTAATTGTGGATTAATACGAACCACCAGTTCCTCCAAAAATAGCTCAACAAAATCCTAAAATATATTTATCCCTCCTTTAAAAAAGTTAAACTAAGATCCCATTTAAAATTTCATAATCCCTAAAATATCTATACAACTCAACTCCAACTCATATTCTCAATTTAGAAATATTTGTTAAACCTACTTTTCAGTTTTCCTCTCAATTTATTTTAAAATGTGCATAATTTATAAAATAATTAACATCACTAAACAAATGATAATGAAAATTAGGCAGGATGTCACATCAAACTCCCCATGTAGAAACATTTATGAACTCCTATCTGAGGTGTCACTTTTCTTCTTAATAATGTGACATTTGGTCTCGATGACTTTTACCTCCGAGATTCCAAAACTTTGTTTTTGGTCTGTTAAAGTATCAACTCCGTTTTTTAATTTTAGGAATTCCCGAAATGGTATTTAAGAACACACTGTGGGTTCTTAACTCTCTGCTTTTCCATACCACACATCATCTCTTTATTTTTGAAATATAATTTGATGAATAGCGTCGATACACACATTCTTACGGTCTCCAAACTTTGAAAGGAGATGGTGATACCCATCATTGGATTCCATCGGCTTCTACAATTAATTTTCCAGTTATGAGTATTCTTCTTTGCTTGAATGCTTCCATCTCCATTGAACATCAACTTTACGAAATAAATAATAATCGAACACTTTCTTTATCACAACTATGATGTTGACTCTCCCTATAGTAACAAATTTCTCATACAGTGGCCTTTGCGTTATTAATTAACAGTTTAAAAATACAAGGCCTTTTGGTCTCTTTTGATAACTGACACCAATCTCATCAGCATGAACTCTTTGAATACTGGGATCCTTTTTTGGTTCTTTTGGTGCTTTCATCCTCACAGATTAATATTGTTGTTCCTTTATGTTCTAAGGACATACTTTCTTCTTGCTCTGATCTTTCATCTCATCTTCAAATACTTTTTGCTCAATTTCTCTAAGCTTTCAACATCATATTTGTTAATGTTTCATCACCATGTCTACGATACATTTATTATTTGGAATTTCAACCATTCGCCTTTCTGTCGACATTAGAAACATTTCATTCATCGCTTTTGAGAAAACTGTAGTCTGTTATTTGTCGAGTTTTAGCTTGTTTCTCCTTCGAGTTTCTTGGGCCATCTTAAAACCTCTGTTTTCATGAATCTTGTTCCATCACAGCTTCATTCTGATTTCACTCTTCTTGAAATTCTCATAAAATTCTCTTTCTATATCATCCCATTTACAAAATTCTTTTCTCAATTTCATTAAAAAATTCATTTTGCCTCCTTGGAACTCTCACTACGACATTTTGTTGTACTTCACATCATAACGAGTTCAACTAGCTATCTTGCAAACAGAATTCATCTATGAATTGCTTTATTATGATAAATTAGTACCTTCCTCCTCTCAAAAAGTTCTCCATCATTTCACACCTTAAAGCATTCATCTTTATGATAATTTCACCGGACTTTCCACCATCTCCTGCACATCCTACAAACATACACAAACTATGATATTTAAAATACAAGGCTTCACGCCCTCATCTACTTCCTTGTCAATATGTCTTCCCAAATTGTTCAAATATTTCACGAGATGTTTCTCATTATTCTGCCCTTAATTTCTGTTTTTGGTCCACAAATAGAAGAGTTCATTTCGCTCAACTCCTCTAAGTTCTTCACGTCTCAATTTCACACTCATCATCTATAAAGCTTCCTCGGCTCTTCGTACGCCATCTTTGCCTTCAGTTCCTCTTTTCTTGTAGTGTCTCGCATTCATTCTTCCTCATGGTCATGATATCAAAGTCTTGCCTTATTTCTCGCAACAATTCCCTTGATGTCAGGTAAAATTATGTCTCGATATTCTCCTCTCATGTTCTTCATTGGTCAACTATTTCCATGTATTTGTTTTCCTTCAACATTGTTATTCTTTCTTTTATTTGGTCTTTCATGATCCTAAACGACCTCCAATTTTCCCTCCTTTTTAACTTTGTCCTCGCATAGATTTCATTAAATCCCCCTTCACTAAGAAAAGCCTTCCCGCCATAGCTCCAACAATACAATCTCTCTTCTTAAACACCATTACTCTTGGCATATTTTAGTTCTTTGTCTTGGAATCATCTTTCTGAAACTCTCTTCACTTCTCTTTCTTTATAGTAGCAAACTGCCGATGTAATTTTTGTGTTACAATGAACAAACTCTTTGGAGGTGTAAAACTCCATGATCATGCACTGATGCATTCAAACAGCAGCTTGATTTAGGAACTCTTTGACCAAACTTCGCATCAACTCTTCATCTTGGATAAAGAAATGCACCCATACCTTTGTGCTTTCATTGGTTTAACAGCTCAAGCTATACAAATTTCTTGTTGAACTTAACATCTTGTTTGACTTCCAAGCTTAAGCCTGGCAATTACAATAGTGGATATTTTGACTCTAATTGAGTTATACAGCTATGACTGAACATCCACCCCTAATACGTTTCTCATGATGCAAAGTCTTCTGTCTCTCTCGCACTCATTCTTATCATAATATATTGGTACTAATTCTGTCATCTCCCATTCCTGCTTTCTTTTATCGTAATAACCACGCTTCTTTAAGTGAAATGCAAATACATTTTCACAAGATTTATTTTATGATGAGAAGTAAAATAAGCTACGTTAATTTTAACATTTAGTATTTATTTTGGAAATGATTTTCATACCTTCGTACCCGTAAGGTTATTTATTAAACCTTTTCTTTGCAATTTTAGCTCTATTGGTTCCTCTATGTCCTTCTTATCACTGTGATATTTGTACATCGTAAGCATAAAAAAATATATATAACCTCTTCATACACTACCATCTTAGCGCAAATAATTTTTCACTACACTTCCATGTAGCTCCTTCTTTGTAGTGGCCCAGTTCCTAATAAGCACCATCTCTCGTTCTTTAAAAAAATTCCTTCATGGAATTTTCCAAAACTTTTATTTTCACATAGTGGCATCAACATATTTCTCGTGACAGCAAACACAAACCGCACTATCTATACGAAACAAGGACAGTCTGGGCACTTTCACATCGCTACCATAGCAGTCAATCATGATTTTTAACGCATTGGAATCATAGATGCTCCTTCTACATTTCTCCTCCATGTAAATCTCGATTATCACAACCATAAAGAATATACCACAACCACATAAAACCATATTTTCATCAATTTAGGGCTCGTTCAATTCTATTCCTTAAACTTTGGATTGATTTCACTCTTTCTGTTCTGGTTACAAGAAAATTAACCTCTCAAATGTAGCAAAGAAATTGAATCATCCAAATTTTAAAAATACCTTTAATCAATGAATATTTATTCATTTAATGGCTTCTTCACCTTGGAGTTCTCCTTGTCAATGAAATGATTTAACCCTCTCTTGTATTCCTAAGCAATTTGTCCTTTGTTAGCATTCCTTCAAAATACCCTCATTATAATATTCGGAAGATTTGTAATGACAGCAAAATTGGTCTCCATTTTTCAGCCTATTGTGGGCAGATTATTTCAGCAATATATCTGTTCTCTTCTCGTGGTGACAACACATGTCCATAATCTCGGAACTAGGTATCTCACTTACATGTAAATGGCTTAGAATAGTGGATGGGATAGTGGATCTTCACTTCTTTAAAAGAGATAGTTCTAATGATTTCTGTTGAACAATGTAGGCAAATTCTCCTGGCAATCAACAACTCTAGGAAATCCACAGGTCTTCATGCCTTAAAATGTTCTGCAACTTCATCGCTCTATGTGGTGCAAAAACTCCTCCTCACCACCGGAGGCCACTCAATTGGCTAGTTCTTCTCATAAGCATATATACTGACTTTTGACTTTAGCAATTTAGGCCATCATCGTAGAGTCTCCCATGTTGGCTCTGTCATACAGTGTTCTGTTGCTATGGAGAAGTATTCAGTTTTCAAGACTAATTCGACATATCCCTTTATTGCGGTGTGCATAATTCAAACTCTATCATTTAGTTTCAATACATTCACTGATATAGTACCATTTTCTCAAATCCTTCTTTCTTTGTAGGCATAACAAGGTTGGATGAGAATGAGTTCAATTGCAAAAATCTACTCATCGCAAATAATTAAAAACACTTTTAATTTTTCGATAGGATTTATGTGATATCTCATTCATTTTGAGAGCGGATATCGAGAAGAACGGTCTGCTAAGTTGCCGTGGCAACCATTTTAACTACTCGGAAGAAACCCATCTCAATCACAGTAGAGGGCAGTTCACCACAGTAGCGAATGAAAAATATATCAACACAAAATACTCACCTCCAGGCAACGGGGGATCACAACCTACCATATTGTTGATGAAAACAAACACATTTTCCTTCGTATACCTTTTTTAAAACTCTAAGAATGCTTTTATTTATAACTAAGCAAATTAGGCAAATCTTGAAATTTCTACCCAAAATGAGATATGCTGACTGGTGTTGTTCCCTTTAACACCCAGAAATCCTCATCAAAAATCTTCATAAATACTTATATCAATACAAAATGTAAAAAGAAGAGAGTGTTTAAACAAACTGTTGCAACAAATACAATAATTTCAAATTCAAACCCTTTTCATGATATACATTTGTAGCACCTCTTGCTCTCACCCTTTCGACTCGGCACATGTACACCATTCCTACTCTACACTCTGTCTCTTTCTTTTCCCTGTTCATCTATGTATATATATCTTGCCTCATGAAAAGCTCATATTTATACATCATTGTGGATTAATTTAGATCTGCATTTCCCTCCACAAATAACTCCTTCAAATCAAATATTGTTTATCACTCATGACTCAATTAAATTTTAAGCTGAAAATTCATGATCCCTAAATATATACTTCAACTCAACTCAACTCATGTTCTCGTTAAAGGCTGTTTCAATAAACCTCACATCATATTCATATCAATTTATTAAAATGTACATAATTTGTAAAATAATTAAAAAAAACATCACCCTAATTCTTCAAATAATGACAAAAATTAGCGGGATGTACGCGCATATTAATTATGCTTATCCATTAATTGAACATGAGTTAATATGGAAATTTGGCGTATTTAAAATTTAGCGCCATACGATTTGGTGGAGCTAGCTGAAGTTTTCATATTTGAAGGCAATTAAACTTTAATGAAGCTATCTTGATGTTTAATAATATTTTCTCAAGGATAGTGTTATTAATATATTTTAAGCACGCTATGAGTCTGTTGGAACTAGGTGGGGGCGAGGAGGAGCTCATATACATGTGTTTTTAATACGCGGGCCGTTACAGGCTTTAAATTTTGAGAAGGCAAAACGCCCCGGTCGACTAAAAGGCCAATTTCAATGAATGAATAGCTGCTATGTTGTTCTGAGCAAAAATGGTACATTTTCTTAGAGACGTTAGAGCACATTTTTAAGAGTGATTTTTGTCACTTTGAAGTTCGACAAACTTCATAGCACGGGGACAGAGTACGACCTAGAGGATACGTGGCAAATTCGGGAGGTTAAATAATAATTTTTGAGGTATTTAGAAAATGTTCCAAATCCAATGGTGTAGTCAAAAAATCCATTGAAATGTCTTGTACTTGTAATTAGGTATTTCTCTCATAATCCCAAGAGGGCCTGATTAAGCAGATCACTTGGAATGTGCCAGAGAGTGGGGTATGTTATTAAATATGTTCTGATTGTTGTGAGTTATATTTCATTTAATTTTGTGCTCTGGGTAACTTCTAATTATTAATTAACTCATAATTTGATCATCGAGAACACGAAACTACACATAAACATACAGTGGTAAAATGAAATGAACCTTAAACACATTTTTAATAATGATGAAATTTGCATAGAAAATAAAAAGTTTTCCTGCTTATTCATTAATTGATTTCAAGTTAGGTAAATTTGAGTTTATTGTGTGCATTCAAATCTAGGTATGTGTAAGTTCTTTTGGTGGTTTTATAATTGAAAATTTTAAAAATACGCCTCACATAAATTATTGTAATCATCAGGTTTTGTGGTCAATGATAAACATGTGTGTATGCCTTTCCTCCTCTACAACATAAAGAAGGTGGTGTCAAAAACCGATGAATGATTGCAATATCATGGAACTAAAGCCAACAAGAAGAAAGCCAAATAAAAAAGACTAATATTTTTTTTTAAATTGTCGTACGGTATCCCATAATTAATATGTGACCATACATGTTGAGGCTAAAAAGTGCAATTATTTAGTTGAAATTAGAAAGTATAGTTGTGGCTCCCATTTGTACCCTGCGCCTAAAAGTACGGTAGGCAACAGAAAACAACACAAAATTGCAAAGTCAAAATCCATTTGCATAATCCTAAGTTTAAATTTCTGAAAGGTCACTGTTTTACTTTTGGGAGTCATGTTCAATTTCTTGTTTTTAATATATGACATCATTTAAGGTAAGTTTGGTCACATAAAGTGTTTTGAGTTTTATAAAAAGGCCCTTATTAAAAAGTGATTTGTCACTGTATCAAGGGCTTAAAATAAAATGATTTTAGGAGAGATTTTTATTATAGATTTTTCTTAAAGTTTAATTAAAATATTTTCAAAATGGTTTATTAAAAAATAAGAAAAGTTTTTTTTTGAAATATTGATTTAGAAATTCTTGAAGGTAGCTTCATCTAGCTTCTGAACATAATTTCACCATTCTTGAGAAGGATTATGATGAGTCCATTAATATGGAGATATGTTGAAGCTTAAACTTTTGGGAAAATGTCAGGTTTGAAGTTTAAACTCTAAAGATAAGCAGGATAAACAAACACTCACTAATGCATATAAGGAAAATTGAGAAGCTGAAAAATGTACAACCTTCACAACTTACATCCAACAGAAACAGACAGCAATATTCCGAGAAAATTACCATTCATATTCAAAAAAAAAAAAAATATGAAGACTTTGGTAATGAATGTAAAAAGATATGACAAAGTCAATATTATTAAATTGTAATACCATAAAAGAGATTTTGAAGGTTTAGGATGAAAACATAGGATAGAATCATTCATCAATTAATTCTCCAGCTAATATTAAACAGTTAAGTTTATGGTGATGACATAGAGATAAAACATTGATTGAGAAGGTCCTTAGATATTTGTCTATCAAGTTTGATGTTAGATAGTAGCCATAGAAGAATCCAAGGATTTGACATTGATTATTAGTGATTTATGGAATCAATTTGTACATGAAAGGTGAGGATAGAAACAAATATAGATTCACCTTGAAACAACGAAAATAAGTTTCTTCCAGGAAGCCAGTTAAGTAGTGGAGGTAGGGGCATAGGATGAGGTGGAATGCATGGTGATGTGGGATGACAAAGGTAGGAACAATAAAGTGGAAACAACAATGAGCTTAAGCAAACAAAAAGTTGATAAATCCAGGAACAATTAGTCCAAATATCATAATTTAATTAGGATAAAATATTTAATAAATATTAGAGACATGAAATGGAACTATAGTTAGAAAAAATGGGACGTATAGAACAGTATGCATGTAACAGAATAAAGTTCATAAATTAGTTGAAGATATTTGTGGCTGAACACTTTTGTTTTATCGAGTGGTCATAACTAAATTAGGTCCAAGGGCGCTGTAACATAAATAAAGTTATTTTCCTAGTGCAAGAGTGTTAAGTTTCGTAACAAACTCTTTAAATTCTATCATAATTTAATACTTTCCCCATTATTAATAAATTATGTGTACGAGGACACTTTTGTATTATTACAGTATAGAGCTTCATATAATACGACTGAGAAGGAGATTCACGTCTGCCTCACGATCAAATTTTTATTAATTGAATTGGTATGAATATTTGCCTAAATTTTTTTTGAGGGAAAATCAATTTCATTATAATTTGGATTCAAATTATTTGATTCACTTAAAAAAATTCTATCACACTTTAATATGCAACATATTTTTAAAATCTCTGTTACCCTCCAAAATATACCAACAACAATAACTATGATACAGCAACTTAATATACGACTGTTACATATGCTTGCATAAATAATAATTTTTAAGAGAAACATAGTGATACATGTTTGCTCCAAAAGTGCACTGCGTAACAACACCCCTATATTGTACACAACCCTACAGGCCCTTTTCCATGCTATGTAGCTCATCCTGTGTTTGCCACTCCCTCCACGTTAAGTATGACCATATACTACTTGTACCTGGCTTCTCTTGCGCTCACTTCGTAATCTTTAGAATCACGGAAGGACCTTGTCCATTTTCACATCCCAACCTAGTGGGTAAATACATTGGTATTTTGCCATTTGTAAACTTATTCCCGTAGATAAGGCTATCAGGCTAAAAAATCTCTTTGTTTAATTACGGTGGCCTTGATTTCGAAATAAGGACTCGGGATTTCATTTCTAACTTTGACATGATTGACCTGTTATATGAAGTGATGGAATTGAGATTTGGCTGGAATCGTCCATTTGCCCGCAGAATCCGTGTCATTGTTTTCTCTAATTTGGTTACCCTGCGATGAGCGGGGGCTTCTCTTTTCTGCGGCGAGAGCCTTATGTACGGATACGGGTGTATTTGTCATCAAAATGTCTAATTTCTTTAACTGGGCAGAAGTAAAGGTACGTATTTTTCAGAAAAATATTTCTGAATAAATCAATAGTTTAAATTTTAAACATAGATAAGTCATTTTCAAAATGGAAGAAATAAATAGTGAATCCTTCTGAAGTTTATTACGTAGCGGGAAACATTAACTTGTGCCAGAAAAATGGAGTTTGAACCAATGACATGATTGTTGCATTGTGAGATGTTTAATCCTAATTTCACTTTCCTTATAGAAGCAAAACCTTTAGTGTGAATATCCCTTCATGTTCCTCATCCTAGCCCTCTAAGAGAATTCTTACACAAAAGATGGGGCGAGAATGAAAGACAGAGATAGCGCTGAAGAAAGTGAATCAAAGAGCTAAGGATAGTTTACATAAATAAGTGGACAACAACTTGGTCTTTTGGTAGAAAGTATTATTTTACAATATTTGTAATGTAAGTGGGATACTTTTTAGGGTAGTTATTTTATAAAATTGTAAATTTGTGGAGCAATAAAAATAATTGTCATTTGTAATATTTTGGAGAAAAGAAGGTGTCTTTTGTGATTATTTGTATGTTAGCGCATAAAATATTGTAATCTTTTGGAGTATTAATTAAAATGTTATTTGTAATTTTATTTTGAAAGAAATAAGTGCCATTGTTTTTCGCTAAAGTAATTTTACTTTGATGAAATGAATTTTTGTAAAAGAAATTTATAAAAACATTATAAAATGGTCAAATTTTGCGAAAATTTCATTGTAAACACTCAGCCAAAGGGCCCCTGAGTCCAAATGCAAAGATCATTCATTTTCTCCTTTTTAAAGAACTATACGAGTGGTAATACAAATGGTTGTTTCTCTTTTGCATGCATATGTTCATGTATTGAGTTACTATTCTTCACACACAATTTTCTGATTATTTGGTACAACAGAAAGAAGTGAAATATTATAGAACAACAGAAACGTCTAATTAAGCACTCTCATATATAATGAATTGTGGCATGAAATATGTACCAGTGAAGAAATTAAGCTAACAAACAACTGTACAACTTACCATTTAAAATTGAAATAAAAACAAAGTTAAGCACTTATAAAATATTTAGTTAATGAAATATACATTCATAATAAAAGCACCTAAATGCATGAATTGTACAAATACATTCAAATATATCTGCATTACCTTTGAATCAAATAAGGATTATCTTTCAATTAAAAATTATTCCAATAAAAATTAATGAAAATTGGCAGAAATGTTCTTAGAATATATTTAGCTTAAAAACATCAAAATAACAAATAGTTTTCAAGATGTTGATAAGTTTCTTATACCAAACTTTTAATTATTGGTTATCCTTTTGTTTGGAAACTACCTTTGCCTTTATTAAATTAGAAAGATCAAGTTTGATGAGTTGGAGGTAATGTACAAACCCTTTTGTTAAGTGCAAGAAGAAGAAACGATTGAAGAATGTCTTCACAAAAACTACTTATAAGTAAATCCTCAATTAGCCGATTCAAGTAGAAGGTCGGTACATTTCAATCAGAATTAAGCAACACATTGCACCTTCGAAGTCATGATAAATGACGAGAGAAAAAATTTCAACAATAGAAGCTGGATTGAGCAAGAGAAATTTTCAAGCGGAAGATATAATAAAGAAGAAAGAGTTTGGGTAAACTAGAATAGAAGCTGGCTTTAATGGAGAAATATCACTTGAGAGGATAATGTATCGAGGAAGGGCAAATATTTAGGTCAAATTATTTTAGGGAAGATGTAAAGTTGGACATTATCTGGGGTTATGAAACTTCATTGATAAAATTACAATTTTCATCCAAACTACTGTAGGTTTACAAATGATGAAGATAATCATGATAGTTTTAAGTATGTCTTCTCCCATTTCAGAATCAACAACTTTAAAGTTTCAACTTTTCTTTTAGAAGTGAATATGAAGATGCATGGATTATGGATAAAGAACTCTCAACACATGACTTTTAAAGCTGTGCTTCGGCTTCTTTTGGAACTTCAACAATTCCATCTCAATTCAATCTATCTGTGATAAAACAAACATAATCATATGGAAAAGGTGTAGTTAAATTTTTCTACAGAATTGGAGAAAGAATGATTTCAAATGTATAGTATGTCCAACATTTAAAAAAAATTTGCTATATTTAGTTAGGATTAAATGTTAAAGACATTTGGCAATTATAGAATGTAAGCAATAAATTAACCTCAATAAAAAAAAACTTATGAAAACAATGATGACAGTTATGAAGATGGAAAAGCTGTTAAGGATGCAGAAAGGACAATTATTCTAAAAATTCTGACTTTAAAGACAACAATCCCAAGACATTTCTTGAAATCAGTTATGACATGTGAAGATATGGCCATCTCAACAAAGAAAGTCTCTCGATTTACAAAAATAAGAATGGTTAAAAAGGACTTCAACCTTCAAAAAGGAAAATGAAAAATATGAAGCTTACATTTGTAAACGCCTTGAAGACTTTTCACAAACTCATGCCGTGAAAAATAATAAGACTTTTCACAAGCTCATCGTGAGAAAATATCGTTTGCAATTGGTTCCGTGTTTAGACCCTTTAAATTTCTCTAGGAGGATGCGGTGTTTATTACTCTTTGTTGATGATTTTAGTAGGATGACTTCGGTATATTTTTGAAGAAAAATTTGAGCATTGAAAGTTCAGCTTTAAGCAACAATAAATGAAGTTAAGGAAAATTGGTATGTTTTAGGCAAAATGGAAATTCACTTCAGAGCGTTCAAAATGTGCTTATGGATAATGGCATAGAAATGACATTTCTTGGTATCTACCTCACATAAAAGTGGAGTAGTAAAGAAAATGAACCCTTTTATGTGGAATGGCGAGATCTATGTTAACTTTCAAAATGTTCGGTCTATCTATTGGGCGCATTCCTTCTGGCTGTCTGTAAAGACGAGATATCCCTTTCATCGCACAAGCAGAATCACCAAACATGTTTTGGCCCAAGCAACAAGTTAAACATCTCAAAATTTTGGATACGATATGTTTATACATGAATTGAAGGAAAAAACGAACTAAACTTGGATATGAAACTTGAAATGCCACGGTAATTAGGTAATACTGATGGGAAAGAAAAAGGTACTAAATTTTGTCTATTAAGATACGATCTTTTCAAGGACAATAAATAAAACAATGACATCTTGTCCCCAAAGAAAAACTTGTAGAATCTAATCTTCTAAGGACAATAAATGTACACTTCAAGGAAAAAGAGTTTGTATATGCTTGTTAAGAAATAAACTAATAGCAAAAGGTGGAAATGGTTAGGAATAAACTCTTTCCTCTTAATCATAGTTACGATTGATTACGTAGTTCTTTTACGATTGCATGTTTAAGCAATTCTGGTTATGGAACTTTTGGTTTGGACACTCGTTTTGGTTTAAGATTGTTGCAACAAAGAAATGGCTGGAAACCATACCTCATCAAAACCTTCTAGTACATATGGGTATTTCATGTTGGGAAAGAAACATCGTGAAGTTTTACCGAAAGAGTTCATACAAAACGAAAAAACCACACTAAAAGGTTGGTTCATGCAGGTGTGGACCTATGTGGATCATCCAATTGGTGGAAAGTTGTTACTTATCACTTTCGTGATAATTTAGCAGAAATACATGGGTTTTATTATGAGCAGTATAAAATTTTCAAAAGGTCGAAAAATTAAGCTTTAATGAAAACCAAATTAGTTCCAAAATTAAAATCATTTAATTAGAATGATGATGAAATATGACTCAAAGAATTTATGATTACAAAAAACATTGAATTCTAAGATAAAATTGTGTCATGAAACGTATTGAAGGAAAACTTGTTAATGAAGTATTTGGTAAAGCGATTTGCATTAATTGTTTATATGATAAAAAAATATCCTAAAAAAGAGTATGATGAGCAGTGCCAAAATGCTTGTGGTCATATGTCTCTTGCGTTATATACATCCCAAGTGTTTTGATGTAGCTTATACACATATTAACGAAGATAAAGCAGTTGGATGATAAATTGAAAAATGCATATTCTACAATTATGATGAAAACACAAAAAGCCTACAAATTATGTAACCCTATTACCAATAATACCATAATCAACATAGGTGCATTTTAAAGAAAAAATTCTGTGGAATGGGACTATAGACAAAATGTTTAGTGCAAAGGTGTCACTAATGGAAAGGCAGTATATGGAAAAGAACGATGAGAATCACCGTCAGACACCAAACAAAGTCATGATAATAGAGGCTCCAAGATATTTAGGTTATTTACACCACTTAAAACATTCCTTTAGGTTCTTTTTTCATCATTGGACCGTAAATGCACTTTGTAGGGGCACATGTGTTCTTTTTATCACTAGCCTATTTATTCTTCGAATTTTCTAATTTAGGGTCTTTTATCTTTAATATGTAGTGCAGCTAAGATGACACGTGTGTTTACTAGACATTATTCAGAGGATGGAGATAATTATTAAAGTCATAAATTCTTCATAAGTCATGAGATATGAATTCCTAAGTGAGTACACGCACCATCCCTGCTTGTAGCATTATTATATTTTCTGTTGACTAACTAATTTGTAATACATGTATTGTCATGTCCTAATTTAATTTTTAACTCCACTTGCTTCTAATCTGAATAAATTTGAGATGTTTATTGTTTGGGTCTTCTGATATATTTTTAACTTCTTTCAGTAGAAATATGTTTTAGGTTCTTAAATTACATGCACATAGAATCTCGGTATGATTAAATTAGTTGTTCATAAAAGAATATATGTAATGTATGTTTAATAATACATCAATATATTTTATAAATAATTAAAATTTTATCCTTTATTTATTAATTGATTTCTGACAATTCTTTTCTAATTTTTTTACAAATAACTAGTCTAATATATTTTCTTGCATGTCTCTTAAGATTATTCTTAAGTCCGTATCATATCCATAAACTACATAAAACCTCAATTTCTTTATATACATTTTATATTATCCCACTATTTTCTATCTAATAAATTTAAATCAATTTTCCATTAGATAAGTTAAATTCTTTCAAAGTAGTGGAAGATGAATTCTATAAAATGTATCAAAATGGTTAAGCCATATTAGAAAATCTATTAATTTAAAGTGCAATTTAATTAAAATTTTATTAAAAATAACATGCTAAGAAAATCCATAATTTCAAAAATATTGATTTTAATCAATTTTTACTTAAATTTGTAGCTTTTCCTGAACATATAAGTTTATTTCTTAGTAACTTCTAAAGGTTTGAATTGATTTGGAATTAATTGATGAACAGTTTTGAACATAAGCATATTGATATTAAATACCTTGCACAAATTGGGTTTTGTTCGTTAAACAGTTCTAGTATGGTATGCAAAGGTGAAAAGGTGAATAATTTTACTAATTACATATATCAACTAATAGTTGAAGTACGTGTTGAAATGTGGTGGGAATCTTGTTGGGCATTCTTATTTCCCAGTCCATGGCTACACATGAGCATAAGGAAAGAAATATCTGCACGGGGATGATGTGTCACTTTATTCGTGAGAGCTACAGAAACTTGTTTCTAAGCATTCAGCTATGGTGCAAAATAAGTCTAGCCTTAATTTCATTCATTTAGGTTTCTATCTATTAATACATGTAATCTTAGTGGGATGGTATTCAGAAATTTCATTCAATTAAGTTCTATCAATATGTGAAATACAGAAAAAAATGATCTGTATTTTGATGTACAACTATAAAAGTTAAAGGTATAAATAATAGAATTTAAAATATTTTATATTTGTACAAGTTTAGAAATATATAAAAATTTATGTCATACAATTAAGCTTGATATAAGATATTTACCTGGACTTTGTGTGTAGTATATAAAATAGAATATAAAAAAAAGAAGCATTAGAATTTTTAGTATAATGACCTCAACTTCTGCCCCTGATATTTGATAATTTTGGTGGAATCCGAGAACGACGAGGAACGCTTAGATGGATCAGGGAACCGATGAGGGCGTGACGAATAGAATAGAAAAGTACCAATAGTGTGTATCATTCAATATTATAGCCTTTGTGGAACTACTGGCATGATGCTTCACATTATGTTGGCATTTACCATGGAAATGCTTCTTCGTGGTAAGAATGACATGAGTTTAGCCTAGGAAGCAGAAGTGAATCCCTACGATGAATGTAGGCACACCATCTCCCATCTTTGTCTCCCATCTCTGGTCCCATGAAACATTAGGATGTGAATTTTGTCAGCAAGCTCAGCTAGAAGAAAAAAAGAGAATGTCAATGCCATGAGAATAGCCACTTTGGGGGAAACTATGTTGTTCTTCCATGATAATTATGTTAGATGATACAATTTAGAAACCTCCTTTATATATATGAGGTCCATGAGGCCACTAATGTAATCTAGTAGGCCACAATGTAATCCTAGCTTAAACCTAACAATAATAATTTAAAGGCACAATAATATTAATAACAAAATGAAATTCCTGATGCAATATTAGCTGAGGGTTACTGTAGCAATGAGGACTATACTAGTAATATGGGGACCCTATGCTTTCCTCTCAACCAAAAAAGTATTGTCTATCAATGCTTGCAGTAGCTTTCTGGGGCTCTGTCTCGTTCTCATCATCATATACAATCTTCAATGAGTAAGTTCTTCACTTGATGGGATACCTCTTGAGGTCTGATGATTTCGCCATTTTGTCGAGTTCTTGTTTCCACAGCAGCCGCCCGAGGTTCCAATATGATTTTCCTTCTATCATAAAGTTTTGGAAATATTGTTTGGTAGAAGATTTTCATATAACCACTTCTTTAAAGATGAAAACATGAAAAGCCCAGATGTGTAAAGCAGAAGCTCAATTTACACATGTACCCATAATCTGTGTTTTGCAACACCTTGCTAAGGACAGTACTTTGGCGATAATTTATTATGCTTCTTGGCTGCTTGAGGGACATTTGTTTGTATGGTTGTAGCCATAAAAATCATAATCTCATCAAAACTTCTCTTCATTAAGTGTTGATCTACTGTTATTTCAGTGATTTTGTTATGGTCAAAGAGTTCATCACTTCTAAAGAGTTGAAACTTTAAGCAGTATCGATGGTGTTATTTGCTTTATTGTCGAATTTTCATAAAGATCAGTGTGATGGATGGTGGATGATATCATAAAGTTCCATAAATGGGGTCCTTTTTATGTGATGTGGAAGAAGTGTTATACTACACCATTCAATGGGGAAATGTTCCACTTGAACCATTGTGTTTGTTTATGAGATACAAAACAACGAAGATATCACTTCAAACATTTATTTACTATCTCGGTTTGTTCGCCAGTTGGAGGATGATAAGATGAGCTATGAGCTAATTGAAATTGCCCAAATGAAGAAAATAACTCCGTCCAAAATTTCCAAATTAAAATAAGTCTCTTTCGCTCTGTGTGTCAGGGTTCCCATGTACTTTGAATTACGTACATAAATGCTGGTAAGCTGTACTTGCTTTAAATGGATGATATAAATACTAAGTATGCATATACAGTAAGTCTATCCTTCCACCATGATGAAATTCTTTCCATCGGACTAGGTAAACACTGTGATAAAATACATTAAAATCACTCCCAACGTTAGCTTGGAAAGATAGATAAAGGTTGTACGGTCATTCTGGTGTCTCAACACAATAACATTTAGAAAGGCAAAAATTCCATACAAACTTTGAATATAAGTTTGAGCCATCCCAAAAAATTCTTCTGTGGTAAGTTTTAAAAATCTTGAGTGTCCTCCTAAAGGAAAATGCCACAGTTCAGAATCTTTGTTTTAGTTGGAATTATTACCAAAGGTCATGATCTTTGTACTATGAGAATCATTTTCCAACTAAATGTATCGGATATACTAGGTCTTTCTGCCACTTTTGAATGGTGTCCATACATCTTTGTCCTTCTTCATCATCTTGCTTTGGTTATCCAATACGGTTGGATATTAGAAATAACTTTAAGCAATGCTTCCTCTTGATATTTATAGGAGGTACATCTTTACAACAACATTAAGTTTTCCTTTTTTAACAGGTGCTTTAAATCACAACCAACATCTTTGTGACCACATTTTACTGCTCTTCTAAAGATAATCTTGTTCAAAAAGTGTTCGAACCATCATGATCAGTTTACCTTGAGTATCTTTGATAGGTAAATTCACATAACTGGTAAATAAGTGTTGCTAACATTTCCTTCTATCATAAGTAAGTTCTTGTAAATGAATTTCCTTTGGTACAGACCAACTTCAAAAGACGATGGGTCTTCCTTCTTGCATTAGTGCTTGTAATTCATTTTACCAGGCATCATTCACAATAAAGGTTTTAACATAAGTCTGCGTAGCTAAGGCTGATGTCACCTTCACCTCTTTAAGATATTCAAAAACCTTAATTAGCCGAAGTCCATGAAAATACATCTTTCTTCAACAATATTTATTAAGTCTTATTATTCTCACATAATTCTTCTTAAAAAATGCGATAATACCACCTTCTTCAAGAAATCCTCATAGCTGCTTTATGGTTGTTGAGACTTTCCATTCTTTAATAGCTTTAATTTTATTGATCCTTTAACACCCTTGTGAATACCAAAGAAAGCCTGGCCCAGGATATTCCTCTTTTATACGAAAAGCTTGTTTGGATATTTTGCATATAATTATTCTCCTACAATAGTTTGAGCACCACATCAACATATTTCAATATGATCCTTCAAAAGACTTGTTGTGAATTAGTATGTCATCAAAAAATACTAGCACAAATTTTCTAAGGTTTGAAAATAAATTCATCGACCCTTGAAATGTAGAAAGGTACGTTAGTAAGGCAAAAAGCATGACAAAATTATATTATCAGCAAGTTTGAGCCTGTTGGGTCCTCTTACGGTCTTCATTCTAATTTTGTAATATCACCAGAACAGAATCCAACAATAAAATACGGTGCTCATATCATTCATCCAATAATTCATCAATCTTGAGGAAATGAGAAATTTATCTTTAATGGTAAGATTAACTGAGCTCCCTATAATGCGGGTGACCAACACATGATCCACATCCTTCTGTACCAATACTACGGAGATAAAAAGAACTTTGACTAGGATTGGTCTGCCCACTTATCTAACATTTACTGCAATCATCATTCCAATTTCACTCTTACCTTTGGGCCGTAAGAGATATCTATAAAATACAATGTTTGGAGAACACTTCCTGGGGAATCAAATTAATAGCATGATCATGATCACGGAATAGGTGATTCCTTTGAGAATTTCAAACACCTTGGAATGATTGTCCAAGGCTGTTGGAGATATGGCAAAAATAGTGATGTTGTTCATTGTTAGAACTACAATGAGCATAATTGTACAGTTACGCCTCATTGTTCTTTCTTTAAGCTTTTTCATGACATTGAAGCTTCTTATTCTTCCCAGATTCCCCGTAATTAGCTTCCTTTCTCTCCTTTTGAAAACAATTTCAAAGAAAATTTGCCAAAAACTACAATACACGTCTGAGGTTGTAACCATTGTATACGATTTTGTCTTCTCATAGGAATGAAAGCATTGGACTGGTCAATACATATTCCCCCATGGTAAACAGTATTGTGGCATTTTCTAGAAATATGGTTATAGCAATTTTGTTACATCACTTGACATTCAATTAACGGTATGGAAAAAAATTTAATTCATGTACATACAATGAATAAAATTGTAGGTGCTAAATGAATCAATCAACAACTATTACCTTTTTCTTCTAGATATTTTATCCTTCTGTATTGAGAGTTTGAGGGGTGGTAGTTCTTTCAGTGGAAATTACACGATATGGTAGGATTCATTTCTTCCTCTTCTAGAAATTTTAGTTCTGGTGTATATCCTCTTCTTGTTCATTTTTTTCTTCTTCCTCCCCCCACAGTCTGTAAGAATAATTTCCTTCTCACACTTATGACCTTTGGTTATTTTCTATCACCAGTTGCCATGAAGCCACTTTTTTGTCTTTTCTTCAGTTGTTGTAGCAGGTATCAACCTTATGAAGTTTATTGAAATATAGATGTATGCTTACTTCCTTCTTTTATGGAATTGGGTGGTAGGCTTCATACATACTTCATAATTTTCGTTCTGCTTTTCTTGCTGCTTTAGTGCCTTCTCCTTGGTCGGGTTCCAAAACACTGAGCTTCATGTTGGATATTTATCCTTTAAAGTACTGTAGAAGGATCAATCACTGTGTTCTGGAATCCTAATTCCCATATATTCAATTTTGGAAGTCCTGGGTATATTACTAAACCCTTTTGTTGATATTTATCAATTGGCTAAAGAGGTGTTTCTCTTTTTGTATCATATAATATGCTATCATTTCCTCCCATAAAAATTGGCTTAAGTGACAATTTTTTTATGGGAAAAAGCAAATACCATGTAAATGTATTTTTTAAATATAAAGAAGTTGCAATCGTGCCTTTGTGTGTTTTTGCACGTTAACAGAATCAAAATATTGTCACATCTGTGGTATCCATATTCTAAGGGATCTTCCTCCATCAAAACTTCCTCATATCCCATTTTGTGGAATGGTGGTTCTTCCTCAACATTAGATTTTATGAAATCTTTTAGTTAACATTTATTTTGTTCTCATCATGAGAGTTCTTCTACTATCTTTTCACCATTAGGAAACATTTCTTTATCACTTTTCAAACCTTCATATACTGGCATTTAGATCATTTATTCATGTTTTCCTTCTTCTCTTTCCCTTCTCATCATCTTTACTTCTTTGTCCATCTTAGCCCATGCCTTTCTTCAAACCACGTCCATCTTTTCATGCCTTTCTTCAAAACTTCATTTCATTTTGTTTATCTTTGAGAGAGAGTTTGGTGCACTTGACTACTTGTAATTTTGATGGGTCATGTGCAATTCTTCATCTTCATGAGTCATCGTACAACCTTAAGCTTAATGGGTATTTAATTATTTTATAGGGAGCTTTAGAACCCAATAAATGTCTGTTCTACAATATGCCCTTTGAATCAAGGTAATTGATTCTTAACGAAACAAGACTTATGCAATTAGGAAAAAACAACCACACACTTTCTTGCTTTTGAGAGCTAGTGTTGAAATTAAGATTATCTCTATGATCCCGAGCATGGTGTTTGGACTGAGCACCAATACAGCCTAATTTCTCTTTCAAATGCCATAGGTCTGGCACAGTTTAGATTATCAGGAACAAAGTTGCATCAATCTCTGATAGCTAATTATGAATGAATTAGGTGGAAACCGCACAACTTTACGTGTCACTATTTCATCCTTAAATTAAATTAATATGTTAAAAAACTACCGTGGTATGCTTGTGACCAATTTTTATGGCTCCAATCCGATGCTTAGAAAGAGTTGCAGTGCTGTGGTATTGCCTCTTTAAGATGGAAATTCGGAAGCTTGGAAACCCTACAACATAGATCATATCTTAAAAATATTGTGAACCAAGATCTGAAAATTTTTTGACGATTTTCCTAAGAGTTTTAGCTTGAACCCTAAAATTTCATATTCTAAACCTTGCGTAGAAAAAATTATAAACGAAAATTCACGATGGCATAGCTATGATAGCGAAACCTTAGAATCAGCTCTGGCCACCAAATGTTGTGTATGGAAACAAAAATAGAAGAGAGATATCAACGCCTTGGGGACAAAGCCACTTGGAAGCTACAATACATTACATAAATAGAAAGATTCTTGGATGATACAATTTACAAAACCTCCTTTCTGTAACAAGGATCCATGGGGCCATAAGGTGATACAGTGAGCACGATTATAATCCTAACCGACTAACAATAATAATTTTAATGACGACATTAAAAAATGAAGGTTACAGCGGTACGATAATAAAAATAGAAATTTTAATGAGGACTATCTGGCCAATACCGAGAGCCTAACATCGAGCCCGTTTGGAGCCCGGTAGTTACCATTTCCTCTACCACTAGGGTGCTCATAAAATGCAAATTTCATAACCTTGTTACGAACGGTCGATGAAAAATAGTTGAAAAGATGAGAAGACGCCGATTATCGTGTCATACGAACGAACATCTCTTAACAATGTGTCCCAAATAGATACGACGAATGAACGTATCATTGAATGCTACGAAAAATCGGTTGAACGAAGTTCTTTGAATTGAAAAGCGAAAAGGAGAGTCCTGGTGACTACGAAAGCCTAGTTTGTTTTGTTTTAATTCAATATCTGTATTTTTAATCGAATCCCCATAATACCCACTCCTGATTGCTGCAACTCACTTAATAGGATACTCGTAAGGACCCTCACGAAATCTGGTTGTTTCATGTTTTTACGGAATGTCTGTTTTTAATTCGATGTACGAGTATTTTATGATGAGGTCATAACTTATCACGTTGCGAGAGCAGCAAACAAATACTGGCTTAAAAATGGTAGGCAAGTGAAATAGAATCAATAATTTCCCTTCTAATTTCCAAAACCCTAGAAAAGCTCAACTTCTCTTGGGTCGGATTTATATTGGTCTCTTGTACAAGGGCTTGCAGAATCCTTGGATCAGTTACAAAATTCCTTCAACTGAGTTTGGAACTTTATTAAAGGAAAATGAGTCCAAATGTCCATGTTCTTTCAGGTGAAAATGTCCTTCAAGGCCTCACAGCCTTGGTATATAGTGTATAAGTTTGGATACAAATCCCAACACATATGTATGTTGGTATGAATAGTGTCAAATAGTTTTCATGGAATCATGTGTATTGAGTTTCCAAACTTTTGTGTAGCGCTATGCTTGTTCATATGGCTTGGGTGACAGAAGGGGACAAGATGAAGTGAAGCTGAAAATATCATTTGTAGAAAAGAGGGATGAATGCCATTTCATTGTAAGTTTATGGTTCAAATCCTGAAGTTACGATAATAACATATAACATGTATGAGTATGTGAATGGCCAAGGATTTCCTTTTCATGGCCAACATGACACCTAGAATCTGCTAAGGTCTTGCATCAATAGAGTTTATTAAAGTTTGTGGTTTCCTATGTAGAAGAGTTGTTTCTTCTTTGGATATTTCCGATTGACTCTTGTTTACAAAATGCATGTTAAAAAATCGCCAGCATGGATGTAGCTCAAGATAAGTTTATTTTTGTATAGAAAATATGTTGTTAACATGCCTGTTTATCTAATGAAAGGAATTATGGGTTTATAAGAAGGATGGGATGATTGTGAACCTTTGGTATAGGAAATACAAAATGATTTTCTTTTATCCAAAAGCCCAATGGTGAAATGTCGCTACTATGGAATTCAAATACAAGTGGATGTTACAGAACCATGGTGGAAAAGCTGTCAAATAATAGCCTAATATCCATGGATTAGGCAAACCAACATATCGAATAATCAAGGTGAGTGTATTGAACAGTTGATCTGGTACAATAACTTGATTAATAATGATTGATGATGAAGTTTATGATCTATATGTTTTAGATGTGATAGTATCAATTACACACTATTAAGTATTTTACAATCTGCAAAAAATTAGGGTGGCGAGTTGCTTAGGTGGTGGAATCATATAATACATCAAGGTTCATTTCTCTATGGTTATTGACTCGACACATAAGTGTCACCAAATTGATCATAGTTTAGAAAATTAATGATTTCATGGTTGATGATGCATTGGATGAAATTGGTACTTTAGGTAACTTCAATATTATTATTTCTGATGTAAACATATTTATACAAAAATAACATGCTTGAAATGAATTGAATGTAGCGGAGAATCACAAAAATTGAAGAAATTTTATACTTATTTTACTTTTTGTCGTGAGCATAGCTAAAAATGTAGATAAGTTATTAAATAATCAAGAGAAATAGCAAAAATGTTTAATGATTTGAGCAGTACAAATTATTGTTCCAATTTTAAGTCATCACCCAATTAGGTGCTGTAACATTTTATTGTTCAAGAAGAAATTCTAGACTATTTCCAAGAATTGGGTTGTTAGTGGCAAAAGATTTATAGTTAAAAACTCTTAAGTTACTTCTCTTTTTAGTTTGAAATATAGATGGGAATATCTTCATTAACCCAAATTTTATGCAATTTAGGATGTAGGTCAAGAGTTGTAAGTTTTCCCATGAAAATAGGAGATAAACAATGTTGTGGAATCATATCTTTGGCCACCTGAGCAAAATTTCTCCAAGTAGAAAGAAATGTTCTCGTAGGATGGAATGGTTGGTATATGTTCTTCTAAAAAATATTGAACTATTATCGGTTTGCAAATTCTAAAGGAGATTTTTAAATAATTACAAGAAAGAAAGCAGTTAGGATCATCAATAGAAAAAACAAAAATAATACGAGATATTGATTACATTGGTCTGGAAAATACCTCATGCTTTGGGTGAAATCAATCTAAATTTAATAAGCAATATACACATCATGTCCCCTTATTTAAATTTCATAACTTGTGATTTATCGCATTCATTCTCATGCTTGTTCTTCAACATGCTGTAAAGGTTTGTAAATTTGTATTATTTTAGTTCAATAGCTAAACCAATTACAAAATCATCAAAAGCATTTCTGAGTCCTTCAATAATATAAAGATAAATATAGAAGTGACATAAGGTCTTCTTAAGTCTGAACACAAGCTGTGGATATTCGCAGTAACCCAGTGTAAATGTGAAGAAATTGAGATGGCCAAGGAGAAGTTATTTGGCACTACTTAGACCTAGTTGAAAACAATCTATACTGCTACTTTGGCCCAAGATTAAGCAATTAGTTGCTTTAGTTAAAAATTATTTGGGATATAGTCCCAACAATATTCATGTTATGAATTAACAAATTCAAGTGTGGATTGAGTTTCTTTTAAGTTTCAGAACGGAAAGAAGAACATAAGCCCCAAAAGAGAAAGAAAAACAAGGCAACATAGTGCAAGATTAAAATTGACTTGAATATCCCAGGGTAAAGATGAATACGTTTTAGTTTGAAAAGACTCAACAGCGAGGTCACCCCCATGCCAACAATGAATGTTTTCCAGGGTTTCTTGTGCACGTTTGTTTTCAATTTGATATTATGTATTAATGTATTTGATGTATTAATATTTTGTTGACTATGTGTCCATGTATGTTTGATAAGTGGTGAGATATGGTTGGAATTTCTCTAATTTGATGGAATTTCTGGCTAAGGTGATTTAAATAACTCCATGCATTTTACACTCATTATTTTAATATTGATGCTTCTGTAAATGTTGAAATGCTTTCAAGTGGTTTTTAATAACATATTACTTTGCATATATTGGTATGTAAACAATAATAAAGTATATAAATTTGAATAAAAACAATGGAAATACCTTAAAATTATTAGAAATTAGGTGAAATTGTAACTACAACATATCAAACACAATTTCAAATTTTTTATAAATTTAACAAAACTAATTTCGAAGTTATATTATTATCAAATATAATACCCCTTTCTATTTGTCTGGTATGACAACAGTAGGCAGTCTTCAAAGCAACTACGACTGATGTTGTAACAGCAGTGAGCCAGTGTGTAATGGCTGTGAGCTAATTAATAATGACAATTTATGTTAATCTGTCAATATGAATACATGAATAAGAGGACATTCATGAATATTCTTGATACAATAATCCTTTGTTTCACCAGTTCCTTGAGACGAAAGATGCATCTGCCTATCTCCATTATTACATTCTAGCAATCAAATTCTTCTTTTTTTATCGGTGAATATTTCTTTATATACTATTGTTGGAGGCAGGATCATTTGGATGCCGAAATCTAAGTTCCTAATACGTTGATTCCACCATATCCTTAGAAATAATATACTACTAAACCCTTGTTAAAATTCTTTAAGTTAAGACGATTAAATGGATCTTTATTTAAAATTCCTTGTACTATACCACACTTGCTTTACATCACTCTGTACCTTAGTTTCCAATAATTAGATACGGTGTACACAATAACTTGTTATTGGTCATCTCCCTATTCTAAAATATAACTATAATTTAAAAATTTAATTTATTTTATGTTTTATCACCTCCACATGTTTGGGATATTCATCTAGCACGAGCTCTAGGAATTACGCCCAAATAAATGTTCGGATCATCCCAACCATTGTTTTCAGTTTTCTCAAAATATGATACCAAAGTACCCATAATTGGACATCCCACCTTTCCATTTTGAGTTCACATTTTGTATGTCTAAAAATTAAAAAATTATATGTTGGTACGATTTCACGAACAAGTCTTTCTCTTAATTTACAAATTTAAATATGTACCTCCTCGAAACAATATACTTACTTTCATGGAAAGAGATATTTTGGATGATAAGCATTCACTAAATATAGTTTTTCGGTCAAGTACACGTTGTAATTAGTTGAAGGCCATATGGCAAAACACACCATCCATTAGTTGTAGTTCCTTGCTCGCCTTCAAATTAGTCACTCTCTGTTATAGAAAACACTTGTTTTGTTTTTTTATGTCTTCGTAAAACTTTGTTGTGATATTCTTGTTAAATATCTTCGCAAAGTCGAAGTGATTTTTTGTACTTTATTATAAAGGTTCCTCATCATCTTTTTCCTGCAATATATTTTGGTCATTTTGATCTCGTTCAAGTCCTCTTATTAGTTTCGATTAACGAATTTTGTTTTTCCTCTTTGTCTATACCCATTTTCTTTTGTGTCTTTGTTGTAATTCTGTCTTATGTGTACATACAGCAATTTTAGTGTAGGACTCTATACTTCAATGTCATTAGTCTATGTATTTTTAAAGAGATATATCTTGTTGGACCCCTAGGAAAGGCTATGTCATCAATGGGCATAGACTGTTGCCAACAATGTCATCGGTCTGTTTTCAGGGGCATGTCTTGTTGGACCTGGGAAAAAGGAACTCTATGTCATGGGTGGTATGAACTATGCAACTTCAGGGCAAGCAATCTAATCTATCAAAAGTTCTTGCACACCAAGAGCTCATGTCTGTGGGTTTATTTGATACCCAGCAGTTGTATTTTCTTTGAAGGTGTCTCTTCTTATTTAAAATGATGTCTGGGAAGAAGATGTTTAGTACTTACTTTCAATAATACTTCTTTCTCGGATGCAATGGTTGATTGGTTGGTCCTCACAATCTCATCCCCAAACAATTATGGTTATGGGTTAATTGATATCCACAGTCATCACCATACTGTTTTAGTTGTGGGTAGGGTGGGTATCTGATCATCCCCAAAATTTGGGATTTGTGCAATTGAATTAGCCCATCTGCTTTCCTACACAATTATTCTTGTCACTTGTACAAATTTGGTTAGGATAAAACCATATCGTTGGTACCATTCATGGTCACTGTACTGTTCATAATCGAATCGGGAGAGAAGCTTGTCAACATATTTTGTGTCGTGGTGGCCTAATCCTTCTTCATGCATCCTTGTTTTGCAACAACGGGGAGGGTTTGAGAGCAACAGAGCATAACAACCTCTCTTTATTCCTTGAGTTTTAATATGTTCTTGGCGTTTTGTATCCTTTCAGTCTCTTTCTGGTCTCATTTGTTCTAATATTTGCCCTTCTCATCATCATCTTAACCATCTCCTTTATGTGCCTTCAAGTGCAAAAACCTATAAACCTTCTATTTTGAACAAATGGTGGCTGGGTTCCATATGGAAAGGTTCGTAGGAATTACTGTGGGTGGTAGGTGATGAGCGATTATACTAAGGGTCATGGGTGGGTGCCTTTAAAAGGTCATGGGGTGGGTTCCATTGAGGAAATCATGGGTGGAATTCTTTGCGAGAGGGCATGGGGTGGAGTTAGCCTTTGAGAGCGTAAGGTGGTGTTTAATCTTTGAAGGCATGGCAGCAGGTTAGGTGCAAGAGGTCATGAAAGTAGATTGTAGCTTAGAGGTCATAGGGTGGAGTCATAGCTTCAACGTACGATGGCTGGCTACTTCATCCCAATTTCTCCTTCCTTTTGGAGTGGGAAACCACCCAAAATTTTAGCCAGGCATTGGTAGGAAAGGAGATTTCAAGTGATCGCTTTGATTTACACACCTAGGGCCATTGGTTTAGGGTTTTTCATAAAGAAATAAAGGCATGTTAAGCAACCTGCCATGACACGGTGGTCATGGCCGCAAGTGTCTAATAATAACCACATACACAACCCTTCTGGTGAAAAATCTCTTGGACAAGGAATAAACGTACGGCCGGAGTTGGTAATAAACTTCCTCTCATATCACACAAACCACTCTTGATAGGTCATTCACCTACCAAGCAAATTCTCGAGAATATCGAGTTTGAGTTTAAGGGTGTAAACAATTTTCTCCCGTACGGAAATGTGCAACCTTCAGCAATCACCTCTTTTGTAACATGCACCCCACTATCCCTACCTCTTAAAATCTACCCTCCTGTGTTTGTTGTAGAAAGTTAAAGATATGGTATACGCTCCCTAAAAAATGCGAATATAATCTATCATTTGGCTTGTTCATATATTTGTTATACAGGTGAATATGTCTAATAATTCTTCGGCCTTTCAACATTACTCTTCTGCACTTCATCTCTGTGATTCAAAGCAACTCTATTTGTGTTAGCTATTTTTAAAGAAATCGAATGTTGAGACAATGGTGCAATGAAATTTTTTTCATTATTAGGTACGGTAATAAATTAATAATGGGGATGAGTTATTTTGGTAGTGCATTGTATGGAACCACATGTGTGCATAAAAGTGGGAAATAGATATTAAATCTTTTAAAACATACCTTGGAAATAAGATATTGAAGCTACTTTAATTTTTAAAAAATAAAATTACAATATATAAATATGTATCCGTGCTTGGTAAGATGTGAAAATAAAGAGTTCATGTTGTGTGATTGCATTCCATTGTAAATTGTTGTTATCTTATATTTCCATGTTAAAATTTTCATAATCAAAATATTGGCTTTTATTAAAAACTTTAAAACCAAGAAATTTATATGAAGATTCTCAAGACAACGGACCTTCAGTCTAAGAGATCAATAATGTCTGTAGCTAAGTTCATAGAAACATATTGTGTGTTGGGGCAAATGTTCCTTTACAACTCCATGTGAAGCTAATTTTTCAATTCATTCTCAAATCATAAATCATAAAATCATATGTATACCTTAATTCTTTTAAAGCATATCCATTGGCATTATTCATGTGGTACCAACAACAGTTCTATTACGATGCCTTAACAATTTTAAAAAGTTAGGTTGTCGAAATACTTCATTGATTTTAAAGTTCTTCATATTTTTTTCTATTTGCTGACTAATTTCCTTGTTGTTATGTCATAGATGCTAAAAACTTCACCCAAATTTCAAAGCTTTTGTGGCACCTTGTAAATTTGTAGATATTGATAGTGGAAAATTCACAGCAATTGGATTATTGGTTGGGTATTTATACATTCTACCCCTTAAATGAGTTGAATCCTATGGATTGCAAAAATACAGAATATACATTTTCTTGCCCATTTATTCGCCTTATAAAGGAAAAATAATGATTGATATATAAGATATCTTAGTTGTTCAACAAGGGTATCTCACATAATTTCTTAATTAAGTTCATAATTTCACATAAAATTAAATATGGTAAAAAAAGAAACATGCCAAGTTATGGGACCATGTCTTATCATGAACGATTTTCAATGTTCGTAGAAGTTAGAATTATGAAGGTGTATTCAGAATTTGGCTTCATAATAAAAGGCATAATAAAATCATCCATCACATAATCTAATGACATATAAAAAGGTTTTAAACAATTGAAAAAAGGATGCAAAATATCCTTTCTAATGACATGACGATGTCAAAAGTAAACCTATCCTTTAAATATGAGTATCATTCACAGTTTATTCTTTAACATTACATTGTTGGTCTTATAATTGCTAAACATATTTATAACGGTATGTTAAATAGTGAACTATACCAAATAATTTCATTCAAAGTATATCACTTCTGATTGGCAAAACAATGTTTTAAGTTGAAACTATACGATTTTTCATCAATGACACCCTACTAAAGACTTTTGAAATTAAATGTCGATATATGATTTTCGTTGTTGATAGGGTTTTATAGCTAAAGGCGATTCTATGAATGTATTCATCCTTGGTATGAGATATATAGTTTTTTAAATAAAAATAGTCATCCTTGGTGAAGATATAATTTAAACTAAAAAATAGTCATCCTTGGTAGGATATAATTTCGATAAAAATAGTAACTCACTTCTATAACATGGAAATCAATATGACATTATTTTAAAGATAAATTTTAAATGAATTATATTGTAATCATTGAGAAGTATAATGTTAACATATTAATTTGATAAGAATTTGTTGTGTAAGTCTTGCATTTAGAGTTATATAATTATAGGCACCACCTAAAGCTTATTAAATGACATACAGCTGATTAATTTCTATGTATAAAGCGAAAAGAAATTAAACAATGATTTTCGTGTGCACCAAAATAATGTCATCACATAATCTAGCCAAGATAACTAAAAAACATATTAAAAATGTAATTCCATTAATAATGTTACAAAAAATACATTTTCTAAATACATGTATTGAGATATAAAACAAAAAAGTAAACGGGGCCATCTATTAACAACTCGCTACAAAAATGATGGAATCAATTTGCGCATCAAATCTCTCAAAAGATAGACTTTAATAATATCCCCCATAATAACCCCAATCCTAATACGAACAACAATCCATTCATTAATGAGCAATCTGTTGTGTTTTATCAATAATAATTGGAGCACATATGCGTCACAAATATACCATCGTCATGGATGTAGCTATAAAAGTATTGAATCACCGACCTTTGAACGATGAATTGGTACATAATATATTTGTAGAATTTATTAAGCCAATGGTTGCAACTTTACAGTGAAGAGCTTTAGGTTAGGTCTTCTAGCAGAAGGTACTGCCATTCATCAATTTGGTGATGAATTAGCTAAAGATTGGTATGGTAGAAGTATTTTGCTATAGGTCATGAGGCCCTATATCAATGCATGATAGTATATATTAGCTAACATAATCCCGGTGTTTGTCTACTATTTTGATAAACAGCTAAGGCTTCGTTGCGGGCCACGAACCTTATCCTTCACGTTCACCTGGGTTTGGATGGCACCATATCTGAATGGCTAGCACCATTTTGCAACCATTTGCAAAACAATAAAATACAAAATAAATACAAAATGAGTTTTGCAACTAAATAAAAATTCAAATTAATTACGATTTAGGCGCTTGCGCTGATCGCGGCTTCTTGCTTGTAATGGTGAGCTTATGTGGATGGCGGAAATGGCGAGAACCGCCACTATAGCGATGTTTCGCTGTGGTTTTAATTTCGCCGATGGCAATGTGGTTATTTCGCTTGTTGCGCCGTTAAATTAAAGTGGTAACGGCCTGCTTTGTCTGGTGGCAACAACTGGCATTGCCTTATTGTCGAAATTTAAATTCTGATCGCGGCAGCTCATTGTTCGCTACGTAACGGTGATGATTGATGGCGAAAACACAACATAGTGGCGACAACTACGCTATTACGCTTATTACTGAAAATTTAAATTCTGATCGCGGCTGTTCGTTGTTGCGGCTACTGGCTGTAAGTTATGTCATATGAAAACAATAAAAAATAATTTGATTTTCTTCATATAAATTAAAATTACGTTCACAATGGGTTGAGGAAATACACTATTACGGTCATGGAAAACTCACTGTTAGCTATTTGCAATAATAGTTTCCCTCTTGTGATAATGAAATTACCACCATTGCTAAAAAGCGAAAATTTGCAGGCAGCGCCGAGTTATAAAAGGGAAGCCATTTGTCAAATAAAAGGATGAAAATTTACTTTTCCTTTGAAAAGATGCAAAGGTCAATGAACAAATACGGAAATTTTGAAACATTTTCTCTTGCTCTGCCGCTCACAACAGTATCAACGAGTCTTAAGAGGTTTCTACTGTGGTGCTATCTTGGTTTCTTTCTTCTTTGATTAGCATGGGAAGAAGGCATATGTCAATTTTCTACGAGATAATACATATATGTCGAACTGCATTGCTATTGAGCGGGGGGAAGCGGAAGACGAAGGCATATATATCAATTTTCTACGGGATACTACATATGCGTCAGTTGGCACCCGCCGGAAGAGGCCGAAGCGTGAGCATATATGTGAGTTGAACACAACAAGGTTTTCTACTGACATAATTTGTTGATAAGGAAGAACAAAGGCGGTGGGTGCATTTCTTATTTCAATTTCTCGATGGAATGAAAAAATGTATATCGTGGAGACAGCTCGACAATGATGGGTCAACGGAATGAATAAGGAGAAAGATATGGATGAAAAAAATTGAAATGGCATTTTGGTAGCAGCTACTGCAGTGACACAGTAGGTATGTGATTACTCCCAAAGAAGTTCATTTTAGTTCAAATTTAAAGAAAATATGTCACTTCGCCCTAAACCTGACACACCGAGCACTTGTGACAGTACTGGCTCATATGGTAAATACGCAAGGTGGATACCAACGGGGATGAATTGCTTGGTAAAGATAGTTAACCCAAGGCACGATATTGTATCCAGAATAGAGCCGACCCGGAGACGGTAGAAGGCGTGGGAGCCCGCATTGGCAGAGGATTCAACACAGATGGATTCTCCGGTCGTAGGCGCACAAAACCCAAGGCAT
This sequence comes from Pinus albicaulis, assembly GCA_034641835.2. Classification (NCBI taxonomy): domain Eukaryota; kingdom Viridiplantae; phylum Streptophyta; class Pinopsida; order Pinales; family Pinaceae; genus Pinus; species Pinus albicaulis. The sequence goes on from CM076580.1 coordinate 592,853,733, forward strand.
TCCGTCGAATGGTTAGCGCATCACTGCACGCCTTTGTTGTGGTGGTCAATCCCATCACAGAGATGAATACGGGCTACACGAGGTCCCACGTGAGGGTATTTAGTGTCGATGATCCCATCTTTCAAAAAATGGAGAATACATAATATTAAGGAGATATTTAAGCTACGATTACTTTTCAAATTGAATTCGATATTCGTGGCAAGAGTTTAAGTAATATCTTATCAGTTTAAAATTTATGTGTTCACGCAATATGTTCATCATATTATGTAAATAAATTAAAGGTTTTATTTTGTCAAATTTAAGTTAAAATTTCAAAAATGGTTGAAAAATGAGGTCAACTAATTTTATTTTGTAAATCATAAAGCATTAATTCAACATTGAACAAAAGTATTTCAGAAAATAAAGACAAAAAATAAAGTAAACTATAGGATTATACCAGTGAGTGACTTTCCCTCCTCCTCCATATGTTATCACAAAATATGTAAATTTATTAAGCATAAAGTCCTTCTTTGTATTTTGAGTTTAGAAATATGTATTCGAAAAGGATGACTTTGAAATAATGTTTCGAATTTGCATGATACGATCTGTGTGCTTAAATTGGGGGGAAAAATTTAGTCTTACAAGATCCCATCGGTAGGTGCCTTCTTTCCTCCCCATATGTATACATAGATCATTCTGGGTCTTTTGGCAAACCATAGGTTCCCAAAGACAAAATTTTAGCTACGGTATTGAAGTGTGGGTCCACCACTTTTTAATAGAAAGCATATAATGTGACCAAGAAGATGTTTCTAAACCACACCACAACCACATATGCACTCCTGGCGGCCCTATTAAAAACATAAAAAATATTAAGGTGAGACTCGTCTAATACACAATATTGTGTCTGTCTGTTATAGGTCCTATGTATTTATTGTTCCATAATGAGAGTAGATCCTAGAATGTTTTAAGTTACTATGATATACAAGTTCTCTGTAAGCTCCCAAAATAAGCAGAGTAGACTTACGTAACTTCCTCTCTGAATGCCACCATTTTGGGCATAATTCCAAAGTAATGCAGCCTACGAAGGCACAACACGATGTCCTGAATCCATCCGCTAAAGTTAGTGAACATTTGCAAAACAAGATGAAGAAAAATATGGAAATTCTCTCCTATAAAAGGCACCATAAGGAAATCATAGAACCCTTTTATAGGTATGCTAGGTAAGGAACTTCTTGGGACTAAGTAAACAGAAGCAGTGATCTTCAAAGGCACTTCCAAATTTTGGAACCAATGAGAAGTGGTCAAGTAACAAAGTAGGATAGGATATACTTGTAGTCTGAGACCACCAAAACCTTTTTGTGTTCCCAAAGCATTTGGGTAGATCCCCACTATCCTTTCGGTACAATTCTCACGGTTTCATTGTATGTGCTTTTTAATCCATCGCATATTCACCAAACAAGTAATTTCATCCATCCTTCCAAATAATGCCCAAAGTTTCTCTAGTGAGTGGTGACCCGATCTACAAAGAAGCTGGCCCTATGGCGTAAATTTCGATTAAACCAATTTGGGGTAGTGGGTGGGTGTAGTCTATAGCGGTCCATATGATAAATATATGGTTTCTTTCCAAAAAGGATTGTCGAATCATGAAAAAAACCATATGTTTACTTTAAAAAAGTTGTCTGTGTATATGAGCAGAGTCACCTTTCTTTATATCTTAAAACCATTCATCACAATCCTTGTTCATATGTTCTGTGGCTAATTTCCTTCAAAAACATCTTTACCATAAAGGCTATTAAAGATATTTAATGAGTAATTCACCCAAAAACGGTCAATATACCCCAACCACCACTCTCCTTGTCCTTTGTAATTTCTCGAATGAACCGGATAGAAATTTATGTATGTCAAGTACGAGAATCGAGAACGGTCATTATAGGCCAGATCCTCTTTAACATAGACAAAGGAAACGGGTCATTATAGACAAATCACTCTTCTGTATAGAGCGGAGAAGTGAAAGAAAACAAATGTGTCCAATATCTTTGATAATTGTTATGTAACATGTTGTATGAAGTGTGTCTAGCACCCGAAAGGCCACATGTGTGTCCATTTATTTTAATATGTTTAGATTTTTTCGAGTAAATTCTAGTCCTAAAATCTTTAATTGTTTGACTGGTCATAAATCCTAGACACATCCTAGATAGGTAAAAAAGATACTCTAGTTTCTTGATCTCAGCCCCAAATAGTCCAAGGTATAGATTCAATCTCGCTATTGCTAGTGGAGTATGGAAAGACAAACTTGACACATTTTCTACCAAACTATGAAATGACTCCCAGTATATCATTAAAATAGAATGTAATATAGTCATTTCGTTATGAAGTTTCCAAAATGTGGTATCATTTGAAAAATAACGGTGTTAAAATCAAAACTAAAACTATTTTAAAGATTACTAAAAATATCAAGTGATATAGCTAAGTCTTATGTACATCAGTGAAAATTAAAGAAATAAACTATAAAAAGACACCATATATGAGACTATACCAATACTGAAAATCCTAAGAAAACCATTAGTAAAACAATACAACTTACAGTTGATCCAGGCCATGATCCATTCACATTTTATTACTGGGTACGGTTTTAGTAAGAATTGAATGAAGAAATCTAGGTCAACATAGTCATGGCCATATGAACATCTAATTTCATGACAGAAACCTCCAAATTCTTGGTATCGTCGAATGTATGCACTCTTGGGGGTAGCTGCCTGCTTGACATGGATCGAATGGTTTGATACGTGTCCGTTTTAGTGAGATGTGATAGGAAAGAGTAGCGTAAAGTACGACCAACGAGTGTCTTGGGGTCAGTTTATGGTGGCTATTAGGAGGGATATGTTTTATAATCCCAAGAAAGTGTGAGGATGCAAGGACTTGGTGAATATATCGCGTGGAGTTGTGGCCCGATATGTGGCTGGTTATGTGATATTCTTCAGCATATCCGGAAGTTCCTTGTCATAATATCAATGATAAAATAAGCTCCATCTTCTGCTTCATATGGGTAGAATTTTATCACTTCGAAATACGTGGGGACTAGCTGAAATATCATCCAAAAAACATGGTGGAATACGAAACATTTAGTTAGGTATACTACCAGCCTCATGGGCTATTCAATATCATATAGAGTTGAATTTCCTTGCAACAGTTTTCATATTGAAGTGAAAAAAATATGTTCAATCACCTCCTTTGATCCATATTTCCTTTCAGTGCGGGTCCACCGAAATTATATTTGGATACGCTAAAATAGTCCTCTTCTTTGCCCCCAACACCTTTAATTACATAAGGTACGAATGAGAGGGATCCTCAAGGTTCATAGAATTTGAGTTTTGGATATCTCTCCTTCTCCTTTCGTGATCAAAATTCATTTTTTTTTAATTCGCTCCCATATGTTGGTAGTAATTTTCAATATATTAAGTTTCGGTGTTATCAATAACATAGCCAAAGACCCACTGCGTTGGTGTCAATGGCTCCAAAAATCGCTTACCATCTTGATAAATCCCTCATCTATCCTTCACGCTCTATTAAATTTAAAAATGAGGTCATACTATATCTCCATTGTCATGTTATCAAGAGATGGTCCAATAAGTATATACATGCCCCAAGATCTTGAACTACAATAATATATGTTCTACGCACATTCAAAAAATTGATCGATTTCCAACACAGTATGTTCAAAACCTGCCCTACCATTACTACGGACAAATTATTAGAGTAAAATAGGCAATTTCTTCGTATGGTTCTTCGTGAAGAGATCCAACGAAGACACAAAGTCATAGGGTCTCTGCGGCTCTAGGCACCCAACTTTAATCATAGCCAGTTCTCCATTAAATCACCCTTATTGGAATAAATAAAATATATTCATATTCACATGAATCTCATCATTCTGTCTAGAAATATCTTCTATCCTGGCAAGACATAAATATTGAAAGTAGGTGGAATGAGATACATAAGATGTGGAACAAAGGATACCTGCAAAAATTCGCAAACTATCCAGAATTAGCCCATTTAAGTCCCAAATGGAAAATCAATCCACAAGTAGAACACATGAATATCGCAGAGGCCAACTTGGACATATAAAGAGAAAATAATCAATAACCTTTTCCTTGACCAACAACATCTCATAACAAAAGAAAATGATGAATGGATTAACAAGCAGGGATGAAAAGGTTTGCAGAAATATTCAACTACAGTAGCGCTCACCATGCAATATTAATGGAAAATAAAATTCATCATGTGGGTAGAAGCAAACACAAATCTAGGGTCACATGAATTAGAATTAGATATTGTTCATGATGCTAGCTAAGCTCAGTTAAGCTTGCATGTCGACCAAATTGAGTAATTCAATTTCCATTAGCAAGATAACTTGGATTATATTTAAGCGGCTTAGGTGACACGGCACTTGTAGTTAGTTGAATCAACAAATTCAATTTTATGGCTTGGAAGTAGATTTGTGCATGTTGTGGTTACGAAAATTTGGTAATCGTTCAGTTATTTTCAATTAGAAATTAGTTATTTAGTTTAAGCTGATCCGTACACAGGTTAATTCAAAATTAATTTGATAGTAGGAACATTGGTAACTACGTTGTTCTCTTTAGATTTAAATATTCAATAAGCTAAAAATATCCTAGATGTGTAGGTTAAAATTGCCTAGCTAGGTGAGAGGAAAAGGCACATGTAATCACTGGGTGTATACTAGTTGTGTATACGAGCGCATGGAGAGTTAAACTTTGATCATTCATGGGATTTACATGAAGCAAGGAATTTCCATATTCTTCTGAGATCTAAGTTCCTCCATGAACACTGGCAGAAACCAGGAGGTTGATTAAAGAGCTTGAATTGAATGAAGGTATTTGGCTAGGTAGAATGAAGTAGGAAGACATGTTTAGAATGTATGGTGTGCTTAGGAAGTTGAAGCTAAGACATTGTAATAGTTTCTGTTTTCAGGCGGATAATAAGCAGGTGGAGGGTTTTCCTAATTGATTTCATATAAATAATTTTCATATGTTTTAGTGGTTGCATTTGTTTCTAATTGTTTTTCATTAATGAATTGTACCAAAAATTTCGTCTCTTATTTTAGGTTCAAACATGGTACCTGCTTTGTTTATATTAATTTCTCGAAGATAGTAGGAACTGCTAAGGATCCAAATCATGGCAAAGTCAAGGCCTTGGGTTTAATAAATTCATGATAATTTTCTTATACCACCCTTCTGCATTATTAATATTCATGATAAAGTCAACTAATTCTAGGAATAGGTGGATACCCTAGCTTTATGAGTGGAGAGTGTGAAAATCCATTGCTTCAAATTCTGCATTAAAAAATAGTCCAACCAATTTGGGTTGTATGGAAGGATTCTAAGGGTATTAGAGAGGAAGTTGGAAGGGGGTGTTACCAGTGGGGAAAACCCAGATTCAAATTCTCTGACGCGGGGCAATGGGAGAATGGATGGTCATCATGACAATATTCGAGAAGGCACGAGGGAGAGGCTGCATATTGATTGTAGGAATCTACAAAGGACACGGGAAGAGGCAAGGAAGATGGAGTCGATTTAAAAGGGTTTAATAAATGTGGAAGACACGATCTTGAGAAGAAAGACCCTAGAGCTTCCCCATCAACGGTCAATAAAGATGCGGAGATGATGGAAGTGAGGAAAAATATGGTAAGGAAGACCAAAAACACTCAAGAAACATCAAAAACTAAGGTTTGGGTCCCTTTTTAGCAAAATTAAAGGTAGGCTCAAAACCATCATATATTCTTTCCATGCCCAAGCAATCTGTTCTGGACTCTAAAATGTGGCAATATTTCTAAAAGGAATCTTTCTGTAAGGTGTGTATGTGGTGGACAATCGACGATGAGATGCCTAGTGAGTCATTGTATGTTCTTAATCAGCACAATCTTGGATCTTGGCAAGGAAAACCCCAGATCTAAAAATTTGAAATAGATACAGATGAAATTAGAGAATGCAGGAAAAAAAAAAAACTACCAAAGAAAAATAAAAACCACAAAGAAACTTGTTTTATTAAAATAGAGAATAACTGTAGAAGCTACATTGTGGCAGACAATCTGTCCTTTTACAAAGTGAGGCTTGTTATTTATAGCCTTTTTTTGAGATACAATACCATAGGTGGATACCATGGGCCAATACCATGGGTAGATACCACTTACAATACCATGGGTAAATCCCATGTGTGGATGAATACCATGGGTGGATACATACCATGGGTCACTTACAATACCATGGGAAAATAAATATCATGGGTGGATGAATACCATGGGTCGATGCCATTTACAATACCACGGGTAAATTCCATGGGTGGATGGATAACATGGGTAGATGAACACCATGGGTTGATTCCATTTTCCATTCAAATCATTCCTCCCTCCTTAAGAAGCAATGGTCCCCATTGCGTGAAGTTCCCTCCTGAGAAGCCTTTTTCGAATATGAAGAGCCACTGAAGAGAAGGGTTTTGTGTAGTTAACCCATAACCATGATGAACGAAGATCCGAGGATAGAGATACCCTGTAATGCTTGTGACCAACTGTGATATTGACAATGTGCGGCCTCGCAAATGGACTTCGATGAAGTGTGGGTTTGTGGATGAACCAAAACCATGAAAAATGAAGATCCGAGGATAGAGATACCCTATAATTCTTGTGACCAACTATGTGCCTAACAATGTGCGGCCTAGCAAATGGACTTCGATGAAAAAGATTTTGTGCGGTTGACCCATAACCGTGATGCTAATTGTTGATGAAGTAGTAGGTGCCTACATAGCTTGGGGTGGGAGGGCACGTCTCCAAATAACCCAAGCTAAATGCTGCTATAATGAAACTGATGAATGTGAAGAAGGTGCCTACTAAACCGGGGTGGGAGGGCACATCTCCAAAGGGAACCCTCTCTGAATGTTGCTCCAGATATAAAATGAGCATAATTCGGTCAATATAACTCAGAATATTTATTATAGCTTATTTTTAGAAATGTAATGATCATTCTGCATCTTCTCAAATGATTGAAACCAATATCTAGTGACTCTAGACTCTCATATTCACGCTGGAACTGTCTCACCGTCATAAAATTTCTGAAAAAATAGTTGATTTTAAATCAACGATAACTCCCACATCCGGACTCCGATTCGACCGATTTTTTTTTTTTAACCTAGGTGATTTTTCAAGAGGAGTTCAGATTTATATCCATTCTTCTGAAAATTTTCACTAAAAATTTCGAAAAATGACAGGAGAGCTGCCATCCATGAATTGTCGTCAGAAAAATTGCTTCAACATTGCTGATTTTGAATCAACGATATCTCCCTCATTCGAACTCCAATTTGGCCGATTTTTTTTTTGAATTTGAGTATTTTTTCACAAAGAATCCAGATCTGGTATTTTTTTTTTCACCAAAAGTTTCAGTTCGGATCTGAAAACTCGCCGCCCAAGAAATTCATGGATTTTGTTGAAGATTGCTGCCAAAAATTGACATTGAAATATGCTTCAAACCCTCATTATCATGGATTCGTAACCTGAATATGATACTAATGATCCATATCTTGGGGGGAGGCCCCCAAGATCTAAAATTTTTAAATATATCTGACAAGATCTGCAAAATTAGAATTCCAGAAAAAAAAGAGAACACAAAGAAAATAAAACCACAAAGAAACTTGTTTTATTAAAACAGACAATAACTGTAGAAGCTACATTGTGGCGGACAATCTGTCCTTTTACAAAGTGAGGCTTGCTATTTATAGCCTTTTTTTGAGATAGAATACCATAGGTGGATACCATGGGCCAATACCATGGGTAGATACCAATTACAATACCATGGGTAAATCCCATGTGTGGATGAATACCATGGGTGGATACATACCATGGATCACTTATAATACCATGGGTGAATAAATATCATGGGTGGATGAATACCATGGGTCGATGCCATTTTCCATTCGGATCAAGCCCCCATTCAAGTTCAATGTTCTAAGGGAGACCACCCACTAAGTTTACTTCAACCAATAACCAAGCCAATCTCTTATCACGATCACCCCAAATATGGGGATCCAATCACCCCAAATATGGGGATCCAAGTAAAAAAATTAGCCAATTGAATTACCATTCTCCTCAAATGATTTATGAGTCCATAATTCAAGCAAAAAACTAGTGAGTTTAACCCAGATAAGATTGTTGTGAGGAGTCCCCATAAGGGGATTAAAACTGACATACCATTTATGGAGCATAAGGAAGTTTCACCCACGCACTCGACAAGTCTAAATTTTTTTTTATAAAATAAAGGAAAAGTGTGGATACCTAATATTTTGGTGACTTTCATTCTTGATACTGTGGAAACCTCTATTCATGCAAATGAGCCTCCATTTTGCAACTACATTTAGAAAATTGCGGAAAATTTTCATTAATTTTCACCTCTCAAATTCTCTATGTCCACAAAGGCCTACTCCTTGTGCCTCTATTTTGAGTCTAGATCCTCTAGCTCATTCTCATCCCATGGCTTGCAACCTCTCCAAAACTTTCCAATAGTGTTTAATACCTAGAGCCCAATCCATACAAAATTCACTCTACTAGACTGGAAAATATTATATTTGGGCCCCCTTTGATTTAGAACTTTCTTTAACAGACACATGACTAGCATTGACCCCTTGGATTATATTTCCCTCTTGGGACATATTCTCCAAACACTATCTTTTTTCTTGTGGTTGTTATGAACGAACCCCAATATCCATGCAATGCTTCACTCATACTTAATTTCAGATCTTGGTCACAAGACTTAGTGGTTACCAAGTGATATTGTCTCTTGGCCCTCAACAGTGACCATACGCTATGTATTTTGTGTGGCCTAAACCCCAATGACCACGATTAAATGGTGGAGTTTTGTCTATGGAGATCAATGGTTTTTGGGGGGCACATCCTATGATGTAAGTAAGGAGGTCAAGGGGAGTTCTCTGCACTCATGATTCCTCTTATCATGGATGTGGTTCCACCACTTGTGAAATATCACTATTTTGACACACCCTTTGGCATAGTTTTTCTCCCCTCTGGAACTTTGATCCCAATGGAACTTGCGATTGTGAACTGATGAGGGCACTTCTAGCGATATTTTTTTTGTGATTCGATGGGGCACTTCTATCTTGAAATTTTTTCTTTTACATAGTCTTCATGTTGGGATGGTCTAGATTTATCTAAAGGTGACTTACCATATTTTCTCAATAATCCCCATACTTTTGTTGATATTAATTACAATATAAGAACAAATTCTAGTTAAAAATTTGTATCGCTTTCTGATACTTGAAAGACACAAACAAGTTGAGACATCATCAAATTGTTTGTCATGTTAAAAAAATTCCTACAAACAAGAATATGAAACAAGCATTCCATTCTTTCTTCTAACTTGAATCTCTTAATTGGAGTCCCTAAAATGATTTGTTGCAACTTTGATTAATCAATTCAAAAACACCTAAATGAAAATTTGTTAAAAAATAATTAACATAGCAATAAAATACACAAAATTTTATGCAAAAACAAATACAAATGCACATAAAATAAGAGAGACACATATATATTTGGTTCACCCAATTTGGGCTACGTCCATGGAGAAATAACAAGTCCTTCCTTTTATATTATCTATCAAAATGAAGAGATAAAACCTACAACATCTCTGCTGTAATTTACTCTTCAATCTCACAAGGTCTCCTCTCTCTTTCTCGCTTAGAATAATAATACATAGCCACAATAAAATTCTCTCATATAAATCGAGAGTTTCATTTTAGGGAAAAAGCCCTAAATTAACATAACTTCTACCTTGAGATCACCTGCCTAATGAATGGCCCAAATTGACTACGAATTTACATTATTTATAAGGCAAATTTTCATCTATTTTTAGCTTCACAGGTGTTGCCCTGAACTGCCACTAAGGGCCTACTAGTATTTCTTCGATTCTGAAGAATTTTTTTCTCCAAAAGGTAGACTTGATGCAATAACTAAGTTCTTATCCTTTGCAACCTAGACTTGTGTGGAAATGACAACACTGGTTACTACATAGGTTTTTGGGATCGGTTGTGTTTCGATACCATCTTTACCCTATAATAGGTGGTGCTACAACTCAATCTCAACCTCTTCCTAGGATGAAGAATTCAATGCTGAGGGATTACATGACAACATGTATTGATTTAGAAGACACTAGTTCAGTATTTTGTAGAATCCAATGATTTATGTTATGGATTTTATAATACAAAATCCAAAATATAGTGGTTCATTTCTATGAAAATTACAGTTAAATTGTCTTTTTCTTAACGAATGATACCTCTTAAAAGAGATTCATGACAACTTCATTGGAAAATAGTTAGTATATAATTTCATAAATTGGATACCTTTTTTCCACTGCTGGATTTCATTCATTGCCTATTTTTATTCTATTGCTAGATTTATCCATATTGAAAATATAAAAGGATGGTACAACTAAATCTTTAGAGTTCATAAAAATGTAGAAATCCTAAATAACAACCATATTGAAAGTTGTTGCGAGGTTTTTTGCTAAATTGTCATCAATTTACTCATGAGCACTAAACATGTTATTAGAAATCAATCCCATGGAACAACATCATATTTTCCAAGGATTTTTCTTGAATAATGTTCCTGCCTTCATTAATATCAAAACGATAGATGATTCTACAAACCAAAAGTAAGAATGGAGATGATATTTGGAGAGATTATGTATTGATGAGAGAAGATGACTGTATTACCATTTTATCCTATATCTTGTGTCAATCCTAACAAGATTCTATTGCAACAAGAAAAAATGGATTTGTTCGAGAACATTATAAGTTTAAACCCAAAGCGTCATGTAGAATTTCAACTAAAATCACAAGTTCAACTTGTAACTCGAGTTATTAGGTCATCCTTTCCACGTTTAGGAGTTATTTTTAGTGCATATGTAGAATCCCACAACCATCGTGTATATATACCTATTTCTCTAACTATGAGATATTTTATTTGTATAAATAGAAGTAAGGCCTGATTGAGAACCTCAATCGCTAAGACAACTGAAATGTCCCACTTGGTTGGGACACCATAAATAGATTCATAATACAATCACAAAATTATAAACACAAGTTTTACATAAATTATTTTTACTTGGAATTGGAGTATTTGCATAAATCATACAAAGGTCCCCAACCAACAAACCACCTACCAATTATTAGTCATCAACATGAAGGAAAAATGCATGCAAATAATGGAGTCATGTCAGAATAAATGGGGAATAAGTTATCTTAAGGTGGTTGTGCCATCAACTATGTCTGTGAGGTCATTGTAACAACATAATAGTCAATTTGTTCACAAAGAGACTTGATATTTACATTTATGCATGTAGCTACTATATCCATCAATGTTTTATTGAGATGGGTATGCATGGCTAGCATTTGTGTGAAAATTTGTTCCCTTCCTCACATGGTTTACATGGTTTTTCCCAATCAATATGGCATATGGCTAGTGGCATACATCTAATGGTAGATAATGGAAATTGGGTGTGAAATAAGGAGGTTATTAACTTCCTTTAGTGACCTAATGGGTGGGATGATCCACGCTACATACTATACATATCTTTACCTCATTTGATATTGTCCCCCAACACAAATCTACCAAAACCACTTTGTAGAGGGATTGATAACTGCTTCCAAGACCTAGGGTTGAAAGCAACCCTCATTCCATTACTAAATGATGAGACGAGGTAGAAGGGTGTAGCAGGAAACATAAGTAACTCCCACAAAATAATGCATAAATATATGGTTAATTTGGGAGTGGTGGTGCAATTTAAAGGGAAGTCAGACACTTCCTGCACTCATTTAATTCAGTCTCAGTTTTGTATATATTCAAAGCATCATGTTAAAGATAGCTAATTACTCTCACATGTAGAAGTTGTATAAATTTAGAGTGTTAGTTAATTGATCAGAATCTGGATCAGGGGAAAAAATTAGCTCAAAAACAAAAGTGCTCAGAATTTCACCACACCAGAACAACAGTGACTGATGTGTCGGAAGGAATCCAACACAACTCATTTTGTAGAAAACCAAGTTTGGATGAGGAAGTTATGGTCTACTGATCACCGTTCAGAACAGTCAATTTTAAAAAAAATATATTGCACAACAGGTACAGATAATGACATGGCAATCCAATTAGCATGCAGATAATATTATTTATTTTTTAGCCCAATGGGAGTGTGAAAAGTGTCACAATTGGATTCGCTAGTTTGCTTTGTGGAGGTAAAAATTGCCTAATGTCCTCCAAAGTTGATTGTGGATTCATGAATTCATATGTTAGAAATGATTTTTTTTAATGTATTAAAATTGGTTAATATATATATATTATATATAAAATACTAATATTTTATATGGTTTTTTTAATCATATATTATATTATGTTATTATATACTAATATTTATTAATTAGCTTCGAACTTTAAATTAATATTAAATTCTACACATTATATATTAACTATATTAAATTCCACATTATAAACCAAACCAAAGCACATTTCAGATAGATTTGGAGGCATATATTTTATTATGGTGGAGGCACATGTATTAAAACCATGGGTTAAACATATTGTAAATACCGATCATATGATATGTTGGAGGCATATGTATTAAAACCTTAGTTAATGGCATATTGTATTATGTTGGAGCAAAAGCTGCATGAAGGGGAGAGGTCGAGGTTCGACCCCATGATCTCCGCCATGACACTACCACCATTTAACGTTAAGACACCATTTTGTACGTTGAAACAAAAGGCACACACCTTATATTTAAATGTAGTGTGGACATTGGATGGTAGAGTGGAGGGGGCTAGCCCGTGGGCCAACCCTCCTCCACAAGACCTCACCATATGACCTAGTTTTAATCGCTCAACACTAAGTGCAGATTAGTGTAGTTAAGAATTCTTATCCATTAAATAAACATGCAGTTAAGATGGAGGAAATTTTGGCGGATTCCTCAAACTTAGCGCCACTTCCAGATTTGGTGGAGCTAACTGGCAGTTTTCCAAATTTAGAGGCATAAACTAGGGAAAACGTTAATGAGGCCTATATTGGTCAATTTACGACCAATTTTCACTAAAGGATAGTCATTATTAATAGATTGGCATGCTATGAATCCATTCGAATATCTTTCAAAGGCATAGGATCTCATATATAGGTGTTTTTAGTCACTTGAAGAATTTTGAAGCCTAGGGCCACCAGGAGGGAAGGACATGCTCAGATCAGCTGAAGGCCAGTTTCAGTGAATTAATAGTCAATTTTTGATGTATTTGATGCTTTGAACATAGTGATACAATTTATAGAGGCATTGGAGCACATATAAAGGTTATTTTTTCACTTTGGAGATTAAACAAGGCCATTTCCACCGGGGTTGGAGGTCAAGCCTAGAGGAGTTGGTAACCAAATTCAGATATTGAATAGTCATTTTTGGCATAGTTATAAAATCCATTGGAGCAATACTGGTTCTTGTAATTAGAAATTTTACTCATAATCCCAAGAGGGCCTAGCTAGTTAAAGCAGGTCCATGGAGATGTAGCCGAAGAGGGGTGAACTCCATCATCATCCATTGTGTTATGTGATTGTTGTGAGTTATATTTTTTCATTTAATTTGTTGTATATGATTTTTTAATTTTTAATTAACTCATAATTTGATCATCAAGAACACATGAAAATACACACATAAACCCCTTAACAAGTGGTAAAATGAGGCGATCCTTAAACACATTTTTAATGCCGATGAGGGAGCTTGCATAACAATAACAAGTTTTCCCATATTCAAATCAAGTTTGTATCAGGAAAAATTTTTAGCTCATTTTAGTCAAGGTTAGCTAGAAGAACTAGTTATTTGTTCTATATCTATTGGTTGTTGAATTTGTCCAAGGAGAATTTAACAGTTTGCTAGTTTACGTGTGAAGGAGAAGGTCAAAATTGAGACTTAGAATTCTCAAATCACAACAAAGGAGCTTTTTTTGCATTTCATGTGTGATGGAAACTTCATTAAGTGATGTTTCAAGTCAATCTTCCTTAACAAAATTCTTTGATAAAGAGATGTTGCAGAAACTCTACATCAAGATTGATAAGATGCAAGAGAAGTATGAACATAAGAGGGAGAGCAAGATACTTCAAGAGAAGTTGATTTCCATGAAGGAGGAGAAGCAAGAGCTTCTTGAAAAGACGCATGATACGGAGACTCATATCCATATTGCAAATGAAAACCTTGAAATGATGCATGATATGGAGACTCAACTCCATGATGCCAAGGAAGCCTTAGCCAAGAATGTGCCTGAAAAGGAGGTATGAAATTCAATTTTATCTTTAATTTCCTCTCAAAATCAATATATAGGTGCTTTTTAAGGACATACTAAAGGAATAGGGTCCAAATTATTGATGAATATGGGCTATGAAGGTAAAGGAATAGGAAAACATGCACAAGGCATAGTTGAGCCAATTGTTGTTGAGGAAAGGCCTAAGTATTTGGGTCTTGGTTATGGAAAAAATAATGAAGAAAGCTATAAATCCAAGGAGGCACATGAAGGTGTTTCAAGAAGGACTTTCATTTCATGTTCATTACCTCAAGCTTCTGACGATTGTGTTCATGAGGAATGAAAAATTTTTACACCCACTTTGCAAGAAGGTGCTCACAAGCATGCATCTAATGAGAATGGTGAACAAGAGGATGTTGAAAGATCTAAAATCTTTGAATACATTGTTGGTATTCTGAAGAGAGCCACTACATCATCAAATTCACCTCCTCAAGAAGGCGACAAAGGTGAATTTTCAAGGTATAAATATGATTTAAATCAAGTTGATTTTGATTATGATAAACATGGCAAATTCTCACATAAGAGTTGGAGAAAGTTTTCATGTTACTTTTGTGGTTTGAATAACCATAATGTTTCAAGATGATGGAAGAAGATATCCATATAGAGGAAATTTTAAAGCAAAGGAGGCAGAAAGTCAAAGACAAATCAAGCTATGTTGAAAATAAGAGGCAATTTTTTTGCACTCATTTCCATAAGCAAGGTCATCTTGTAGACAATGTTGGACTTTGTATCCAACAAGTCATCCATGACATTTGAAGAAGGTGGAGAAAGAGAATAACAAGAATGGAAAAGAGGATTCCATAATTGATGTGGGTCAAGATGATTCACATGATGATGATGATGTGTATCTGAAAGAAGTACCATTGAAATGGTTTGGTAAGAGATGGTTAGATTTACTATCCATGTAAGGATTTGCATGTCTTTTGATGTTGATGCATTTTTTTCCAATGGAATGCATGTTGCATTTTTACACCAAGAAGGTGATTGAAAGTGGAGTATGTGACTCACTTTTTTGCAACAAAAATTTGTTCATTTCAGATTTAAGTATATGTACATATGAATGGGATTCTCTTACGTATGATTTTACTTGTGATAGGGTTGAATAATTGTGTACATGCATGAGAGTGTGTGTGTATGAACAGTGAAATTTTTATGGTTTCATTGTGCTTGAACATGCATGAGTAATTGACTTGTGTTGGTCGATTGCTTTGTTTAACATGTATGTTGTCAACTTGAGAGTGTTGATCATTTGCACATGCATGAGTGTCGGCTTGTGTTGGTCGATTGTGTGTTGCATGCATGTCATATCGACTTGGAAGAGTTGATTTTTCCTCCAAAGATGAAAAGGAGATGTTGACAAAGTGTTTCATGAAATGTGAAATTATTTTTGTTTTGGGAAAAGAATCATCAAGTTGTTATACATGCTTATTCTTGACTTGAGAGTCATTTGTTTGAAGAGGCATGTTTTGTCAACTTGTGTTTGGTTGGTGAATTTTGACACCGAGCTGTGAGAGTAAATGGCGATGTTCACATGATGTGAAATTTTTTATTTTGGAGGAGCAAGATGATATGTCGTCAAGTTATGTTTCTTGCATGTGTGTATGTGACAAGATGTCAAAAATAATTTTTTCAGCCATTGTATACCATTTTATGTGTTGACGCCAAGAATAGCGAATGCATTCTTCCAGATGTGGAATTTAGAACCGTGGAGGTAAAAGAATGGTCATTTATATTCTCATATTTACTAATGTTGTAACTCATTGTTGTAGTTCACTCATTGTGCAAAGGAGGAATATGATTATCAGTGGGAAGGCACCGAGGAATCAATTTGGTACAAAAAAATTATTATATCAACAACCAGCCAACAAGTGTTGGATTGGGTCAGCAGCAAAAGGAGAACAATAGTTGAAGAGCAAAGCCATTTGCAAGGCAAGGCAAGGCATGTCAGTGAACAAGTGGTTGTCAAGGCAATTTCGCCAAGTAAAATTTAGTTGATATAATTTGGGAAATAGAAGAGAGTTCAACTCTTATGAGATAACCAACTTTTGTGGGTCCAAAAGCATGTCAGTGGGAATGAGTGATCAAAATCTGGATTAGAGGCAAAAATTAGCTCAAAAATGAAATTTATTAGAATTTCATCAAAATAGAATGAAAGAGTCCGGCCCATCGCAAGGAATCCAACGCAACACATTTCGTTGAAAATCAAGTTCGAATCAGGAAGTTATGGTCTGTTGATCATCGTTCAAAACATGCAATTTAAAAAAATATATTGCAGAACAGTTACAACTAATGACATGGTAGTCCAGTTAGCATGCAAAGAATCTTCTTCAGTTTTTAGCCCAATGGAATTGTGACAAGTGTCACAATTGGATCCACTAGTTTGGTTTGTGAAGGTATAAATTGCCAAATGTCCTCTAAAGTTGAATGTGGATTCATGAATTCATGTGTTGGAAATTATATTTTTTATTGTATTAAAGTTGGTTAACATATATATTATATATGTAATATTAATATTTTATATGGTTTTTTTAAATCATATACTATATTATGTTATTATATATTAATATTTATTAATTAGCTTTAAACTTTAAATTAATATTAAATTCTACATTATAAACCAAACCAAAGCACATTTCAAATAGATTTGGAGGCATAATTTTTATTATGGTGGATGCATATGTATGGGTTAAACATACTGTAAAGACTGATCATATGATATATTGGAGGCATATGTATTAAAACCTTAGTTAATAACATATTGTATTACATTTGAGCGAAAGGTGCATGGAGGGGCGAGGTCGGAGTTCGACCTCGTGACCTGCCCCATGATACTACCACCATTTACCGTTAAGCCATCGTTATGTACGTTGAAATGGAAGGCGCGCGCCTTATATTTAAATGCAGTGCGAACATTAGATGGTGGAGCAGAGGGGGCCAACCCTCCTTCACAAGACCTCACCATATGACCCAGTTTTAAGCACTCAACACTAAGTGCAGATTAGTGCAGTTAAGTGATGCAGAATTTCTGCCCAAATCAGATACTTGTGCACAATAGAGTGTGTGTTCCCTTTAACATGAAATCCTCATCAAAATCTTCATAAAAACTACTTAGATTCAATACAAAATATATAAGAAGAGAGATTTGAACACAAAAAAACTACTTGCATAAATACAACAAGAAATTTCAAATTCAAACCCTTCTTTGGCCGAGTATTACATTTGTGGCCTCTTTCTCTCACCTTTACAACTCGTCACACTGTCACACCATTCCTAGTCTACACTCTATTTTTCTCTTCTGTCCTATTCCATCTTTATGTATATCTATCTTCCATCCTCATACAAATCTCATATTTATACATAATTGTGTATTAATTTGAATCCATGATTTCCTCCACAAATAACTCAACCAAATCCTAAAATATCTTTATTGCTCCTTTGACTCAACTAAGTTCCATTTAAGGAGTTCATAATCCCTAAAGTATCTATACAAATCAACTCCAACTCATATTCTCATTTTATTAAGAGAATATTTAATATAAACCTCACACTCAGATTTTCCTCTCAATTTATTTAAAATGTGCATAATGTATAAAACAATTAAAAAAAACATCACCCCCTAAATCACCCAAATAAATAATGAAAATTGAGCAAGATGCTCCTGCATCAGACTCCCCATGTAGAAAAGTTTACATAGACTCATATCTATGAGGTCTGTCACTTTTCTGTACTAATGTGATAGCCACAAGTCTCAATGACTTGTTACCTACAAGATTCCAAACTCTGTTTTGCTTTTGGTCTTTTAAAGTATCAACTCCATTTTATAATTTTGCACATAATTCCCATAATAGTATTTTCAAAACACTATTGAATGTAACTCTTGATTTTCCATACCACATCATCCTTATTTATGGAAATACATACTGGTGTAGAAACGTTGATACCCATTCTTCTGGTCTCCAAACTTTGAAAGAATCTCGAACTGGTTTGTCAACCAGATTCCATCGGCTTCTACAACAATTAGTTTTTACAATTCCTCGGAGTAATTCTTCTTTTTCGGATGATTCCGTCTCCAATTGCATTGAACACTCAACTTTCTGAAATGAAGAATAATCAAGAACTTCTTCTTGATCACAACTATAGTCATTGACTGTCCCTATAGTAACAAATTTCTCATCTGGTGTTGTACCTGCATTCATCAACAAATTATTAGTTTTAAAAATACAAGACCTTTCGGCCTCTTTTGATGCTTCAAGCACCAATCTCCCATCATAGACTCTTTGGATTCCAAGGGCATATTTTAGAATTTTTATTAGTATTGGGTTCTATAATGCCTCAAAAAAATAATTCCATACCCATTAAGCCCTAAAAAAGCTATACTATGATGCATGAAGAGGAAGAATTGCATTATGGAAACTCCCATTTCTAACTCAGCTCCTCTAAGTTCTTCACGTCTCAATTGCACACTCATCATCTGCTCGAGCTTCCTCGGCTCTTCTGTTAACTACATATTTACCTGTTGATTTCTCTTTTCTTGTAGTCTCTGCCATTTCAATTTCTTCCTCATGGTCCAACCATGTCCCTGGTCTTTCTTATTTCTCTGCAACAATTCCATCAATAACTCAAGGTGAACTGCTATCTCAGCCTTCTCCCTCTCATATTCTTCATCGGTCAACTGCTTCCATATTTCGTTTGCCTTGGCATATTCCTTCTTCTTTCTTTTGTTATGGTCTTTCATAAAATCTCTGAAATTACTATCAACAACCATTTTTCCCTCCTTTGTGAACTTCATCTGTTCACTTGTGGATTTCATTCAATCCCCTTTTTAGCAAGCCTTCCTACTTGCCATCCAACAATACAATCTCTCTTCCTGCGCTTAACCTCTTCACATGTTTTGGTTCTATGTCTTGGAATCATCTTCTGGCAACTCTCTTGCTTCTCTTTGCTGTAAACAAAAACTGCAGTAATTTTTGCATTACAATGATTTGGGTGTCGGGATCCGCTGATCATGCACCTAATTACATTCAAACCTTTGACTTGATTTAATACTATTTGAATCCAAACTTGACATCAACTCTTCATCTTGGATGAAAAATGTACCCTTTTGTACAATAACTCAATGGTTTAACTTGACTCAAGCTATACAAATTTCTTCATTTGACCTTAACATCTTATTTGACTTCCAAGCTCGACCTAATAACTACAATAGTGGATATTTTGACTCTAATTCAAGTTATATAATATACCAATGAACATCCACCCTTAATACATTCTCATGATGTAAAATCTTCACTCTCTCTCATACTCCATTCTTATGATAATATCACAAGTCACTAATTATATCATCTCCCATTATCACTTTCTTTTACTCACATCATACTTAAGCCTTTAAATCAAAATGAAATCCATTTTCCCCAAGATTTATTTTATGATGAGAATAAAATAAACCATTTAATTTTCAACATTTAAAATACCTTTTGGAAATGAATTTTCATACCTTACGTGCCCTTCAAGGTTATTTAATATGTTAGTCCCTATATGACTATTATAGTCCCTTATTGTTGTTATTGTAACCCCCTTATTGTTATGATTTTACCCCTGTAACCCCCATATTGTTATTATTGTGCCCTTAAATTATTATTGTTAGGTTGGCTAGGATTACATTGTGGCCCCACTAGGATTACATTGTGGCCACATAGACTCCTATATATAGAAAGGAGGTTTTGTAATTTGTATCATCCAAGAATTGTTCATTCATGTAATGTATTGGAGGTTTCCCCCTCGGAGTGGCTTATTTCTAAGGTGTTGATATTTATTTTTTTTCTATTTTTGAAGCTGGTTTCCCAACATTTGGTATCAGAGCTTTGGATCCTAGGGTTTCTCTGACCCAAACAGGTCATCGTGGAATTTGTGCTATAATTTTTTTCCTACGAAGGTTCAAAAGTTGAAATGTTTAGCATGCGAAGCCGAAATCCTAAGGAACCGCATCACAAAATTTCAGAGCTTGGTTCACAATATTTTCAGAGATATGATCTGTGGAATTTAGGTCTTTTTGCAGGCTCCTGAATTTAACCTAAACAAGTCGTCACGAAATTTTCTCTATAAATTTTTTCTACGAAGTTTCAGAAGCTGAAATTTTTAGAGTGTGAAGCAGAAATCCTGTGGAACATTGTCGCAAAATTTCAAATCTTGGTTCGCAATATTTTCGGAGATATGATCTGTGTAAGTTAGGTCTTTTGTAGGTTCCCTAATTTCATCTCAAAGAGCTGATCGTGGGAAAATATTCATAACTCTCTCTCTGATCATCAGATTGGAATTCCATAAAAATTAGCTGCAAGTACACAGACTATAGTTTCCTATGGATAAATTTTAGAGCCAAAGGAGGAAACAGTGACACGTGGCAAGTCGTACAAGTTCTCTCCACTGAACTAGTCCATAATTAGGTCATCGTAGGAGATTGGAAAAAAATTTGTCTTAAAGAATCCAAATTAGGTCAGACCTGTGGCATTCTAAATATAATTCACAAGGCTACCTCAGTGCCTAATTTTAGATATTGAATATCCAAAATCACAAAGGTAATTCAATTTCAATATCAAGATCCTCAAAATCCAGAAAAAGGTGTGTATTTGGTTTTTAAAATTGCATATCGTTTGTTTGAAAAAGCAGTTTGAAGTGATTCCAAGGACATATTTTAGAATTTTTATTAGTATTGGGTTATATAATGCCTCCAAAAAATATTTCCATACCCATTAAGCCCTCAAAAAGCTATATTATTACGCATGAAGAGGAAGAATTGCAGTATGAGATATCAAAATTATGGTAACAAGTGCAACAAATTTCGATCTTACGAAGAGCAACCGAAGATGACATAGATGGTTTAAAAGTGGAAATGAAAGCTAAGTTGGATGGTTTGAAGGATAAAATACTAGCCAATATGGATGATAAATTAGTGGAAGATCACATCGAGTATCAACAAGAAGTTCTCCAACTCTTAAAGGATAACCTGAATTTGGCACAAAATCGAATGAAACAATAGGCAGATCAACATCGCAGCGAGAGAGGTTTTGATGTAGGAGACGGGGTATTTTTACGGCTACAACCATACAAAAAAATGTCCCTCAATCAAGCTAATAAGGATAATAAATTATCGCCAAAGTACTATGGTCCTTACAAGGTGTTGGAAAAGATTGGTACTATGGCATACAAATTGGAGCTTCCTGCTTCTTCATGAGTGCATCCAGTTTTCCATGTTTCATGCTTAAAGAAGGTTATAGGTGAAAATCTTCCAGTTCAAACAATATTGCCAGAACTTGATGAGGAAGGAAAATCATATTGGAACCTGAAGCGGTCATGGAAACAAGAACTCGACAGCTACGGAATCGATCAATTTCAGAGTATCTCATCAAGTGGAAGAACTTACCCACTGAAGATTCTACATGGGAGGATGAGAATTTTATACAGAAGCACCCAGAGCTACTCAAGCGTTGAGGACAACACTTTTTTGAAGGAGAGAGGCATGTTAGGTCCCTATATTACTATTATAGTCCCTTATTGTTGTTATTGTAACCCCCTTATTGTTATTATTGTACCCCTGTAACCCCCATATTGTTATTATTGTGCCCTTAAATTATTATTGTTAGGTCGGCTAGGATTACATTGTGGCCCCATGGATTCATATATATAGAAAGGAGGTTTTGTAATTTGTATCATCCAAGAGATTTTCATTCATGTAATTTATTGGAGGTTGCCCCCTCGAAGTGGCTTATTTCTAAGGCGTTGGTATCTCTTTTCTTCTATTTTTGAACCTGGTTTCGCAACATAATAAACCTTTTATTTGCAATTTTAACTCTCTGGATTTCATGCCTCTATGTCATTCTTATCACTGTGAATATTCGCATGCCCTTCATCGACATTGTAAAAAAATATATACCATAACCTCTTCAACACGCTCACCATCTTAGGTCAAACAGTTTTCATGCACTTCCATGCAGCTCCTTCTTTGCAGTGAGGGTTCTCATGCAACACCGTCTCTCTTCAGTGCACAAAAAAAATTCTTTCATAGGAATTTTCCAAAACTTTCTTTTAACATGGTGGCATCAACATATTTCTCTGGCAGCAACAAACACATACCGCACTATCTTCTGAATAGAACAATGTGAACACTTTCACATGCGCTACACACAACGATCAATCATGATTTTTAACTCATGGAAATCATAGATGATCCTTTACAGGCTTTCTCCTCCATGTAGATCTCAGTCATCACAACCTCAAAAATGATATGCCACAACCACGGTCGAACCATATTTGCACATCAATTTCTGAGATGGGTTTCAATTCTATTCCTTAAACTTTAGATTGATTTCACTCTTTCATAAAATTTACAAGAAAATTAACGTCTCGAGTATGGCAAGGGGAATTGGATTATCCAAATTCAAAAAATACCTTTAATCAATGAATATTTATTCATTCAATGAGCACTTACCTTGGATTCTCCTTGTGGGTGAAA
Organism: Pinus albicaulis; assembly: GCA_034641835.2. Taxonomy (NCBI): domain Eukaryota; kingdom Viridiplantae; phylum Streptophyta; class Pinopsida; order Pinales; family Pinaceae; genus Pinus; species Pinus albicaulis. The sequence continues at coordinate 592,876,615 of CM076580.1, forward strand.
TGATCTAACCCCTCTCTCTTGTATTCCTGACAGAATTTTCTCCTTTTTGCTTGGCATTCATAGCAATACCCTCATTATAATTTGCAGAGGATTTGTGACAACCAAGGTGGTCTCACATTTTTTCCTTTACTGACACTGGAATTATTTCAACAACGTATCTATTCTGTTCTCGTGCAGCAGCACTTCCCTTCTCCACACGATCTTCAGAACGGATAGTGTCTCACTTACACACTGGATGGATCAGATAGTGAATTAGATAGTGGATCCTTTTGCGCACAAAGTAATGGTTCCTGTGGTTTCCACTGATTGATATGGGCACGGTTCTCCACAACAATCAACTCAACTCTTAGAAAACACCACAAATCTTCACGCATAAAATGTTCTACGAATTCATTGCTCCAACTCATAATTTTTTTTTACTCCTCCTCACACAGAGAGTTCCACTCTCAATTGACTGGTTCTGCTCCTCGACATTGTTGGAAATACTAGGGGGGGGTGAATCAGTATTCCTTTCAATTAGAGCATTACTTAATCTTCAATTATTATCAGTGTTTTTACAATGATAGCAACAAACAAGAGGAACACAAATGCACACATTTTTTAAGGTGGAAACCCACCCCGAGACAAAAACCGCCTAATGCTTTTCTAATAATTCTTTAATATTCAACTCTAATTGGAAATAAAGCTCCAACTTCCTAGAATCTAGAAAAGCATTCTTCTCCAGCTCCCACTGGATGCTCCAATGCCCAATATTCTTCAGTAGTCAACTGAATGGATTCCCCAACACCTAATGAGCTACAACTCACCCTAGCACCACCCTACCACCCTATAGAATAATAAAATAAGAATGGACTCCCGTACCAGGGAAAATGGTCCACTTTACAATGATATAGAATGATGCAGAAGAAGAAGATATATTATACCATAACCCCAACTTTGACACAACCACCTAATGATGATCCTAGACCTCCCAACACTGCTTCTTCTACCCTTGGCAGATAGACACTAGTACAATTTGTAAAATAATTTATTCACAATGACTAAATACAATGATACCTTTACAATGATTGTATGCAGTGCTGCCCACTTGAAGACTTCATATGATGAAATTATTGCTACTGTTATGCACCTTGGTTTCTGCTCTTGTTATGCTACCCTCTGTTGCACCTTTCTTTGCTTTTTTTCCATAGAAAGTCTAGTCCTTTGCAACCCTTGACAACACATGATCTAGCTTTTTCTTGCCTTCTAGGAGCTCGATATTGAATCTGGTGTATCTCTGTTATTTCAGATCCTCAATATTTGATTTTTAGTCCTGTAGTATTTCTCTGAGTCATTTTTCCAATGCCACAGGTCTGACTCAATTTGGATTCTTCAAGAGAGAGTTATACCCAATCTCTCACAATGCCCTAATTATGGACTATTTCAACATATCTCACTTGTACGGCGTGCCACATGTCACTGTTTCTTCATTTGGATCTGAAATTGATAGAGAAAACATTATAGACTATGCACTATCCACCACTTTTTACCTAATTCCAATCCGATACTTAGAGAGACATTTATGATGAATTTACCAAGGTCACTTCTTTGAGATGATTTTCAGGAGCCTGCAAAAACCCTGACTTCCACAGATCATATCTCCAAAAATGTTGCGCACCTTGATCTGAAATTTTTACAGAAGCTTCCTCAGGATTTCTTCTTCACCTCATAAAAATTTCAGCTTCTGAACCTTTTTATAAAAACCATTAGAGCGCAAATTCCATAATGACCTGTTTTATATCGCGAAATACCTTGCATAAGGAGGAAATGATGATCACAATTTATATAAATGCTTAAGTTGAGAGGGGCTTCAACAAGTGAACGTGGGATGGATTTTAGGAGCTTAAAAAATATTAACTATGACTTTTCAATGATTGATGCCCCAACCCCATGGGGTTTTAGCCCACTAACTGGGGGTACAAATTTCAAACATGAATATCTCTCAAACCATGAAGAATTACATGGCGTGACATATATCAACGAAAACATATCGACAAGTAGAAACCGTGAAAAGCATTATTGACCCAGAATATATTAATTTGGTAGGTAAAAATTACCATGAAATATTGGGTTAGCCCCTGGTGCTGCTTGGGTTGACATCAATGACAACTGTTGATCAACAATCTCCCCCTTTGGCATTGATGGCAACACAAGTACTCCCCCTGTGATCATGACACCTCTTCCTACAACATTCTCTGCCCCTTTGACATCAATGGAAAAGGGTAACTCCCCCTAAAACACAACCATCCTGCGGACCTGTACACACTTCCACTCCCCCTGACATACAACCGTCCTGTAGACCTTTAATCTACTTCCACTCCCCCTTTATATTCTGAAAAAGGAAAATCTAATGAGAACTTGGGAGAATCCCAAGCTTCTGGCAAAGATATTCCAATGCTGGTGAATATTTAATATGTGATTCTTTTGGTGTTGCTTGGAATCTTATTACTTGTCCAACTGCTTGCATAACATCTGGTTGGGAGGCTGTTAGATATAGAAGACTACTAATCATAGATCTATACAACCTTTGATCCACATCCTTAGATGAGTTGTCTATGCTCAATTTGCAACCTGTTACCATTGGAGTAAGGATGGGTTTTCAATCTTCCATTTTAAATTTCTTGAGCATTTCCTTGATGTACTTGGCTTGACATATAAATATTCCTTTCTCTTGCTGAGATATTTGAAGCCCTAAGAAGTATGTCAGCTCACCAAGTAAAGACATCTCGAAATCACTTTGCATCTTTGTAGCAAACTTCTTACTTAGTCGATCATCATTGCTACCAAATATTATATCATCCTCTTTAGCTATTAGACGTGCTTTAGTTGCTTCATCCAGAACATATATGTCGTTTGGAGCTCGACTTGCTGTAGCCACAATTTCACCATACATGCCTTTCCTGATTTCACATTTCGTAGAGTTGAATAGTATTGTGTGTCCTTGATCACACATTTGTCCAACACTGAGCAGATTGTGATTCATGTTTTCAACCAATAGAACATTCTTGGCTAGAGCATCTTTGCTTTCGAGAGTGACAGTACCTGATCCTATAACATTTGAAGATCCATTATTTCCAAAGGACACAGTTCCATCCTTCTTCTCTTTCAGAGATACAAATTTATTTCTATCTCCAGTCATATGCGTTGAGCAACCGCTATCAACATACCACACATCTTTGTTCTTTTGAGCAGGGAAAATTTTAAGGATGGAATATTATTTTGAAGTTTACAAAATTGGCAAATCGCTCTAGTCCCTAATGTGAAAAATATAAAATCTTTATTGATGTATTTGTAAAATCATTCAAATTTATAATGATATTATATATATTTTCTATATAATGTATGCAATTTTTAAGGTAAAATAATTTTATGTTGTAAAATTTGGGCGAATCACTTTTATAAAAAAATGGAAATTGGTGAATCTTTTTTTTGGAAAAACCATGGAAAATTAGCCCACCTGCGAATATTAGCCCCTAAAATTTTCCATGATTTTGAGCCTTGAAAGCGAGAGCACAATTATCATTCTTCTTCTTCTTCCATGTTCGTTCGTTCTGTGGTTTCGAATATTCTTATGAAGGATTTTCAAGTCTGCAGTCTTTGGATATGTGTCCAAAGTTTCGACATTTGTAACATTAAATATTATTTCTTAAATGTTCAAATCTATTGATGTTTCACTAAGCCCTAGGAGGTTCATATTTGACAGATCTCCTGGAATTGTGTTCATTCCTATGGTATGTGCGACATTATACAGCTTTATGACCAAATTTTCCACATGAATAACAGTAGCCATAAAAAATATGTTGGTACCTGGATGGAAATTTTCTTTGAGGAATTGTCTTCCAAGGCTGTTCTTGTGAATCTTGTCCAGTGAAGTCTACATGCATGTCAGATATCATAGGTTCATTGTATTTTGTTGTAGAAGGTCTTGCTTCTTCTTCTTTGTAATCGATGCCAGTTCTATCATTTTAAGATCGTTTATTGTTCATGAGTTCTTCCAATGCCCTTGAGTTGTTGGCATAGTTTTAGATAGTTTTTCCTTTCTTCACTTCCTCATGCAGCGAGACTACTTCGGCTTCTAATTCTTCCCTTTCTTGGTTGATTTATTCCAACTTCTTTTGAAGTGACTCTTCAATGCATTTTTGTTCTTCAACTTCAATTTTGAGACCTTGAACTTGTTCTTCAAGAGTATTGGAACTGATCTTCTCCGCCTTGAGATCTTTTATAAGCTTGATTGCTTCCTCATAAAATTCTTCTATGGTCCATCCTTCTTCTTCGTTGTTTGATACCTCTTGTTTATTGCACTTGGGTTTATTGTTCTTGGCCATAAACAATACTCTCTCATTGGCTTCTTCTTCACTGTCATTTTCTTCATCAGATGATGAGCTATCTTATATAGAGAGAAATTTCCTTTTGGATCCTTTCTTGTTGAATTTCTTAAAGCCTTTCTTTCCTTTTGAGTTGCCATTTGGACATTTTGCTGCAAAATTCCCAACCTCATTACAGCTGAAACATATCAATGGAAGTTTACCTTTGAATTGTCCCTTACCAATTTTTATTTTTCACGCGAATTAAACATATTCTTCATCTGAAAGACCTTCTTCAACATCTCCCTTTTCTTCACACTTGCAGGTGCATGTCTTTTCAATTGAAGTTTATTTATCCTTATTGGTTTTCTTAGATGCAACGAACGCAGTTTCTAGATGTGAAGTACCCTCTTCTTCCTCAAGTCTCATTTCATATGCTATGAAAACTCCATGTAATTCCTCTTTGCTGAGTTTGTTCAGATTTGCACTGTATTCTAAGACCAATACCTTTGCGTTGAATCTCTCTGGTAACGTTCTAAGAATCTTCCGTATAATAGTATTCTCATCAACTGGCTCTCCCAATCCTTCCAGAGTATTGGTTATTTCATCAACGTATTGGAAGTATGCAGCAAAGTTGCAATCTTATTTCATTATGAGTTGCTCAAATTTTTCTCTATAGATTTGAAGCTTTGCTTCTTTTACATTTGAGTCACCTGCACATATATTCTTAAGCTTGTCCCATACATTTTTGGCAGTTTTACAACCAACACCTTATGATAAGCAGATTCAATAAGTCCACTGATAATAATATTCTTTTCTTTTGCATCATTTACCAAATTCTTCGTACCTTGTTCATCCGTAGTTGATCTAAATCCATTTTGAACAGTGTCCCATACTTTGTAACATTGTGCCAAGAGATAGACCTCCATTCTTCCTTTCCAGAGTGCATAATTATTTTCATTGAATAGAGGTACACCATTCTTGGTATTCTCCATGACCTCCTTCCAGCTGTTAAACTGTTATTGAAGGAACCAAGCTCTAAAGCCAATTGTTGGAAATACCTAGAGGGGGCTTGGGTGGGTGAATCCTAAGATTCTTCAATGAGAGCATTAGTTAATCTAAATTACTTGTTTGTTAATGATATGAAGGAAGAAACAAAAGGAACACAAATGCACACAGTTTTTAAGGTGGAAACCCACTCCGGGACAAAAACCACCTAATGCTTTTCTAATAATTATTTAATATTCAACTCCAATCGAAAATAAAGCTCCAACTTCCTCTAGAATCTAGAAAGGATTCTTCTCCAGCCCCACTATGGATGCTCCAACGTTCGATATTCTTCACAGTCAACCGAATGTATTCCCCAACACCCAATGAGCTACAACTCACTCCTGTTAAACACGCTACCACCCCATGTATGAATAAAATAAGAATGGACTCCTGCACCAGTGGAAAATGGTCCACTTTACAATGATATAGAATGATGCAAGAAGAAGATATATTAGAAGATAACCCCAAATTTGACACAACCACCTAATGATGATCCTAGACTCCCCAAAACTACCTCTTCAACCCTTGCGTATAGACACTAATACAATTTGTAGAATAATGTATTTACAATCACTAAGTACAATGATACCTTTACAATGATTGTATGCAAGTACGCTTCACTTGAAGACTTCATATGATGAACTTCTTGCTGCTATTATGCACCTTGGTTGCTGCTCTTGTCATGCTACCCTCTGCTGCACCTTGCTTTGCTTTGCTGCCATAGAAATTTTGGTCCTTTGCAACCCTTGACAACAGATGATCTAGATTTTTCTTTCCTTCTAGGAGCTTGATATTGAATCTAGTGTGTCTTTGTTATTTCAAATCCTTAATATCTAATTTTCGGTCCTGTAGTATTCCTTCGAGTCATCTTTCCAATGCCACAGTTCTGACCCAATTTGGATTATTCAAGAGAGAGTTATACCCAATCTCTCACAATGCCCTAATTATGGAATTTTTCAGCAGAGCACACTTGTACGGCGTGAGATGTGTCATTGTTTCTTCATTTGGCTCTAAAATTGATAGAGAGAAAATTATAGACTATGAAATATCCTCCACTTTTTACATAATTCCAATCTGATACTCAGAGAGAGAGTTATGACTATTTTACCATGGTCACTTATTTGAGATGAATTTCAGGAGCCTGCAAAAACCCTGACTTCCACAGATCATATCTCCACAAATATTATGCACCTTGATTTGAAATTTTTACAGAAGATTTCTCAATATTTCGGCTTCACCTCATAAAAATTTCATCGTATTAACCTTCGTATAAAAAAAGTTAGAGCGCAAATGCCACGATTACCTGTTTCAGATGGAAAAATCCCTTACATAAGGAGGAAATGAGGATCTAAATTTATATAAATGCTTAAGTTGATAGGGGCTTCAACAAGTGAACGTAGGAGGGATTTTAGGAGCTTAAAAGATATTAATTATGACTTTTCAATGACCCATGCCCCAACCCCATGGGGTTTTAGCCCACTAACTGGGGGTACAAAATTCAAACATGAATATCTCTCAAACCGTGAAGAATTACATGGCATGCCATATATCAACGGAAACATATCAACAAGTAGAAACCATCAAAAGGATTATTGACCTAGAATATATTAATTTTTTAGGTCAAATTCCAATGCAATATTGGATTATCCCCTAGTGCTGCTTGGGTTCACATCAATGAAAACTGTTGATCAACAAACATATGTTGCACAAGCTTTCCGTTTCCATGATTTCGACCATCATACATAGGTCTCCATGTTGGCTCTATCATACACAGGTATCCATGCTGCTATGGAGAAGTATTGAGACATACGACTAAATACGACATATCCCTTGATTAGCAGGTGTGCATAATTCAAAACTATATAATTCAGTTGTCAATACATTCTCCGATATGATCTGTTTACTAAAATCCTTTTACTGCGAGTGACATCTTAAAGATTGCATGGTGCAAGCATGGGATTAAAGTGAAAAAATCTACTCAACCCTTAAAATAATATAAAACACTTTTAATGTTTTCGAGAGGATTTTTGTGATACCTCAATTGACCTGAGAAACAGATATCAGGAAAGACGGTCTCTACCAGATATTGCATAGTGGCAACCATTTTCACCGCTCAGAGAGACCCATCTCGATCACAACTGAGGACAGTCACACCATAATCCAAACAATGACAAATATATCAACACACATGATATCACCTCCAATGGTAGCAGGGATCCACAACCTACCATAACTAGCAGTAAAACCAAACACACACATTTTCCTTCATTCTTTTTCCTTCATTCTCTGTGCACACAAAACTCCAAGATAGCACCACAACAAAACCTAAGCTCTGATACCAAATGATGCAGAATTTCTACCCAAATCAGATACTTGCACACAATAGAGTGTGTGTTCCCTTTAACATGAAATCCTCATCAAAATCTTCAATTTATTAAGAGAATATTTACAATAAATCTCACACTCAAATTTTCCTCTCAATTTATTCAAAATGTGCATAATTTATAAAATAATTAAAAAAAACATCACCCCCTAAATCACCCAAATAAATAATGAAAATTGAGTAGGATGCTCCTACATCATTAAGTATGCTTATCCATTAATTAAACATGAAGTTAATATAGCGGAAATTTCGACAGATTCCCCAAATTTAGCGCCACTCCCAGATTTGGTGGAGCTAACTAGCAGTTTTCCATATTTAGAGGCAGAATCTAGGGAAAAATTTAATGAGGCCTATCTTGGTCAATTTTTGACCAATGTTTTCTCAAGGATAGTCATTCTTAATGGATTGGCATGCTATGAGTCCATTGTAACAACTTACAGAGGCAGAGGAGCTCATATACATGTGTTTTTTGTCACTTGAAAAATTTTGAAGCCTAGGGCCACCAGGAGGGAAGGCCATGCCCAGATCAGCTGAAGGCCAATTTCAATGAATGACTAGCCAATTTTTTATGTATTTGATTCTATGAACAAAATGGTACCATTTATAAAGGTGTTGGAGCACATTTGAAGGAAATTTTGTCACTTTGAAGATTAAACAAGCCCATGCCCACCAGGGTTGGAGGTCAAACCTAGAGGATCTGGTAACCAAATTCAGAGATTAAATAATCATTTTTGGGGTATTTGAGTGTTCAAAAGCCAATGGTGTAGTCAAAAAAATCCATTGAAGTAATACTGGTTCTTTTAATTAGTCATTTTACTCATAATCCCAAGAGGGCCTAGCAAGTTAAAGCAGGTCCATGGAGATGTAGCCTAGGAGGGGTGAAATCCATCATCATCCATTGTGTTATTTGATTGTTGTGAGTTATATTTATACATTTAATTTTTTGTATATGAGTTTAACTCATAATTTGATCATTAAAAACATGTGAAACTACACTCATAAACCCCTTCACAAATAGTAAAATGAGACGAACCTTAAACACATTTTTAATAATGATGAGGGAGATTGCATAGAAATAACAAGTTTTCCCATATTCATATCATTAACTGATTCAAGTTGAGTAAATTAGAGTTTAGTATTATTTTTGGTAAAGTCAAATCTAGAGTGTGTGTGCATGTTAAGTTCTTTTGAGTAAGTTTCTAGTTGAAAAATTTTAAATACGCCTCACGAGGTTCATTGTAATCATCAAGTTTTTGTGTGATCAATAGAAGAGTCACAACTTGTGCTATTGTGTGCCTTTCATCCTCTACCTTTCTAACAAATTGGTATCAAAACCAATGAATGATTACAAGATCCATGGAGACTCCAAAGCCAACAAGTAGAAACCCAAATAAAAAAGACTGATGTTTTTTTTTTTTTAAATTCATCGTGCAAAAGTGTCACATAGTTAAGATGTGACCATCACATGTGTGAAGTTTAAAAAGTGAAATTATTTAGGTGAAATTATGAAAGTCCAAAATTTTGTGACTCATTGCACCTCTTCCCTATAGAAAAGTGTGATGAGCCAACAAGCCTTTTTAAAGGTGCAAAGTCAAAATCCATTTGCATAATCCACAAGGTTTAAATTTCTATGAGTCACATAATGTTTACTTTTTGGGAGTAATATTAAATTTATTGTTTTTAATATGTGACATCCCATTTTAAAGGTGATTTTAAAAGGGCCTTATGAAAAGTGATTTGTCTTCATATAAAGGGGCTTCAAAATAAAATGATTTTCGGAGAAGTTTTTTATTATAGATTTTTCTTAAGAGTTTAATTAAAATATTTAAAAATGGTTTATTAAAAAATAAGGAAGAATGTTTATTTTTTTGAAAATATTTACTTGGAGATTCTTTGAAGATGACTTCATCTAGCTTCTAGTTGTAGTTTCCACCATTTATAGGGAAGGAATATGATGTGTGGTCCATTAATATGGAGACCATGTTGAAGGTTCATGAATTTTGGGAGAATGTCCAATTTGGGTTTCCAAAATCTAAAGATGAAGCAGATGAACGAGCCTCACTAACGCAGAGAAGGAGCAATTGAGGAAACATAGAAAGAAGAATGTGCAAGCATTACAACTTGTCCAACAAGGAGTGGACACAACAATGTTCCAGAAAATTATGATCACATATTCAACAAAGTCAAAATATGAGACTTTGGTGAAAAGATATAAAGATATGGCCAAAGTCAATATTGTTAAGTTGCATAATACCAAGACAGATTTTTAAAGTTTGCAGATGAAGGAAACATAGGATACCGATTCATTCATCAATTAGTTCTTGACTATCGTAAACCAATTAAGGATTTATGGTGATGACATATAAGATCAAACATCGGTTGAGAAGGTCCTTAGATATTTTTCTATCAAGTTTGATGTTGGAGTAGTAGCCATAGAAGAATCCAAGGATTTGAAAACGATGACAATTTATGAATTTATGGGATCAATTTTATTCCATGAGGTGAGGATAGAAATAAATATGGATTCCACCTTAGAAACAACTTTCAAAAGTAAAGTTTCTATTTCAATAGACAGAGGTTGAGGCAAAGGTAGATCGAGAGGCATATGATGAGGTGGAATACATGGTGGTCATAGAGATGACAAAGAAGAGTAGGAACAAGAAAGTGGAAACAACAATAGAAGCTTCAAAAAAAATCAAAGAGTCAATAAATCCAAGGTTTTTAGATGATCCAAATATCATAATTTAAAGTTAGGATAAAATATTTAATAAATTATAATATTTAATAAATATTAGAGACAATTAGAAACAGAATATTGTTAGAAAATATAGCACTCTAGAATAGTGTCGTATATTAGGGATAAAGTTAGTAGATTGGTTAGAAGGTCATTTATTGTAAATGGAAACTTCTTGTTTTATCAAGTGGTCCATAACTAAATTAAGTTAGGACATGTAGCTTATAAATAGGTTATTTTCCTAATTGCAAGAGTGTTGAAGTTTACGTGTGTAAACTCTTCCAATTCCTATGTAATTTATTTTCCCATTATTAATAAAATTACGTGTCTGAGGACACTTTTGTATTATTGTGGTATCAGAGCTTCACTAATGCAGCTGACAGGAGAAGGAGATTCTAGCTCTACCTCCAGTAAATTGTTCATCAATTGAATTGGTATGAAAATTTGTCAATTTTTTTTTCAGGGAAAATAAATTTAATTATAATTTTGATTCTCGATTATTTGATTCATTTAAAAAAAAATCTATACTGCCCCAAAACACTGTGTATTTTTTAAAATCCTACGCTACCCTCCAAATATGCAATAGTAAGCACTGCATTAACAACAATCTCGGCTAGCATATGCTTGCATCGATTAACAATTTTTGAAGAGAGTGTAGTCATGCACATTTGCTCCAAAAGTGCACCTGCTGTAACAACACCCCTGTGTGTACGCAACCTATAGGCCCTTTTCCACGCTACGTAAACTCATCCTGTGTACACCTTGATCCTCCACACTGCATACATCAACCTATAGCTCCTTGGACCCTGCTCCTCCACGCTCTGTACAATAATCTACTTGAATCCACAAGGAAGGACCTCGTCCATTTTCACATCCACAACCCAGACCAGATCCAATCGTGACCTATTCATTTCAAAAAATTATTCACAAATTAAATCTCAACTACAAATTTCTTGTTCTATTTCAGGCCTAATGTTGCGGGCTTCTAAAATAAGGACCTGGATTTCATTTCCAGCCTGATTTGATTGACCTATCGTAAGAGTGATGGAATTGAGATTTGAAGGCGCATCTGAATAAATATGGACTACCATGAGAGCTGTGTCATTTCATGCTATCTCATTGGGTTACCTAGACGAGCTGAGGCTTCTCTTTTCTAGGGGAGGAGCCCTTGATATCTGGTCCAGGTCAAATACATCATCAAAAGATCTAATTTATTTCACTAGGCCGTGCGAGGTCATCCTTTTCAAGAAAAAATATTTCTAGAATCGAATCAATGGTTTCCGTTCTAGACATGGATAAGTGCATTTTCAAGATCCCTGGGAAGAAATAATACGTGAATCCTTCTGGCATGGATTGCCCTTCACATGGCCGAGAGCAACATGTAGGCAGTTTGAAACCAACGGCCTTTGAATTGTTGCATTGTAGGAGATTTTAAATCATAATTTCACTTTCCTTACAGAAACAAAAACTTCAGCGCTTGCAATATCACATCGTTTTCCTCATCCATGGCCCTCTAATAATTCATAAAGATAGAGGAGGCGAGAACGCAAGACAAGAGACAACGCTAAGAAAGCGAATCAAAGAGCTAAGGATAATTTTGTAAATGATATGGACAACAACTTCAGTATTTTTTGGGAGAAAAGTGTTATTTTTACAATGTTTGTAATGTAAGTGGGATATTTTTTTGGGGTGATTATTTTATAAAATTCGTAATTTTTTGGAGAAATAAGGGGATGTCATTTGTAATATTTTTGGAGAAATAAAGTGTGAGGGGTTATTTGTATATTTTTGTTGCATAAAATATTGTAATATTTTGGAGTAATAAGTAGATATTATTTGTAATTTTATTTTGGAGAAATAAGCGCCATTGTTTGTAACTCAAAGTACTTTTTTACTTTCATGGGGGTATATTTTTTGTAAAGGAAATTTGTAAGGGCATTGTCAAGTAGTCAAATTTTGCAAAGATTTCATTGTAAACACTCAATGAGAAATTGACTAGAGCCAAGTGCAAAGATCATTCATTTTTCTCCTTTTTCAAAGACTATACGAGGGTCAAGGCCAAGCCCTGATAGATTGTTTTCTCTTTGCGTGGCATGTTTCGTGTGACGAGTTGCTAATTTTTTTGGTGCTTGATTCTTTTGGTGCACTAGAAGGGGAGAAATATTATAAGATGTTAGGTCCCTATATTACTAGTATAGTCCCTTATTGTTGATAGTGTAACCCCCTTATTGTTATTATTGTACCCCTGTAACCCCCATATTATTATAATTTTTCCCTTAAATTATTATTGTTAGGTCGGCTAGGATTACATTGTGGCCCCACAGACTCCTATATATAGAAAGGAGCTTTTGTAATTTGAATCATCCAAGAATTGTTCATTCATGTAATGTATTGGAGGTTCCCCCTCGAAGTGGCTTATTTCTATGGCGTTGATATCTCTTTTCTTCTATTTTTGGAGCTGGTTTCACAACATTTGGTATCAGAGCTTTCGATTCTAGGGTTTCACTTCTCCAAATAGGTCATCGTGGAATTTTTGCTATAAATTTTTTTATAAGAAGTTTAAAAAGCTGAAATTTTTAGGGTACGAAGCCGAAATCCTAAGGAAGATCGTCCCAAAATTTCAGAGCTTCGTTCACAAAATTTTCGGAGATATGATCTGTGGAAGGTAGGGCTTTTTGCAAGCTCCTGAATTTCACTTAAACAGGTCATTGCAGAATTTTTGCTATAACATTTTTTCTACGAAGGTTTAGAAGCTAAAATTTTTATAACGCGAAGCCGAGATCCTGAGGAACATCATTGAAAAATTTTAGAGCTTGGTTCACAATATTTTCAGAGATATGATCTATGGAAGTTAGGTCTTTTTCACACTCAATAATTTCATCTCAAAGAAGTGATCGTGGGAAAATCTTCATAAATCTCGCTCTGAGCATTAGATTTGAATTCTTTAAAATTGGCTGGAAGTACACAGACTATAGTTTCCTGTCTATAAATTTCAGAACCAAAGGAGAAAACAGTGACACGTGGAAAGTCGTACAAGTTCGCTCTACTGAACTAGTCCATAATTAGGTCATTATGGGACACTGGACATAAATTTGTCTTGAAGAATCCAAATCAAGTCAGACCTGTGGCATTTGAAAGAAGCTTCAGAGGACTACTACAGGGACAAATTTAAGATATTAAGGATCTTCAATTATAGAGATAATTCAATTTCAATATAGAGCTCTGCAAAAGAAAGTAAAAGGTGTGTATTTTTTTTTTCCGAATTGCATAAGTCTTGTTTGAAGAATCAAGTTGAATTGATTCCAAGGGCATATTGTATAATAGATATCAGTATTGGTTTTGAAAATGGCCCCTAAAAATAATTCAACACCCATTAATCCTTTAGAAGGCTCTACTATGACTCATGAAGGCAAATAATGGCAACATGACATATCAAAATTTCAAGAGCAAGTGCAACAAATTTCGCTCTCGCAAAGAGCAACAAAAATGACATGGAAGTTTTGAAGAAAGGTGTGGAAACTAAGATGGATGGTTTGAAGAAAGGCATGGAATCTAAGATAGATGGCATGGAAGCTGGAATGGAATCTAATATGGATGACATGGAAGCTAAGATCAATGAAAAAATGGAAAACATGAAGAATGAACTAAAATAAGACATGGAAGGTTTGACAAAGTTGATAAAAGAAATGTTTCCTAATGGTGAAAATATAGTAGAGGAAACTCATGATGAGAACAAAATAAATGTTAATCGTGATTTCATAAACTCTAATGTTGGTGGGAAGAACCACCATATTCCAAAAATGGATATGAGAAATTTTGATGGAAAGGATCCTATAACATGGATAATACAGATGGAGCAATATTTTGATCTCAATAATGTGCAAAACACACAAAAGGTACACATTGCAACTTTACATTTACAACAAAATACATTTTTATGGTATCGATGGCTTTTCTCCCATAAAAAAATTGTCACTTGGTCAATTTTTACAGAGGAAATGATAGCACATTATGAGGACACAAAGAGAAACACCTTCTTTAGCCAATTGATAAATCTCAAACAAAAGGTTTAATAGGGAGCACATTGAGGACTTTAAAGTATCTATAAGGGTAATGTTGAATTCTTAGTTAAGGCGAGAGGGGGGGTAGATACGGTTTAACACATACATGAACTTGCAAATTTTTCATATTATTTACAACTTACTTCTATAATCCTTGTAAATATATGAACAATATTAATATGTTAAGCCAAGTACTAAATTAATGTGACATCAAACTTATTAACAAAACTGACAAACATTAAGCATATTTGGTAAATCATCTCAGCACACAGGCAACACAGATAGAGACAGCAGATATAAGTGGAAACCCATAAAGGGAGAAAACCACATCTTATTATTGTTGTGATGCAAAGGCAAGCTCCAACTCCCTCTCACCACTGTTTTTCTACAGGCACCAACCTACAGGAGGCTTCAACCTCAATTCTGCAAGCTACAACTTGCAAGGAAGCTCCAACTCCCTTCAATTTTCTGCAGGCACCAACCTACAAGAGGCTCCAACCTCAGTCAGCTACAACTGACAGCTATCAAGCTTCAACCTGATAGGGAAGCTCCAACTTCCTCAATTTATCAAAAGAAATATTTGTTGATTTACCTCAGATATCAGCTCTGTTCTGTAGCATCTCTTTCTGCTCCTCTTTTCTTTATCTTCTCTGCCTCAATCTTCTATGCTTTTCATTCTCTATCCTTACTCTCTCTCTCTCTCTCTTATGCATATCAAGTTGATATTATATATAGAGTTCCTCGCATGACTGTTTGTATTTCACAAGAAATTTGGAGTGATCAGCCACGACTCTTTGGCTTCTGTCTTCTCATTCCTTTATCCAACTCATTTTAAAATTATAACAATTATGTACAAATTTCCATGTTGTAGTGGGATTTTTCTTTTCCTTAGGATACTTGCCTTTGCATCACAATCAATATAAAACAAAAATATTTACATTTTCAGTTACACATTTCAATTCCACTAAGCTCCTTTACTGGACTTTGGCTTTTCTGGATTTGTCTTTTCTGCTATTGTTGAGTGACTATTCTGAATATTTTGGTTCACCTCTGTGTCTATTCATCTGTTCATTGTACTTGTGTGCACCAGCTACATACACAGTTGCTTTTCAGGTTTTATTCTCAAAGACATATGAATCTGGGCGATGTCTGTTCATTACCAATCTATGTTCACGGGCTGCCTGCTTACGTTCTCTGTTCATATATGAGCTTAAAGTTAATAGTTGAAATTCACATTACAATTTCAATTCATCTTTTCACTGTACCATTTTTCTGCTGTTGTCTCTCTCTCTTTCGTTCTTGCAGGCTCTTGTAATAAACCCAATCTATGAACTTTATAAAACCCACTATATTAAATACCAGTGTAGTATATATATCAGCATATATATATGTTCCCCATCAATTGTGAAGACCCATGTATTCACTTTAACATATGCCCAGCACGCACCTCATTTCATATAGGTTTCGACTTTAGCACAATATATAAATATATCACCATGTATGCATATTCCCTGAGTCAAGCATTAAAAACTATTAATAATCTGTGGCTTTTGTTTAGCGCCCAACATAAGTATGGTCATGGTTTTATAACCTTTAAAACATCAAACTATATTACATTCCCCACTTAAATATATAATGCTTACTCGAATGTTCGGACCTTGGGAATCTTAAATATTTATCTCGAGCTTTAATTCAATTGAACCACTTATAAAGTACCTTTGGCTCCAAGCCCATATATATAAGCGATGGCTCAACTAAATATGTGCGCCATACCTTGGGTTATCCTACGAGCTGCTTCCGAATGCGATCGTTGTTCAATGAGCCTTCCTCCAGATCTACGATGTTCGTTGATATCGTACTGCCTCCTTAGTCGAACGTTAATGTGCGATGGGGCAGTTTTGAAAATCCATCACATGCCACGTGTCCTCCAGTCTATGGAATCGCTCCGAATTCACAATTACCGCTCGTCCCACAAAGGTGGTGCGATGGCAGGCTTAGCTACTGTTCATTAGTTAGGTTTCGTCTTCCAGATTCAAAACTCTAATACTTTGCTCTGACATATATTAGTATAAAAGCTTTGAGGTTATGGTTCCTTACATCCTTGCATTCATATTTCATTATCTGTAATATTCATCAGCATTCTACTCGTGCTTTTCATACGGGATTATATTAGTGTCTTGGAATTGCAGAAACCTTTATATCAATATGGAGGCAGACTTATATCATTTCTCTCATATCTTGAGCCACTAAACAGATTCCTCATTTATGCTAATTGAAATTACTTACAAAACCCTCTTGTTCATGAAAACAAGAGGACAATCATCGTCTGCAGGAAACTCATTTCCAATTCTTATTGTCCTATGCTCCTTAATTGCCTATACCTTGCTCTCTTTTGTTGTCTACCCCTTTCCTCTTTTGCTACCTTGTTGTTGTTTGGTGCTCACTCCTTTGCCATCTCCTTTGCCATCAATAGAAACATTTCCGAGTCCCCCTTTGGCATTGATGAAACACATCCATAGAATGTCAGATACTTCCTCTTTTTTCCTTTAGGACCCTTCCTTCATTGCTAGCTCTTCCTCCCCCTTTTGACATCAATGACAAAAGTTGCTTTCTTAGTGTAGTTTGTCCTTTGATCCTTTTTTAATCCTTTTTAAACATTTCTTTCGTTTTCTCTCTACGGTATCTTAAGCTTTGTACAGTACGAAGTTGTGTGAACCAAAGTATTTCTTATGGTCCTTAATGATAGGAAGCACCTATTCTTTACTTTCTCGAAGGATGGGGCAAAGCTTTGGCTCTCTTCTTTAAAGCTCTTGCCTAAAGAAATATAAATATAGGCACCTAAATAGATCTTATCAATGAAAGTATTTGTTTATGTGCAAAGTGTTCATTAATCAAAATTTAATGTGTGAATAAGCAAGTTCAATTGTTAACGATGGAGAGTAATGTAGTTTGAAGTAGACTAATAGGTTATTATTGTATAAGTCTAATTGGGAAAAGTGAACTTATGAAAAATTCTTTATTATAATAATTAAAAATCTGAAATACCGTAGCAAAAAATGCTTAAGCATAATAGTAAGCATTTTAAGAAGTTCCACCCTCTCTTGGGCTACCTACGGTAGGTCCAAGAAAGCCTCTAAGTAAACTTTTCCTCTCTTGTTAATGTCAAATTAAAATTACACTATGTGGCCTAAAAAAGAAAAATTAGCTGCAAATTAAGGGAAAATAGGGCCCAAAATCAGTATAAATACATTATTCATTCTGGGTGAGTATGGTCACTTGATGCAGTCTTCTTATTTTGGTGGCTACAACCAAAATAGGCGGTAAAATCATGATGAGCGCCACAGTGACTCTCGCTTTCTCCAACAACTCCAAAATGGCAATACCTCCAAAATAAATAAATAAATTTGCTTCAATTGAACCCCTAGCCAAAGGTGCAAGCTAGCGGAAATTTGTCGATTTACCCTTAAAAAACTCCACTAAATGTGGAAATTTGGTAATCCCGCTAAAATAGGGCGACGTTAGGTGCAGCGCATCGCCGCCTCTCCACCGGTCGTAGGTGCTAAAGAAGAGTTAGTCCTTGCAGGGCATGTGGTATTTTTCCTTGAGTTGGTTTTACAAACTTGGGTTAAATGCGGCATATGTTTATTAAACCATATCATGTATATTAGTGTATTTAAATAATACGCTCCCATGTGGTGGATGTCCAGACACTGTCGCGCGCCAATGAACTAGGCCTTGGGTTCCGGGAGGCTGAGTTCTGTCTCGAAACTGGCCATACCCCAGGCACGCCCAAACCAACATTGAACTTTAAATAAAAAAATACAACCTTATTTAACAAGTAATATTCAGTAGCTCATAGGTTTGGCCGTTTGGTTTCTCTGTTCTTCACCGGTTCCATCTTGCCATGTGCATAAAATTTTAGGCATGCTTCACCCAATTTACACCTTGGAATACGTAGCGGCCTTGGTGTTGCGTAGCGCCCTTGTGATTGAACATGAAATGTTGCAAAATATTCTATGGAATATACGAATATTCAAAATATCTGTGGAATATTCTTAATAAAAATGTTTTTTTATAAAGTCAAATTTTTGGCCATTTTAAAATTTGAAATTGGGAAAAATTCAAAGCGGAATAAATTTCTCATACGACATCGGTTTTAAGTGTAGATGGCGTCTGTACGAGATCATTTTTAAGGCTCTTTCACGATAAATCTAATTAGGACCAATTTAAAACACTTCATTTTGAAACATTTTTCTGGGGCCAGTCTCAGTCCACCTCCCAAGCTGGAGACCTTGGACCCCAAAAGCTCTCTTATTATTAGACTAATGATTTGGGTAGTTCTCCATCTTCACCATTTAATAAGCAAGTGGTTTCATCAGATGAAACTTGCAGGAAAATGATAAGCTATCTAAGTCAAATGGAATGAAGGTCATTTGTAAGGTCCCAGCAAAGTCATGATGCAAATAGTTAATTATGGAAAAACAGTTGCAATCGCAAAAACAAGAGTGCTATACCTTTGATCAAACTTACAAAGACTTAAATAACTACACCTTTAAGTTAACTACATAGCGGGTCTGTTTGAAACCAACTTTGTCCCACATCTTGGGTGTGTGTATCGCTATGCTTACATATGCTTGGCACAGCATTGTTCAACATCGCATTCAGTTAATAAAAAAATAGTTGCGCAACATAACATCATCTTCTTAAAAACAAACTATTATTAAGCGAATGATCATTACGCAACATCATAAAAAAGCGAATGCTCAAAATCTAGTCATTTTCAAAAATCAACAAAGTTAGACTTTGACTTGCATGGAGTAAAAAAGAATTCTGGAGTTATTCAAAACTCTGATGTACTCTTCACACAATACGAACAAGTGATACTTGTTTTCATAGCGGTAATAGCCTTCTTCATCAGCTAAGTAAAGGACTTTAAAACCAAGGATGTCAGCGCACCACATCAAGTTCCAAGCTTGTCAATAAGTGTCTGGGTTATTTATAGCGCAATATGCACTTTCTTAGGACTTTCTATGATTAACGTCATGTATCCATCCAGAAGTGGATAGGAGCTTTGGATGTGGAATGGTCTCAATTTTAAGACTGTAGCCAGAAGTCTTGGGATATAAAGATTAGCTTGTGACTTGTCAAATGGTGTGTCAATTTTGGTATATTTTGAAAATTACCCTCCCATGGAAAAGCTCTATCCTCCTCTTTTCTTCCTTGGAAGTATCTTTGTGACAATTCAGAAGCTAAAGCTAGGATTTGTGTCTGCAAATTATTTCCCCTTAATGTTCTTTAAAACCATAGCTATGCTTTTTGTCTCATCTCCTGAGTCTGTTAGGTCTTGCTCAATTGTTGCTAAATTTCTCCTTTTCTTTGGTCTTATTTTTTTCTTGTATTTTAAATTAGGTTAGGAATGAAGCTTTAACAACAGTATTCATCATGACTTGTCTTTGAGCAGTTCTTGCAAAAATAACTTTCTTCTTTCTTTTCTTAAAATTTTAACTCTCTCCTTTCCTTTTTTTGGTCTCCTCATCAAAAGTATTCTTTCCTCTGCTTCTGGTGTGTAGCTTGCCTGAGACTTCATCTAATTTGGTAGAGTTGAACATTAAAATAGTATGTTAGAGATAATTGTAAAAACCTCCTATGTATTCAACAAGGTATCTTGACTTTTGTAAGTCTACTCCAAGTACAAGTGCTCTCCTTTAAACTCTTGCATTCTAATCTTACATTTTACCCTTAAGTTGCCTAAAATTTTGTTAATTCATGATACCTTTACGAATATGAACAGAGATATTTGTTTCTTAATAACGTTAATAAACTCATTCCAAGTTAAGTTATCTTGCCATACTTTTAATCTCATCTCTTGTCTTAAGCACAGACCCGGCTATCATCCATTCTCAAAAGGCTAATTGGATTTTGTTTCATCATCATCGGTACGAATCACTTAGATAGACTTCGATTGTTTTAATCCATCTCAATTTTTTCATTCCATCACCAACAAACATCGACAAACCAAAACTTCACATCAGCTTTAACAATTTTTAAGAGATGCTTTTGTTTTTTTGTAGCTTCAGTTAACGAGTTGAAGGATGTGAATGAAGAGGATGATGATGAGATAATGTCTCTTCATCCATTCCTTTCTTAGACTCATCTTGTCTTTCCTCTGAACCATTCGCCTTCTTCAATTTTGTTCTAGACCCTTCTCCAGCAATCTTATCATTTCTCTCCTGGTAGGGAATCTCGCCATCTCAGTCCTTGTCAAAAGCACTAAAGACTCTTCTTCTTCATGGGATCATTCCTCATATGCTTCTCCTTCTACGAAGACATGTTTGTAGCTGATTCTAAGGCTAGCGGGGGATGAAATGGAAAGGTGGAGATAACCCCAACACTAACCCTCATTGGTTGGGGACTGTCTTGTTCTCTAACGGTGGCTTCCCTCTTTTCAAGTTTCGACTAATAAGCATCAAGTTTTAGAATAACACTAGTCTTCTTTTGAACACAGGCTCTTAAGAAAAAAAAACCTAGAGCTAAATACCAATAAATTAAAAATTGTAGACAAAGTGTTTCTTATCGAAGTTGACGGGTGGGGACTTTTCTTTGGTTATTTCACCTTTACAGAAAGGATGAAACCAC
Organism: Pinus albicaulis; assembly: GCA_034641835.2. Lineage (NCBI taxonomy): Eukaryota > Viridiplantae > Streptophyta > Pinopsida > Pinales > Pinaceae > Pinus > Pinus albicaulis. Next base: position 592,897,822 of record CM076580.1, read on the forward strand.
AGGCATACAGCCCTCTTCTTTGGCTCTTTCAAAATATAATGTAAACACTAAGTAAGTCTGATCAATGAAAGTCTTTTTATGTGCACAGAAGTATTCATGAATCAAAATTTTGTATGTGAATAAGCAAGTTCAAGTATTTTGCAATGGAAGTAATGCTGGTTTAGTGAAACTAATGAGTTGTATTCCTTTGTATAGAGTACGGTGGGAAAAGTGAACTTATGAAAAATTTCTTGTACATAATGATTAAAATTTAGGTATAACAGCAAAAATACCTGCAATATAACGATGTAAGAATTTGTTCCAAAGTTCACCCTCTCTTGGCTACCTACGAACGGGTCCCAATACCTCTCGACAAGTTTCCTCTTTCATTAATGTCAAATTAGAATTACACTGCGTAGCCTCGAAAAGAAATTAATGCCAAATTCATAAACGGTACAAATACGGTATAAATGGAATTATTCATTCACCTCCAGTATGAGTATAGTCATACATTAAGTCTGCTGACCTGGTGGCTCACAACAAAATCAGCAGTACAAGTACCAGCGACTCTGCTTTGTCTGGCTCCAAAATGTTAATACCTCCCAAAATAAATAAAAAAATTCTTCAATTGAACCCTAGCAAAATTGAATAGCTAAAGTTTTGTCCGATTACCCTTGAAAAACTCCACTACGTGAAACTTGATTAATCACGGCTAAAATAGAAAGCGGCCTTTGGGTGCAGCACTCATATATCTCTAACGATCGTAGGTGCTAAGGGGGAATGAGGTCACGGTCATGTGATGCCTTGTTGATTAGTTTTACAAACTTAGAGTTAAATGTAGCATATAACCAATATTAAACATATAATATAATGGTATGTTAAAGAACACATCACGTGGCCGGATACTCCGAACTTATTATACATGCCAATAGACTAGGCCTTAGGTTCCGGGCACAGTTCTATCTTGATGCAGCATAAGGTTGCCAGCCCCCATGCAGGCTCGCCAAACCAACAACAAACACAAATAGAAACAGTAAACCTTGTTTAACAATCGTATTGGTAGCTCATGAGACACGGTATTTGGTTGATATTGCGCCCACCCGAGTTTCAAATCCTATCGTGTGCACATAAAATTTTTAAATACCTTTTGTTCCACCTTGCGGGAGCCATAGCACGACCTCCAGTTAACCACGTATTGCCACAACAGGTGTTTAACTTGAGAATATTCACCAGAATATTTTGTGAGATATTCACGCCGATATTAAAATATTTTGTGGAATATTCTATTTTTAATAATATTTTTAAAAATCAAATTTTGCTTCATTTTTTAATTTAGAAATTGAGAAAAATTCAAGGCTGAATAACTTTCTCATACGGCGTCGGTTTTTGATGCCATTTAGCGTCTACGGTATCGTTTTACGAAGCTCTTTGGGTTAGTCTAGTTTGGACCATTTTTAAGCGACTTGTTTTGAGCATTTTATACAAGAACGATCCTACCAATCAATACCCTGTTTTATCCCAAAATTTGGATTAAATCTAAAATGCGGCCCTTTAGCCTTTTCATTAAATATTTGTATTTAAGATGTATTCTTATAGTCACGTACAGGACTGTTTCCTTGCTTTCATCGCCATTTGATCTCCCTGTAGAACGATATTTTCATTCCATAAATACTATCACTGACTGTACTTTCTCTTCATATCGATAAGCATCTCTGGATACCCCTAGTCTATCTCTCAAATATTCAAGTAGTTCTCTAGCAAAGAGGTTTGTTAAATATATACCTTTGTACATTTCTTTTGTTGAAGTTACACCTCCCAGTTTTACTATCTTTGTGTATTCTAGGAAGATATTAATCAACAGTTGAGATATGTTTAGTTTTTGAGTGGTACGAGTTTTTAGATATACTTATAGCACTTGTATTATCACATTGTTAAGGATAGGTTCATCAATGCCCAAGTCTTGAAGTTTATTCATGCAACTTGTGTGTAACATACCATGCTACTGCCTGTTCTTCTTCTAGCAAGCAGTAGATATTTGTTCTTGTGTCCTTGCATGAACTTTCTCTAAATAAAATGCCTCCACTTGTGCTTTTCTGTCATCCACATATTTGTTAATCTACATGTGTGTCTTGTCAAAGGTAAACTTGCCCTTTAAGTGCAAAGTCCATATTATGTTATTTCTGTAAATATCTAAGTAATAACGAGCGCAGAAAGGTGAATTTTGTTTTAAATGCTGTGATGTTCATACTAGTCCTCATGGCATGATGTAAGTCTTAAATCTTATAGGATACACAACCCGGACTACCTATCATGGATATGAAATTTTGATCTATAGGTGAATCCATCATCAACACGACTTGCATCCACTGCGTGATCATGGAGTTAACATGCAGGTTTGGGTCCCCCATTTTGAACTTTTTCAATATTTCTTTTAAATGTTTTCTTGGTAGAGATGGGTTATACACTGTGTTCTGTTGCTGATTGAGTCCTAAGTAGAAGCTGAGTTTATAATCATGGTGCTCTCAAATTCTGATTCATCTCTTCAACAGCGGCACCGCTAGTTCATCTTCAAACATAATATCTATTCAACATAAACTAAAACAATCGGGAGTTCATTTTCATGGGCATATGTATAGATTGTTGTCTAATCAACTCTCTTAAAGCCTTTTTTTTTAAATATTTATCCGATTTGATGCCAAACACGAGGGCTATTTCGATTATGTAGGCGACCTTTTTCATTTCTTTTTTGTAGTCTTCTTTGTACGCTAAAGAAATCTTGGGCTGTTCATATGAACTTCTTCAGGTCCATTCAAGATACGGTTCTCACGTCCATTTGATGTGTCGGTCTGTGGTAGCATGCAAAGGCAGAAACATTACAGTGGCTTCCATCTGGCTACAAGGCAAATGTTTCATCGTACTCAAGTCCTTTGATTTGTAGTTATTCTTTGCAAGACAAGTTTGTTTTATTCTGATTACCATCCTTATCATTCTTTCTTTTTATTTTGAATACCCATTTTGAGCCTAGCATTTTTAAGATGGGTCTAGGAACTAGTTCCTGGTGTTATTTCTAAATTTGGTCCAATTCTTCATTCATAGCATTCCCCAAAGGACATCATACTGACCTTCAAATTTCTTTAGCTCTATTTGTGATAACATGGATATATACCTCTTTTTCTATTCGATTTATTGCCTTCTTGAACCCCTTTCTTGCTCTCTGCATAGTCTGATCTTAAGGACAGTTCTGAGTGTATACGGAAGAGAGCTTTGGGCATAAGTCGACCTCTTATTGTCTTGATTGTTTCATCATTATCTTAACTGATCTTCTTCTTGACGAATTTATCTGATGGACTCTGCAGTCTATGTCTTTGTTTAAGTTTCTTCGCTAGGTATCACATCAATACTTCTCTCTCTGCCTGCTTTTCGAAGAAATGTTCTTCTTAACACTATGCCTTTAACCTTTTGGAAAACATATCCTGAAAATATCCCTTCATCTTCTCTGCATCAAATTTCCAACATTTTCATCATTATTCTTCCTGCTTACTTGCTTCGAAGATTAAAATGTTTGATTGAAGTGGTTTCATGCCATAGTTCATAGGGAAGTCTTGTCATGTCGCCTTAAGTAGGTTTTATTAAGAGACATGCAATTGTATGCTATGCTGTGGAAGACAGGGGAATATTACTCTGCATCATGGATACGAAGTGCTGTAAGGTCTGTTTGTCTCTCTACCTCATTACTGACATTAGGGTATCCCTGTAATGGTAAATTTTGTTTTGTTCCAGTATTCATTGCTGCATTCAGTGATCATAATCTATTGAATTCCACCTCCTCTTGTCCAGTCTGGTCATTTAATTTGCCCTGTTTTGATTTTCTACTAATGTTTTGAATATCTTGAATTTTTCTAGAGCTTTCGATTTATTCTTGAGAATGCCACCCATGTCATTGGAAAGTCATCAGTGCTAAGCCTTAGTGGATTCTCCATAGGTTTTGAATTCTGCAATTGCAGGTCCATGTGCCATAGAAATTTGAAATTAGTCTTCTTGTTGATAGCCTCATCTTTTAGCGTATTCCAAATGGTGTAAATTCTGTTTTCCCGTTTGACAAGATTTTTAAGATGGTATCGAGCATTTTATTTCTGGCATGTCTCTGTGTTCTTGTGGTACGATGATGTGATCGAATGCAGGGATATCCCAACCTTTGTACCATAACCATGACTCCTACGAGTTTGCTAAGATGACATACTTGTATTCCTCTTTCACAATGCTAAACATTAATCTGTGAGCTCATGGCTGATCTTCTGTGGTTAACAGTACGCTTGCAATTTTTTGTCTAAAAGAAGTTCACATTGCTTTATCACATTTAGGTGATATAAGCAAATTCACTTTATTCATCACAAATAGTAAATCTTGGGCTTTCCTCTTCATAAGTATCTCGGTACAGCTAAGCCTTTTCTTTTATTTTCCTAATTATCATTGAAATGTGACTGTGATTTCTTTCCTTGAAAATTTGTAAACTTACATATCTCCAGGTCATTGTGTTTTGAGCAATAAATACCAACAACTTTTAGGGTCTTGAGGAACAAAATGATACATTATTCATATCCATTGGAAGCATCCTTGTTGGTATCTTTTGTGAGGTAGAAAATGCTTATGGAGGACATTTTAGAGCATGTCAGCTTAATTGCATACACAACATTCTTCAATTGTGGGGTCATAAGAAGTGTAAATTTAATTTATTACAGTTCTGTAAACCTCATGAGGTTTTGAACATCAATCTTTGTCCATGCTTTCTACATCAATCTTATTGGGTATTTCATTAAGCAGTATACATAGAAACTATTTGCATGCAGTGTGGTGTCTCTCATTTTGTTTGTTTAAAGACCTGGATCTCTTTCTTAACTTTCCTTTTATTCGTTTGGTCCTCATGCTGCACAGCGCCGCCGTATGTGTCCATCTTGTGGTAGACACTTAACATATGGCATTCTTCTGAGAGGGAAAGATCTCCTTTGATGGCCCAAATTTAACATATAGAGCATATGATCTTTGCGCATGTGGTATTTATTGCTTCTTTGTTCCTGGGGACTGCTTAAATGTCTGTCTTTATGTTCATGTATTCTGTGTGGATTATTTTAAAACATCGTCATTCTTCATTTCTTTTCTGATAATCTCTTATTTGTGGCTGTAGCACCGCAGTTCTCTTAGCTATTCCGTTTGTCATAGGAGGATCTTTGTTTAGAACTTCGTTCAACTTGCCAGGCATGTATTTGAGAGGTTGTAATTAACAACACGAAATTGCTATAATTGCTACGGACATACAAATTCCTTTAATTATTCTGGGTTTTATCCTTGGGTTTCTAAATGTATGTCTTCTATCTTCTTGGTAACACGGCTCTACCTTCAACTACATAACGAGGGCTTAAGTTACTACTCTTCTCTTACATACTTGGGGAGAGATATCCTTTTGTTCTTGCGCCGAACTTGATTCTGTCAATCTCCTCCGAGCATATGGCTCCCCCTCAAGGTCGACTTACATGCCAGCTGCCCGTCTTTCTGGCAAGAAGAGTCCTTGGGTTCTTCAGTAGCCGCCATTATTAAAAGGAATTTAGAGCCTTCTTGCTTCGAGGTTCATTTGAGTCTTCGGATGTATTACTGTCTTGGTAGAAGCATGGAAAGTTTTACGAACTTGTCCTTTACGCGGTTCTTTAGTATATTTTCTGCCTGACTCTGTTCCAGTTCATGCTCACTGTAGGGACACTTGTCGATAATGTCCAACTCTTCACTTAATTCTGACATTTGAATGGGAAGTTTACCTTTGTATTTACTGAGCCTCTATCCAGTTTACCAACAAATTTTGCTTCTTCATCCCGAGCAGGAACATATGTCTTTCTCTTCTTCTTTCTTCTTTCTGTTTTAAGGTTTTCTCTATAGCATACACTTCTTTGTGAGAGCCTCATTTCATATCTTTGTTAGATTTCAAAATACATTGCAATTTCTACTTGTTCTTAAAGGTCTCCCAATCTTTATTTCTTCTGTGGGACCTTAAGTTAAACACAGGTGGAAAGATCTTAGAATCTTTTGCACAATTTCAACTTCTTTATAGTTCACACAAGGCTAGCCACTATTTAACCTTGGGAAGAAGTAAGTGTGTGTGTCCATCATTTCAGTTCTCAAACTAGGCTCTATAGACTTAAAATTTGTGATGTGCCCCCATGTGTCTCCCCTCATGAATATTCTCCAGTGTCATTTTACTGTGTATGTTTGTACATTACTTTGATAAAATCTATTTACAGTCATTTAAGATGGCATTCTGTAGCTTGCTAGTAGCTACAAAATCTTGTTTGGTTTCCTTTTCTGATGGGTTTCCTTTGGGGCATATCCTAATTTCACAACACTGAAACTTATATTAGAAGTGTTCTTCTTTATGCTCTAATTTTAAAACACTAATTTTCTGTGAAAGAGATTTATTAGTTGTGAAACATCTTCTTTCATGTCTAAGAACCTGATCTCTTTGAATTATGCAGCTGTTCAAAGAACACTGTTCGTTGTGGTCTTAGTTAAATGAGAAACCGTTCAGTTATTTTATGAAACACACAAATTTTCATCAGCTTATTTACAACACTTTTATAATCAACATAGTATAAAGAACTAATCTTAATGTTCACAATGATATTAAATTAATATGACATCAAAGTTAACCATAAGAGCAACAAACATTAAGCCGATTTGGTAAATCATCTCGTTACGAGGCAACACGGACAGAATAAGCAGGATAGGTGAAACACTGAGAAAAACACTGCCTTATTTGTGATGCAAAGAAAACAACTCCACTCTCTTATTGTTTAGGCACCAACCTATGGGGCTTAAGCCTCAGTTACTGCTGTTCTGTTTAAAAATAATACTTTAATTCACCATTTCATTCAAAACTCCTTTAGACAAACTGACACAGCTATCAAGCTTCGACACAGTAAAATCTCATTTTATAAATTTAACAAAGTAATACCATTTCAGATACTAAGCTTTCTGTTCTTATGCTTTGTCTCTTTGTATGTCTCTTATTTGTCTTTATAAATATTCTGCTTTTATTCTCTGTCTTCTCTCTCTTTCTCTCTCTCTCTTATATATAAGTTGATGTTATATATAGAGTTCCTGCGCATGAATTTTGTGTTCCCAAAGGAAATTTGGAGTAGTGACCATGACTCTTTGGCTTCTGTCTTCGCATACCTTTACTCAAATCATTTCCCAAAATTATAAAAATATACACAATTTCCATAATAGGTGGGATTTTATTTTATAAGGTCACTACTTTGCATCACAATAAATATAAAACAAAAATATTTACATTTTCGATTACACATTTCAATTTCCACTAAGCTCCTTTCACAGACTTTCGCTTTCTGATTTGTCTTTTCTGCTACTATTGATGGTACAACGCTACTGAATATTTTAGTTCACTCTATATCTATTCATCTTTATTTCATTGTACTTGTGTGCACATTTCATATACAACTTCTTTTTAGTTTTATTCTAAAGAGACATATAGATATTTAAAATGGAAATGTTTCATTACGATCTACTGTTCTAAGAAATTGCTGCTTACGTTTCTCTATTCATATGTAAACTTAAGTTAATAATTTAATTACATTACAATTTCAATTCATCTTTCACCTTCACCATTTGCTATTTGTCTCTCTCTCTTTACATTCTTACTAGAGCTCTTGTAATAAACCAATCGATGAACTTTAAAACCCACTATGTTAAATGCAGTATAGTATATATGTCAACATATACCTGTGTTTCTGTCAATTGTGAAGACACATACTTCACTTTAGCTTTGTACCAATACTTCCTCTGTTTCATAAAGGTTTCGATTTGTGCAATATATAAATATATCACCATATGTGTATTCACAAATTAAGCATTAAAACTACTTAATAATACATGGCTTTTGTTTAGCACCCAACATAAGTATGGTCATGGTTTTATAACATTTAAAACATCAAACTGTTCGTTTCCCCACTTAAATATACTAATACTTGCCTGGAATATTACGGACATGGTTTAATTCCATTGAACCACTTATAACGTGCTTCAACTCCATTTACATATATAACGATGGCTAAATTAAATGTGTGCATACGCTAAGTTCGCATCATCGAGCTTCTTTCGAATGGGATCATCGTTCAATGAGCCTTCCTCCCGGATCGGCAGTGTTCTTTGATATACCTTTTCCTCCTCGGTGAACGTTAATATGTGATAGAGCGTTTTGAAAATCCGCCACTTTGTACCCTGCGTGTCCTCCGGTCTATTAGAATCACTACAGATTCGCAATTACCACTCATCCCACAACGTGAGTACGGTGGCTTAAAACCCTTTACGCTACATTAGTAGGAGTTAGTCTTGGGTTCACTTCATCCATCGCTCACCTTATGTATGTTACTATTATACTGTGGAAATTGTTGTTACTTTTTGTCCTTACGCATTCATGTTCCATTGTCTGTAAATATTCATCGCATTCTGTTCCTGCTTTCTTTGATTGCTATTGGTGTCTGCCAGTTCTAAAAACCTTGCCTCAATATGGAAATAGGAACTTACAATTCTCTCTAATACTGAAACCCTGATTACTCATTGTACTAATTGGTGCTTACAAAACTCTTCATTCATGCAACAAGAGACAATCATCTTGTCTCATGAACGCTCTACTTCAATTCTTCTCCTGCGTAACCACAGCTGGTACTATATTCGCCTTCTCTTTTTTTTGTCTCTTGCTACCTCCTTTCTTTTGCTTGTTCTATTTCGGGGCTCCTCCTTCTTTTTATCTCTTTTCATCGGTGACAACATTTTCAACGGTCGTAAGTACACGAGAGAACACAAAGTTGATCTTCCTTCGGTGTAGCACAAGGATAACATCAACATGAAGTTAAGGTTTTGGAACAGTTGGTTCATTGGAGAAGGCATTCAAGTTGGCAAGAAAAATTGAATGTAGGTGTAACGTGAAAGCCTATATTATAAAGAAGGAAGTGTTGCTACGCCTATATTTTCACAACCTACGGGGAATTATGCCACGAGTGGAAGAAAAAAGAGAAAAAGGCCTTACTAAGTTTGGCTAGAAAATGCTAAAGGTCATAGAGTATATGAGAAAATTATACATATATTGTGAAGGAAAATAGGTTCTTAAAGAGATATACATAAGAACCAACCCTAGAAGAAAAGAAATGAAATCAAGCCATATAACAGTACATTGGAAGGAATTACCACTCCTCAAACTCTAAGATAGAAAGGAAATATCGAAATAAAAAAGGTAATAGTGTTGATTGATTAAGGTGGTATGAAATTTTATTCTGGTATGCTTAAGAGTGGATGCCTATACCCAACACCATGGCTATTGATGATGGTGCAAATGGAGGAACTACATAATTCTCACAATGCTAATATCAAGTAACCATGGGGGAATATGTGTTGAACTAGTCAGTATTTTCCATTACTATGAGAGGTGTTGATATTTATACAAATACAATAATTTACAATCTTTAGGGGCAGTAGCCTTAATTTTCAAGAGCTTTTCTTGAAATTTTGCCCCAGGAAAGAAAGGAAAGTTTGAATTACGAGGTATTGTAGGGAAGCCAGGAAAGATAATAAGCTCTAATGTCATGACAAAGCTTCTAAAGAAAGAACAATGAGGCGTAATTGCACAATTATGCTCACTAGAAGTTCCAACATCAAAATCATCTATTTCTGCAGATCTCCAAAAGGTCTTGGACAATCATTCCAAGGTTTTTGAAACTCCAAAAGGACTCCCACCTATTTGTGATCATGATCATGCTATTCATTTGATTCCAGGAAGTGTTCCTCCAAACATCAGGCCTTATAGATATCCTTATGTCCAAAAGAGCGAAATTGAACGTATGATTGCAGAAATGTTAGAGGCAGGTATAATTCAACCTAGTAAAAGTTCTTTCTCTGCTCCTGTAGTATTGGTACACAAGAAGGATGGATCATGGCGAATGTGTCCGGATTATAGGGAGCTCAATAAGCTCACCATTTAAGATAAATTTCCCATTCCTGTGATTGATGAATTATTGGATGAATTACATGGAGCAATTTATTTTACCAAGTTGGATCTTCGTTCAGGATATCATCAAATTAGAATGAAGACTGAAGATATTCCAAAAACAACATTTCGAACTCATGAGGGTCATTATGAATTTTTGGTCATACCTTTTGGCCTTACCAATGCACCTTCTACATTTCAAGGGTTGATGAATTCCATTTTCAAACCCTTCCTTAGAAAATTTGTGCTGGTATTTTTTGATGATATACCAATCTATAGCAGGTCTTGGAAGGATCATGTTGAACATGTTGACAGGGTGCTCAAACTATTGCAGGAGAAACAATTATATGCAAAAACATCCAAATGTTTCTTTGGAGTACAAGAGGTGGAATATCTGGGTCATATTGTATCTCACCAGGGTGTTAAGGTAGACCCTAACAAAATTAAAGCCATTAAGGAATGGAAAGTCCCCACAACCATAAAGCAGTTGCGAGGATTTCTCGGGTTAACAGGGTATTATCGCAAGTTTGTTAAGAATTATGCGAGAATAGCAGCACCTCTAACAACATTATTGAAGAAAGATGCATTTTCATGGACTCCTGAAGCAACTAAGGCCTTTGAACATCTTAAAGAGGCAATGTGCCTAGCACCAGTCTTAGCTACGCCAGACTTCACAAAAATATTTATTGTGGAATGTGATGCCTCAGGAAATGGAATTGGTGTTGTTTTAATGCAAGAAGGAAGACCCATTGCTTTTGAAAGTCGTCCAATTAAAGGAAAGTATTTATAGAAACCTATTTATGAGAAGGAAATGTTAGCAATACTGCATGCACTAAAGAAATGGAGAACTTACCTAATGGGAAGACACTTCAAGGTAAAAACTGATCATGATAGTCTCAAACACTTTTTGGAACAAAGACTATCTTCAGAAGAGTAGCAAAAATGGGTCACAAAGATGTTGGGTTATGACTTTGAAATAATCTACAAAAAAGGAAAGCTTAATGTTGTTGCAGATGCACTCTCAAGAGAGAATGAAGAGGTGGAAGCATTGCTTTGTGCCATTTCTATTATCCAACCAGATTGGATAACCAAAGCAAGAGATGAATGGAAGAAGGACAAAGATGTATGGACACTCATTCAAAAGTTACAGCAAGATCCTAGTACATCTGATACATTTAGTTGGAAAAATGATTCCTTATGGTACAAATATAGCTTATATCTTTGTAAGAATTCCCAACTAAAACAAAATATTCTTCTGGAATTGCACACTTCTCCTTTAGGAGGACACTCGGGATTTTTAAAAACTTACCACAGGGTGAAGAAAGAATTTTTTTGGGATGGCCTTAAATCTGATATTCAAAATTTTGTGACAGAATGTTTGGTTTGCCAGCAGAATAAAGTTGAGACAATTAAGACCCCGGGACTTCTACAACCTTTATCCATTCCAAGTCAACGTTGGGAGGATATTTCAATGGATTTTATCACAGGTTTACCTAAGTCCGAAGGAAAGAGTGTCATCATGGTGGTAGTTGATAGACTTACCAAGTATGCACACTTTTGTGCATTATCTCATCCATTTAAAGCATGTACAGTTGCTACTACATTTATGGACACAATTCAAAAGCTACATGGAAGCCCAAGGGTTATTGTGAGCGACAGAGATCCCATTTTTACTGGAAATTTTTGGACGGAGTTATTTTCTTGTTTGGGTACTCAATTAGCTCATAAATCATCTTATCATCCTCAATCTGATGGTCAAACTGAGATAGTAAATAAATGTTTGGAAGGATATCTTCGTTGTTTTGTATCTGATAAACAAACACAATGGGTCAAGTGGTTACATCTCGCTGAATGGTGGTATAACACTTCCTTCCATACTGCAGCAAAAATGACCCCATTTATGGCACTTTATGGATATCATCCACCATCCATCACATCATCTTTAAGAGAAAATTCAAGGGTTCAAGCAGTGGAAGATCACATCGAGCATCAACAAGAAGTTCTCCAACTCTTAAAGGATAACCTGAATTTGGCACAAAATCGAATGAAACAACAGGCAGATCAACATCGCAGCGAGAGAAGTTTTGATGTAGGAGACTGGGTATTTTTACGGCTACAACCATACAAACAAATGTCCCTCAATCAAGCTAAGAAGGATAATAAATTATCGCCAAAGTACTATGGTCCTTACAAGGTGTTGCAAAAGATTGGTACTATGGCATACAAACTGGAGCTTCCCGCTTCTTCGCGAGTACATCCAGTTTTCCATGTTTCATGCTTAAAGAAGGTTATAGGTGAAAATCTTCCAGTTCAAACAATATTGCCAGAACTTGATGAGGAAGGAAAAATCATATTGGAACCTGAAGCGGTCACAGAAACAAGAACTCGACAGCTACGGAATCGATCAATTTCAGAGTATCTCATCATGTGGAAGAACTTACCCACTAAATATTCTACATGGGAGGATGAGAATTTTATACAGAAGCACCCAGAGCTACTCAAGCATTAAGGACAACACTTTTTTGAAGGAGAGGGGCATGTTAGGTCCCTATATTACTAGGATAGTCCCTTATTGTTGTTAGTGTAACCCCCTTATTGTTATTATTGTACCCTTGTAACCCCCATATTGTTATTATTGTGCCCTTAAATTATTATTGTAAGGTCGGCTAGGATTACATTGAGGCCCCACTAGGATTACATTTTGTACATTGTGAGCTCCTATACTTTCCACGAAGAGTTTGTTGATCATCAAATTTTCCAGTATATGTAATGTATTGGAGGTTGCCCCCTCGAAGTGTCTTATTTCTAAGGCGTTGATATCTCTTTTCTTCTATTTTTGGAGCTGGTTTCACAACATAAGGCATGGAAATGTCTAATTGAGAACACTCTCATATATAATGAATTCTGGCATGAAATATGTGATGGAAAAATGAAGCCTAACAAACCAATAGATGCAACTTTACATGCAAAATTGGAAATAAAAAATGCCAAGGAATTAGCGCTTATGAAGTCTTCAGTTAACAATGAAATATACATTCATATTAAAAACGCCTATAATGCATGGATTTCTTTGTGTACATTAAAATATCTCTTTGATGGACAACCTGAATCAAATAAGGTTTATCTTCAATAAAAATTGTTCTAACAAAAATTAACTGAAGGTGGTGATGTTCTTGAATATATTTCACGACTTAAAAACATCAAGCAAGAAATAATAAATGATGGTTTTCAAGCTATTAATGAAAGTTTCCTGAATACAATTTTAATTGCTGGATTGCCATCTTCTTACACAAATTTTCTGGAAACTCTGCAAGTAATTAATAAATTAGAGAAGATCAATTTTGATGAGTTTAGTGATATGTGAGCCCAACATGAAAAAAAAATTGGGAAGAAGAAACAGATTGGGGAAGATGTCTTCTTCACAGAGGCTTGCACAAGTAAATCCTCAATTGAAAGTTCAAGAAGCTGAGGTCAGGGACATTTCAATCAAATTCAAGAAACACACATTGCACAAGGTCGTGGTCACAGCCAAAGCAGAGGAAAAAATTTCAACAGAGGCTATATTTCAGGCAAGAGAAATTTTCAAGGCAGAGGAAACAATCAAGGTAGAGGATATAATAAAGGAAGAGGAAAAAGTCCAGGTAGAGGAAAAACTTAGAATAGAGGCCAAAGAAGAGGTAGAGGAAAATATCAACGTATAGGATAGTATCAAGGAATAGGAAAACATTTCAGTCAAATTGTTTTCAGGAGATGTAACAAAGTTGGACATTATGCTGAATATTGTAGAACTTCCATTGATAAAATTCATAATTTTCATCCAAACTCTGCACAGTTTGCAAATGATGAATATGATCATGATGGTTCAAAATATGTCTCCGCCAACACAGAATCAACAACTTTACAGGTTTCAACTTTTCTTATAAGTGAATATGAAGATGCATGGATTATGGATACAAGAGCTACTCAACACATGAATTTTCGATGTGACTTCTTTTGGAACTTCCAACAATGCCATCTCAATTCAATCTATCTTGCTAATAAAATAAAACATACTCCTTATGGAAAAGGTGTAGTTAAATTTTTTCTACCTATAATTGGAGAAAGAATGATTTCAAATGTATGGTCTGTCCCAACATTTAAACAAAATTTTCTATATTTAGTTAGGATTAAACAAGTAGGACATTTGGTGATTATGCAATATGGCTTAGTTAAAATTAACTCAATCAAACAGAACATGAAAACAATGATGATAGGTTATGAAGATGGAAAACTGTTAAGGATGAAGGGGACAATTATTCCAAGAAATTCTGACTTTGCAGGAGTAGAAAATACAGACATTTGACTGATCAGATTGTGGCATGTAAGATATGGCCATCTCAAATTTGAAAGTCTCTCTTAGTTACAAAAACAGGGAATGGTTAAGTGACTTCCAACCTTCAAAAGGGAAAATGAAAAATGTGAAGCTTACATTTATGGAAAACAACATCGAGAGACTTTTCCCTCAAGCTCATGGCGAGAAAATAGGCGAGACTTTTCCCACAAGCTCATGGCGAGAAAATATGCGTTTGCAATTGGTTCATAGTAATATTTGTGGACCCTTACAAATTTCTCTAGGAAGATGCAGGTATTTATTACTCTTTGTTGATGATTTTAGCAGGATGAATTGGGTATATTTTTTGAAGAAAAAGTTAGAAGCATTTGAAAAGTTCAAAACTTTTTGCCAACTTATTGGAAATGAAGTTAAGGATAAGATTGGCACTCTTCGAACCGAAAATAGAGCTAAATTAAATTAAAATGAATTCAAAATGTATTGCATGGATAATGGCATAAAATGACATTTTACCAATGTCTACACTCCATAGAAAAATGGAGTAGTAGAAAGAATGAACCGCACCTTATTAATAATGGCGAGTTCTATGTTAACTTTCAAAATGTTAAGTCCTATCTATTAGGCCAAGGAAATTCATAAAACTGTATACTTAAGGAACAAATCTCCAACTGCTTCTTTAGATAGAATCACACCTTATGAAGCATGTTTTGGCTTCAAACCTAGATTTAAATATCTCAGAGTTTTTGGATCAGTATGTTATGCCTTAGTTTCGAAGGAAAAACGAACTGATCTTGACTCACGAAGCTTGAAATGCACAATGATTAGGTATTCTGGTGAGAAGAAAGGGTACTGAATTTTGTCTAATGGGAGATCTGATCTTCTAAAGGACAATAAATTGGCTTGATGACATCCTTTTTCCCCCAAGAAAGAAACTTATGGGAGATCTAATCTTCTAAAGGACAATAAATGTGCACTTCAAGGACAAGAGTGTGTTGTACTTGAAAATCCCCCAAGAAATAAACTAATAGAAAAGGTGAAAATGGTTAGGAAAAAACTCTTTCCTCTAATCATGAATTATAGTGATTAGGTTAGTTCTTTTATAGTTGCATGTTTTAGTGATGATTGGTTATGGAACTTTTGGTTTGGACACTTGCATTTTTCTGGTTTAAGATTGTTGCAACAGAAACAAATGGCTAGAGCATTACCTCACATCAAAGAACCTTCTAGTACTTGTGAGTGTTTCATATTGGGAAAGAAACATTGTGAAATTTTTCCTAAAGGAGTTTCACACAAAGCAAAGAAGCCACTAGAGTTGGTTCATGCAGACTTGTGTGGACCTATGTGGACACAACCAATTGGTGGAAGTTGTTACTTCCTCACTTTCATTGATGATTTCAACATAAATACATGGGTGTACTTCTTGAAGTAGAAGTATAAAATTTTTCCAAAGTTCAAAGAAATCAAAGCTTTAGTAGAGAATCAAATTGATTTCCAGATCAAGGTGTTGAGGTCGGATGGTGGTGGAGAATATGACTCAAAGGCATTCCGTGTGACTGCAAAAAACATTGAATTATAAGATATTTTATAACTAGATACACATCACAACAAAATGGTGTAACAAAGAGAAAGAACAAAACAATTAGGAACATGTCAAGGAGCATGTTGAAAGTAAGAAACTTGTTTAATGAGTATTTGGCAGAAGTAGTTGCATGTGTTGTTTATGTCATAACAAAATATCCTATAAAGACTATGATGAACAGTGTGTGAAAAGAAGCATGGGCATGTATCTATTGTAGTGTATTACATCTCAGAGTGTTTTGATGTGTAGCTTATGCACATGTACCTAAAGAGATAAGAGGTAAGTTGGATGATAAAACTGAAAAATGAATATTTAGTGGTTATAGCGATAAATCAAAAGCTTACAAATTGTATAACACTATTACCAATAATACCATAATCAACATAGATGTTGTGTTCAAAGAACAAGAGTCATGGAATGGGACTGTAGACAAAATATATGATGCAAGAGTGTCACTAATGGAAGAAGAGGATGTAACAGAAAAGGAGTAGTAAGAATCACAAGATAAGACACCAAACAAAGTCATGATAACAAGGGCTCCAAGATATTTTGAAAAACATGGATCTCCAAGTAGATCAACAAATCAAAATTATCCTAGCAATCAGTCAGGTGATGAATCAAGCAATGGTAAGAGAAAAATCAAAAGTCTGAAAGATATTTATGATGATTTGGATGTTAGTTCAAAATTTGCATCACTATCATTTCAATCTTCATGTTTTGAAGCTATAAGAGATGAAACGTGGGTGAAAGCTATGGGTGAAGAAATGAAAGCGATTGAAAAGAATGATACTTGGGATTTGGTTGATTTTCCAAAATAAAAACATCTCATTGGTGAACAATGGGTGTACAAGACAAAGTTGAATGAAAAAGGATAAATTGACATATGCAAGGCTTGTAGCAAAATGGTTCTCATAGCATCTGGGAATAGTATTTGGAGGGAAATTTGCTCAAGCATCCAGTTTGGATATTGTAAGAGCATTCTAAGCAACAACAACTTATAACAAGTGGAAATTTTATTAGATGGACGTGAATTCAACCTTCTAGAATGGAATTCTAGAAGAATAAATCTATGTCTAACAACATCCAGGATTTGAAGTTGAAGGTCAAGAAGATAATGTTTACATGTTGAAGAAAGCACTCTATGGACTCAAACAAGTGCCAAAAAACATGATATAGAAGAATCGATAGTTACATGATCAAGGACGGATTTTCTAAAGAAACATTTAGGCTACCTTGTACACAAATGCAAGTGAGCGTGGAAAAATTTTGATTGTTTTCTTGTATGTGGATGACATGATTTATACTAGTGATATTGAATTGGATGAATTTAAAGAAGCCATGAAGAAATAATTTGAAATGAAAGATATTGGTCTTATGAAATATTTTCTTGGCATAGAAGTTGAGAAAGCAGAGAAAGGGGCATTTATTTATCAAAATAAATATGCTAAAGATTTGCTAAAACTATTCAGAATGGAGAATTGAAAACCTGCTCCTACACTAGTTGCAAAAAGTAAAAATTTAAGTAAGGATGATGAAGGATCATACATCAATCCAACTCTATTCAAAGGATTGACCGTAAAACTCATGTATCCCATATCTACAAAACCAAATATTATGCAAGGAGTGAGTTTGATTTCTAGATTTATGGTGTCTCCAAAATACTCGCTCTGGATAACAAACAAAAACTTTCCAAAATAAATATCATGAAATACAGATTGTGGCATAATGTATGCAAGCACAGATAATAAGGATTTTGTTGGATACACTGACAATGATTTTGTAGGAAATTTGGATGATAAGAAGAGAAATTATGGTTATGTGTTCTATATTAGTTCAATCGTGATATCACGGGCATGTAAGAAGTAGCCTTTTGTGACAATTACATCAACAGAAGAAAAATATGTAGCAGTGACATCAAAAACATTCCATGCAGTATTGTTAAGAAGAGTTTTGGATGGACTTCAATAAAACAATAAGGATCAACAACAATATATTGTGACAACACCTAAACCATTGCACTAAGTTTAAAAAAGTTTAAATACCCCTCATTGGGTTCATTGTAATCATCAAGTTTTTGTGTGATCAATATAAGAGCCACAACTCATGTTATTGTGTGTACGAAATTGTGTGCCTTTCCTTCTCTACCTATCCAACACATCAATATAGTAGGTTATCTCTGCATATATTTTTGGACACTAGTATTCCTAATGAGTTATATAAACCGAGGTTGTTGTATCTAATAATTTGATGGGGTTTTCTAGTGCTTTGTGCTTATCAACATATAAAATAATTATTATGAATGATGGCTCATCTCCACACATCGTTACATGGCTCCATATCAGGCCTCAAAATTCTTATGGTCCAACCAACCGTCTTTCTTACATCACAAATTTTTCTCATACTGATTGACCATCATGTCGGTCAAGGATATCTAATGCAAACACTTTGTCATGTTCACTATCTCAATGGGTTAAAATTGATATAAAAAATTAGAATGGTGGACATAATATTTCAAATTCCAATTCAAAACAATTTTTTTGAGGGTCCTTGGTCTATAACACCAATAATATTGGTATGAAGAACTTCCAATTTGAAGGAAATATTTCATATCATGGGATTATTGGTTCATCGTCATATTATTTTGAAAATATTCTTTCAAAACCATTGAGAAAATTTTATCCTGAAGCTAGCCAAAAATATTCAATTACGTTCGATGCAGGACTGGCTATTAGAGCCAATTATGTAGCTCGGGGTGAATGGATGAATATGGAAAACCATGCTTCAAATTTGTTAAAAATTTTACTATGTATGCAATAACAAAGTCCAAAGAGACATTCGCCAAGCTTATGCCAAATTTGCAGCAATGGATGTAATCATATCCTTATGTAAAACATACCATTATTCTAGCGTTTATGTTGTTACGATCTATTCACTACTCCACATAGTAACTTTAATTTTCTAACTTTTGGCTAAGGATAGAGGCAATGATAAACACATAGATGGGATGAATATTGTAAATAATGTGTTACACATTCAACATACCAAAGTTCACATGTTATGTATGTGGTGAATGTCTACAATTATGGAATCATTTCGTGCAAAATAATTAACCCAATATTCATATGTCACCAATATGTTTCACCTATAATCACATCCTTAAATTCAATGCATGGTTTGTGTTTCACATGATTCAAGTTCTCGGGAAGACCATTCAACGAAATTGTGGCTTGCTCAAGGGACATAGTGGGCATGGATCTTGTTTTGAATGTTATTTGAACTAAACCATATGAATTGAATGAATCAGCAAATGTGGAATGTGATTTAAATTCTCATGGAAGATTTTTTCTGACAATTTCATGTTGTTTCATATGAATTTTATGTCAAGCACAATATACTAATGCACATAGCTACATATGGTTTCCACTCAATTATTTTTAATTTTTGAAAATAGAGTCAAATTCCATAGTGGATATATCATATGATTAAGATAATAGTTTAATTATATTTCTCTTTTCGAGAGGATCAAAATCAAGCTATAGATTGCCCTAATTGGTTAAGCAGAAGTTAAGTTATGAATTCATTTAATATTTTAATGAGTTGGTTAATTGCATGTTGATACGGTGAAATCCCCAAGTGGCCACTCACAAAGTTATAAATAGAGGTTACCTCAAGCTCATTTGCACACTTGCTAAAGTGATCTAAGATTTGCATCCAGGGAAAATTTTAGGGGCTAATATTCGCAGGTGGGCTAATATTTCATGGTTTTTCCAAAAACAAGATTCGCTAATTTCCATTTTTTCTAAAAATGAATTCACCCAAATTTTATAGTATAAAATTATTTTACCTTAAATATCACCAATACTATATATTTTATAATATAAAATAATTATAAATCTAAACGATTTTACAAAATAATTATCGAACATTTTAAAATTTGGATATTAGAGACTAGTAAGATTCACCAAGGTTGTTAAACTTTAAGATAAACTTCCATCCTTAAAAATTTCCTTGTTTGCATCCATTAGTTGATTTATTCTATGTTTATTCTTTTGGCCCGCATAGGTATGGAGGAAGGAGCTTGCGCAGTGGAATGCAATGGATCAGGATCAGGGTCTCAGACACATTTCAGATATAGATCTATTAGGCCAAAGCCACAGGCAAGAAAGAACTAGGTAGCAGCCTAGGTTAGCAGAGCCACGAGCAGGGTGTGTTGTGCCCATGGACAAGGTGCCAAAGCCACTGGCACAACTTGCTGAAGGTGCGTCCAAAGTCCTGAGGTCAGATCAGGCTGATCTGAAGCTCAGTCGCAGGCAGAGAACATTGTGTTAGTGGCTCAGATTCCTCCAGCCATGGGCTGAGTGTGTTAAGGCCGTGACTCAGAGATTTACTGGGTAGATCAGGTTTGGATCATATTCATTTGATTGTGCAGTGCATTCAGAGATCAATCATTTAGTCAAAGTTACGTCAAAGCAGTCGATAACAGTCTCTTGGATTCATATATAGGACATTTGAGATGAGATTAATTGGTGATCTATTAGATCTGAGTTTTGGTATTATAGATCTGCTGGATTGTAGATCAGATCTACCTGTTTTCGCTACAAAAGTATCTTTAATCCTCATTCAGTATCAACCGTGTTCATCAATTTTCTACAACCAATGATAGTTCATTTCACTTCTCAGATTCAGTTTCCTTCATCCAGAAGTATGGGTATGGTTTTAGTGCTTGTATGTTATTTATTTTCTTCATCATAAATATATGTACTCATGGATCATTGTACTCTTTTTTTTGAACCATTCAATTAATATATAAGAAGAATAATTTCCAAGGGTTTTCCATGTAGTGGGTTTTGTCATGGTCTCTGAAAAATCCTGGTGTCTCTATGTGTTCATACTTCTCTTCCTTTGATATTTTATTTTCCGCTGCTTAGATGATGATGATGATGGTATTGTTATTTCCACATAGTTTCGTTTTCTGGTCATTAATGATATATATCTATACAATGGAAAAATTATTTGGAGTGAATGCAACATGTTAATGAAGAAATATAACTATTAAAGTAAAGAACAATGCTACACTATGAAAAATTAACATGGTATCAGAGTTGGTTGAAGAAAATCCATGGAGATCACCCCAAGGAGACACTTCTATGGAAGCAAGTAGAGGATGGTAGAGACCTAAAATAGTGCCAGGCTATGAAGAATACCCTATGCAGTTAGTGGATAATGGTTGGAGAGAAATCCTAGTTTATGGTACAGTCTTGAGATTTGGTACATGAAACCCTCACATAGCCTTTGTGAAGATGCTCAAGCACTTGGGTTGGTTTGATAGAAATGACCTGGTTGTTGATAAAGTTTTTTATTGAAGGCAACAATTCTTTATGATCTATATCTAACTCTTGAAGGTTAGTGCAAGAAGTAGAGGTTCATCTCTCATTAAAGATAAGTACTCCTTGACTTATAACCCTTACTATTGTTTATGCTAATGGATCATATGTCTATGATTATTATTTCTAGTCGTTACCTCCTACATGTATATTTGAGCACCTGGATATATCTAACGTCTGTGATGAGATGTGATGAGAGGATCCCTCTTAAGGATCTTTGGAAATGCAGGAAATATATATATATATATTGGGAAATGAAGGAAAAGTTGGGTAGATCTAGAAATGTAGCCATATATGGAAAATGAAAAATGGCTAGATCTGGAAAATGTAGAGGAATCAACAGATACCCGATGAAAGTAGTGTTGATTGAGGACATAGAGTCAGTTCTTCCTCTCCGTCTGAGCTCCTAGAAAGAGGAATTGAGATAGAGGGCTCCTGGGGTTTAGGGAAATCTATCGAATAGGGTGTATTCCCTATTTGTTACCTATGGTTGAGAATGGTGCTCCCCTATCTACATAGGGTCATAGAATTCTTCTCCCCTATGTGGTATTTGTAGAGTATACCCCAGTTTCCATCATACCAACAAGTTGGGATGGCTTGTAGGGAATACAGATCCTTGTTTAGCCAACGAGTTGAGAGTGTACTTGGGGTGTACAACCCAACAGGATTATGATGCAGGTGTTCTACCACATGACTATTCAGGGTCATCAACGGGAAGATCAATAGGCAATAGGATGGTTGCAATAACTCTATGCGGTTACGGGTTGAGAGTGTGCTCCGTGATGTAATTTTGAGTTTGAGATAGACTCCCATGTGTTATTGGATATCATATTGCTGGATATGGGGTTGTAGAGGTTTAGATCCACCATGAGATTTTGGGTCGAGATGTGCTCCCCGATGTGGTTACAGGTTTAGATGCACTCCCTGTTGGTATTCTTTCCTATGGTGATATTCTGGGTAGTAGCCCGATGGCAGATTGCATGATGACAACATGATGAATGAAGGCTAGTAGCCCAAGATCTCCTAGGTGAAAATTTATTCTTATAGATTTGGTAATGCTAAACATACAAGCAATAATAATCGGGAGAAAAGGATAAATAAGCATGAAGAGTAAAATGATTATCTACAATGAGAAAGGTTCAAAACATGACAACTACATGACAAAGATATCTAGTGATGACTCGTGATGATGCATGAATATAAAAATGGAATATCGATCAATGAACAAATATCAACAGATTGTGTTGTGCTATGATGACTCCAAGCTGAGATTGCAAAGTGGAATTCTTCCTAGTTGAGAGGGAGTGTTAATTTTTGAAACTATATTAAAAGTCCATAATGGACAACTTAGATGATTAAGATAATAATTTAATTAGATTCCTATTTTGGAGAGGATCAAAATTGACCCATAGATTTCCCCAATCGGTTAAGCATAATTTAAGTTATAAATTAATTTAATATTTTAATGAGCTGGTTAAATACATGTTGATATGGTCAAATTCCCAAGTGGTCATTCACAAAGTTATAAATAGAGGTGACCTCAAGCTAATTTTCACACTTTCTCAAGAAATTTATGATTTGCATCCATCAGTTTATTTATTCTATGTTTATGTTTTTGGCTCACACAGGTATGTCAGAAGGAGATCGTGCAATGGCATGCAGTGGATCAGGATCAACGTCCGAGACACATTTCATATGTGGATATATGGGGTCAAAGCCACTAGCAGGAAAGGCCTAGGTAGTGGCCTAGGTCAGAAGAGCCACAAGCAATGTGTTTTGGGCACGTGGCCAAGGTACCAAAGCTACTGTCACAACTTGCTAAGGGCGCAACCAAATTACTAAGGTCAAATCGGGCTAATCTGAAGCTTAGACGCGGGCACAAAACATTGTGGTAGGAGCTCAGAGCCCTTCAACCATGGGCTAATCATGTTAAGGCAATGACTCGGAGAGTTACTAGTTAGATCATATTTGGATCATCTTCAGTTGATTTCATAGTGAATTCAGAGATCAATTTTTTAGTAATAATTATGTTAGAGAAGTCAATAATAATCTCCTACATTCAAATCTAGGACATTTGAGATGAGATCACCTGGTGATATATCAGATCCGAGTTTTGGTATTATAGATCCACAAGTTTTCATATGATATCTATTTGTCTTAGCTGCAGAAGTATCTTTAGTCCTCCAGTATCAACCATGTTCATCATTTTTCTACAGCTAGTGTAAGTGAATTTCCATTCCGAGATTCACTTTCCTTCATGTAGAAGTATGGGGATGGTTTTAGTGCTTGTATGCTATTCGTTTTTTGAATTGTAAATATATGTACTCATGGATCATTGTACTCTTATTGCTGAACCAGTCAATGAATATCTAAGAAGAATAATTTCCAAGGGTTTTCCCCGTAGTGGGTTTTTCCCTGGTATCAGAGCAATCCTATTGTCTCTATGTGTTCATTATTCTCTTCCTTTGATATCTTATTTTCCATTGCTTAGATGATGTTGCTGATGATGGTATTTTTCTTTCCACATAGATTCATTTTCGATGGTTAATGATATAGATATGTACAATGGAAAAAATATTTTGAGTGAATGAAACATGTTAATGAAGAAATGTAACTATCAAAGTAAAGAATAATGCTGCACTATGAAAAATTAACAATTATTATGCCTTCCACATGGAATTATTCACAAGTTTTGAAAATTATTCTTGATAGAAAATTTATCGGAAATGGGCCAGGTGATCCTTCTATATATCCATATGTAGTAGAAAATGTTTAATCAATTATATCAGGTGTGGAGGTGAGTGGTTTAGCCAAGCCTCCAAAAATCTCGATGAGGTAGTATAGGGCATCAAAATAAGTAGTTTTAGTTGATCTATAAAATAACCTAATACTGAATCTGATGGCACCACAAAGTGAAAGCAATGTGGGCCATACCTCCCTTACTCTCTAACCATATATGCCATTTTTTCCATTTATTTCTCTATGGTGCTTGAGAAAGTTCCATGTGCAGGCTCACATTTTTATCTCTGCATTATATCTTCCCTTTCCCCAACATGTGGAAACCCTTTAATAAGCCTACGAAATGCATGGCTATGCCATATAGGTCCGATGAAGGGATAATTCCAATTATTTTCTTATATTGGAAGGGGTTATCATGTAATGCCAATATTAGATCTCTATTGATAAAAGGATTCAAATTACTAATGAAGAACTTCATTTTTTACTGATAAAGGACTTCATAATATGAAAAATAATTTTGAGAAAGAATGTGATCCATAGAGAAAGTTTGTTTTGGATTTTGAATCTCTGGCAAGATTTCAAAAACAAATCAGTAATTGGTGTCTAGAAATATTAGTGAATATTTTGAAGTAATGGATCGAGTACTTAATTAAAATGGAAGGGATATTTTCCTCAAAATGCAACACTCCTTCAAAGAACTTGGCTATGTTGTCATATTTCCTAAAGAATTTTTTTTCTCTTTCTTCTCATCATAAGTTTGTATCTTTATTTACCTTGTTGGAATTTAGGAACTTATATCTATTCCAAGAGTGTCACAAATTTAATTGGGATTTAGGGAGGTGTTTCTACCATAATAGACTCAGTTCGACATGGTTGGCAGTGTATGGGTTGCTGTTGATAGGGATGTAGGTGATAGAGATGTATTTTTTCACTATAGTTGATAAAAATCGTTACCTGGGATGATACATATTTAGATTTTTTTTTTTTTAAACAAGAACCCTATTTCACCCGCTCATTGATAGATAAATCAAAAGGTAATTTCCAATCCATGGAGATAGCTCAATTGATCCTCTTAGTGTCATTATTTTCATACTTCCATTAGTGATCAAAAATACTCTTTTCATATCATTTTAGGAGTCCCACTCAACAAATTTTAATCATTCCATTAGGTCATACAAAAAATTTACTCACTAATGGTAGTCTTAGTCTAAAAACATCACTCCTTTAAAAACAATCATACTTTCTGGCCCACCTTCATGCCTTTCTGAGCATACTTCAGTCATAAAAGTACATTTCATCATGTCATTACATCAGTCAAATCACCATTAAGTCTAGTCACTCAAATTCTTCATTAGGTCTCTAGGTTTTCATTTTCCAAGGTCTAAATAAAACATCATTTCATTGAATAAGGTCAAAAAAAGTATGAGAGTGATCCAAATAATGTCCCCTTACCATCTAAAGAGGATTTGCAAGCATGTAAACATGGTTTTCAAAGTTATAATTATGTTTTTAAGTGTGATTTTAATTTTAAAATGTAATTTTATTCCAAAAATAGAGATGTAATTTTATTATTCATTTATGTAATTTTATGTAATAAGTAACTACTTCCCAAGCTCCAAACTCAGTTCCACATGCCAAACAAGCACATGTCAAAGTGTAAGAGTTCTCAATTCATCCACTAATCAAATGTCAAAGAAAAAGCTCAGAAGTTTAAGGGTATTCTACAAAGTTTAAAAGTGAAATTTGAGACATTATCAAAGTGGGTTTCAAAGGATTAAAATAAAATTCATTCAAGTATATAAACCCTCATGACATCAAAACAAACTCCATTTACTCTTGCCAACATTAAGAAACCTTAGCAAAGCACGAAAATTCAAGGAGGAAGGAGAAATTTTGCAAAAATAGAGTTTGGTGTTGTGCCCCTGAGTTCGGCGCTATGCCCTTTCCATTGCCACTCTGCCCTTGACTTAGGTGCTATGCCCTTGCCTTATGTGCTGCACCCTTGCCTGAAAACACTCAGGATCTCCAAAATGTGTGCTATCACCTTCAAAACTTCAGTCCAAGTTCTCTATAGCCTCTAACAATCAAGTAAGTTACCATTTACACCATTCCTCTCCTCATCAAGTCAATTTGTTGGTGTTTGAGCTTGTTTAAAGAGTCAGTGTCTATTTTTCAATGCGAAACCTTAGTATCATCTCCTAATTCCTAATTGTATTTCAATTTCACTCCCTAAATACGTTCATTGCCTTCCCCCATCATAATTACCCTATCCTCACTCCTTATATCATAATCCCCTTTCCCTAAGCCCTATTCCTTTGAAACCCTAATACCTAGGCTATTCATTTTCTTAGGCTCCCAAAATCCCTAACCTGTAATAAAATTCCCTATCCCAAACCCCATAACATTAACACTCCCTGTCACTTCCCTCATTTCATAAAACCTTTCCACCATCTCCCTAAATTTACCCATCCCATTTCCACTTCCCAAAACCCATTCTTCACTATCATTCCATCTCCGTAGGGTTTTCACACTAAGACACTATGGAAGAGGAACAGAAGCTACAATTAGGGAGAAGAAAGAGAGGAGAGGAGGCCACACAAAGGAGGGAAAATCGTTAGACTTGAGCAAACAAATACCAGGGAACTTATGGCATCCCCCATAGCTGTGAGATGTTTTAAACATGTAGAATTTTTTGAATTCTTTGAGAAATTATAAAGGGTGCAACATCATCCTATGTTGAACAAGCTATTCATCTCCAATTTCCATGGCAACCAGGTAGCCCTTGCTAGTGTCATTTTCACTTTTTCCACAGCCATCATATCAGCTGCCACCAGAATCCAAAATGTTGGGGAAAAATGGTTCAAGCAAGAAGACTTGGAGGAGAATTATTTTGAGCCATACATCAAACCTATGCATAAGAAATAAATAAAGGGGAAGTTTCCTTTCTCTTACCTCCTGGAGAGATATGCCCCTATGATGAAAATCATCATGAGATACGTTTCTTGTGAAGGTAGGTTCTCAAGACTTTACACTTATCATATCCAGCTACTCATGCACTTCACAGGAGTCAAGATGCTCAACATACCTTATTATCTCTTCCAAAGCATTCACATGATGTCAT
This sequence comes from Pinus albicaulis, assembly GCA_034641835.2. Taxonomy (NCBI): domain Eukaryota; kingdom Viridiplantae; phylum Streptophyta; class Pinopsida; order Pinales; family Pinaceae; genus Pinus; species Pinus albicaulis. Next base: position 592,924,999 of record CM076580.1, read on the forward strand.
ATATTGTCCAAAGGAGAGAATATGATCACCAAATGAACAATCTCTTTCATAATTCCCTCATCAAAATCATAGTCTTCCATCACCTCAAACAATTGAACATTTCATGGAGTACATTCATAGCTAATGACATTTTCACTACTCCACCTATTCAGCATGCCCAAGATGTGCCTTCATCATCCCATTCTTCCACATCCATTCCTCCATCTCAATCCACAATTCATGCATCATCATCACATCAGCCTCCTTCACCTAGTTCACCACCATCATCTCCATTTCACATAGTGACTGGGTCTAACAAAGCTGAGATCAATAAGCCTAAGAAGGCTAATGTGGTTGAGATGGATCCATTGGAAAAAACATACCAGAGGGGTCACAAGCAAGTGTTTTCCCCACAGAGTGTGGGAGGGGCCTTGCCTTCTACATCAGAAAAGAAAGTAGACAAAGGGAAACAAAAGGTTACAGAGGCAGAGATTCAGGCAGAGATCAAACATGAGAAGGAGGGCCTCCATGAAACAGAATAGGACTTTGACCTTGTGCTGTGCTATACTACAAACCCCATTTATTTTTACCAAATGGGGACCCTTTAAAATAATTAGTAAAATTATTTTTATTTATCTTTAGCTTAAGTCCAAAAACTTTAGGAAATAAAGTTTCTTTTACTTTTCCTCTTTCATTCCTTAGTGTGCATCGCAATTCGCATAGCTTACAAGCTTAAATGACTTAACATCCACTAAGTCATGTGGGCCGTGATATGCACTAAATCCTTTCCAAAATTCATATTAAAATCTTATTGCAAACACTTTAATCACCGTTATAAACCAAAATCGCATCGCACCTCACTAAAATGATGAACTTATAAGAAATTTGGTGAAATTTGCAATTAAACAGACCCGACGAGCCAATAAAGAAATAAACATAAACTCCAAGTTCCGAAAAAGCGCAGGGACATGATTTCTTAAATCACATTTCACATTTTGCAAGACATAACTAAAAGCAAACTCAATACCACATATAAGTTCCGATGTGTGATTTGTGTAGATCGCATTTCGTGGGATTTATGGGTAACGTCACAAATGTAAATAGCTATTAGTTGCGATATGAGATGATCTGGTAGTTAATTTCTCAAGCATGCAAAATGAATCATGTCAAATCAAATTGAATATGAGATCCAACATCTTAAATTGATCGATAAACATTTCACGCGAAGGTGTAAGAGATTTTATTTAAAAATATTATTGGTGATTAATAGAATTTAATAGAAGTAAGATTTTGATAGATTCATATCTACTTCAAACATGTTTTGAATTGATTAAATGCCGGATTTGTTTTAATTATGTCCACCTCTCTATTATCTATATTTCTAATATTTTTTTTGTTCGCTTGAAATCAGGAAACCACTTAACGAAGCAAGGAAAATAGAAATGAGCAAGAAAGGCAAAGAAATTGCCTAAGCGTCATCTACTGAAGACTCAAATATGTATCCCCTATTCTCGGACACCTCCTACAACAAGGAATGTGAAAGTTCTTCGTGGGAGACAATGTATAATTTTTTTGAAGATGAAAAGCCAAGGGTAATAGTCATAGTTGCTATAGCAGACGCATCAGTTCCTTCAGACCCGACCTATTTCGACGTTGCATGTTCATTCATCCATAAGATAGAAGTAAGGCCAAATATTCTCCCCTATACAGATATGGCTAAGTGGTTAATTGACCACTTGAATGTAGAAGATAGAAAATTCAAGGATTCGAAGGGCAAGAATATCGGTTTGTTTAGGGAAGAAGATTTGAGGACAATGTACCACTTACCCATTCCACAGCAGAACTATGACAAAGCTTTTCTTCAAAGCCTTGGAGCAAAACATCCAAACCTGAAGAAAATCATAAAGGAATGGAAGGAAGACCAAGGAAAGCTTAAACGAGATAAACTCGATACATACCCAATAACACAAATTCCTTTCCCTTACTTTTATGTTGCCAGTATGTTGTGTAGATTATATGAAAAACCTGATACCACTAGTTTTTCTGTAGAATGGGTCCCCTTAATTGATGCAATCGTCAATTCCTTAATTCTAAATTGGGAAAATATCCTAGCTGATAATTTAGCTAGAAACATCATGGATTATAGGAGTAAAAGAAGTGTTTCATTTAGATAGATACCCCCCTTTTACATGAGTGCCTATGTCATGGAAACAATTTGATTTTCTTCTAGTTCTCCTACTATGGGATGGAAATGGACAACCCAAGACCCTACTCCGATCCACATTTACCATAGAGCCCTTTGGGAATCAGATTTTCATCTCTTCTCTCACAAAATTTTCCATAGATTGATGTTGCCTATGTAACATATTATATTCAAAGAGAAATCCCCTAGGGTTTCCAAAGAAGCTAGTACAGACATTTTTCCAGTTGCTAGATGGTTCGGAGAGGAAAGTTTCACTTATGTCAGAGTATTTGGGAGTTATGATTCTCCTCATGTCCTACCATATTATGTTCCTCATAAGTTACTTGCAAGGGAAATTTCCTACCAGCTTGTTGTAAATGGTATTTCTAAACAACTTAAAGATGCTAAGAAGGTCGTTTGGCCTAATTTTCCTTTACAGTGCGATACTTTTGCACTTTTTGATATTTTTCATGCCTACAAGGAAGTTTCGAATGTTAATATATTGAATTTGGCAGTAATGCCAAAGTGGCCATATGAACCCAATGATGCGATTAAAAATTACATCATAGAGTTCAAAGTAAAACATTTTATGAAAGAGATAGATAGATTTGATGATTTCTTTCAAGGTACTGAAAATTTTTCAGATGTACTTAAGTTTTCATCCAATCGACTGAATCAAGATGAATTGGAAGCCTTTCAAGCATACAGAAGCAAGATTCTGTAAAGGATTCCTCTGGATTTATTAACTATTGAAGATGTCAACAGACCTACTCCAAGTATTAGCTTGGATAATGAAGTGAAAGACATGTCTGAAGAGGATTAAGGGCAATCATAACATCAATCTCAGAATTCAGATCATTCTAAAAATGAATTCGAAAACAGAAAGGACAACCCAAAAAAGGTAATTGATCAAGTAATCCAAGAGATTGATATGCAGAAGAAAGGAGGAAGTAATGAAATAGAATCATCTTCCTAAGAAGTTCAACACAGTCAAGATACACTTGATCAGTTAGAAAAGTCTCAACCAAAGGATTGGAAGAGTGAATGGGATGAGTTTTCTAAAGCAATAAAAAATCCTCAAACAAATCCCAATACTGATCAGTCTACTAGTTCTCAGACACCAAAACATTCTCAGAAGTTAGTGGAAACTGTTACTCACTGCAACAAGTTCCTGAAACTCATGATCGAGAGATCATTCCAGCTTATCCTATAGAAAAAATAGTGTTAAAAGTTGAGTAAATCCCTTCACTGGATGTCTCCTACAGTCCTAGTCATAAGGCTATAGTCAAAAGAAGAAAAAGGAGAAGAATTTATGATACAGTCTCAATTCTTACAAATGAATCTGTTGATGTTTTATGGAAGGTTCCTCTAGTTGATCTGACTGAACATTTAACCAAATTATCACAGTTTGCAGGGACATATTCTACTTCCACTGTTGATAAATCCACTGAGAATAAAATGTTACTAAAGCAGAGAGAATATAGAATACATGAATTAGAGATATTTTTAGATCAAGAAAAGTCTAACTCCAACGAGAAAATGGAATTAAAGATGTCCCAATTTCAAAAAGATTTTGAAAGTCTTAATTTGCAGCATCAAGTACAACTCACTAAGAAACAAACACAACTGGAATCAGCAATCAAAAAATTACAAAGGCAGGCATAGCTAGAGAAATTCATAAAGGAAGAATTGGATGTGAATTCTAAATTAAAGCAACAACAAGAATTATTTTGCCAACAAGCTTCTATCACTAGCTCTTATTGTGACTCAAGTGAAATACTGATCCGACAAGTAGCTATACACAAACTTGAATGTGAGAAGGTCGAAAATAAAATTAATGAACACATTCAATGGAAAGCATCAGACTCAGGCAAGGAAGCTGATCTACCTTAGGTAGATAAATTCCACAAGGAGGTGTTATTCAAGGACTGGAAGGCACATGTAAAGAAAGCAAAGAAAGCAGCAGCGAAAGCATCAAGGTTGAAAAAGGAAAATACTAAATCTGTATGTGAACAACTTTTAAAATAAGAACTTATCAAACAGTGCACGCCCGAAGTGCTCTCAGAAGTAAAAACACTGGAAACATAGTGGAAAGAAAAGGAAAAAATGCAAGATGAAAAAATTAAAAAAGTTAATAAGTTTGATCAAGAAAATTATTGGAATTTTATGATCAAACCTTATCATCAGTACCAGACCCTACAGTCTTTAATAAATTCGACAAGAAGATCGTAGCCAACACTATCAAATGTAGTATTAAAGGGACACTTTAGATTGAGGATTTTTCAGCCAGCTCAGCTCAAGCCCATGCTAGTTATTTGTCGACCTTGGGATCAAATTCAAATGAAAGATCAGAATTCTTAGTCATATTGTTACTTTATTTTCCTAGATTGTAGGTAAAGTTTGTCTTACGAGTATGGTTTCTTGAAACCTCCTCTATTTTATGTAATAATCTATTTTTAAAACATAGTTAGTTTAATATTTAAACCCCTCTATGCATTTAGAGAAGGGTCCCAAAATTTGTCAAAAACATTCTCAAAGAATGCACTTTTGTAAGTTTGTGAATGCTTTGATGAATTAATGGAACACAATCTATTATCTTTTGACATTTGAAGTTGTTTAATTGATGTTGCACTATTGTACTCTTTAAATTGCTTTAAAGTGGAGAGGAGAAAATTTCTACTGTCACTTTACATGAGTATAACTTCATACATATGATACTTCTGTTCACTTGCATTAAGTCTTGAATTCTAGATTAACAGACATCTTTTTATTGCATTATATATTTGAAACGTCATTATAGATGAATGTTAAATGCACTTTTGTACTAATATTTGTCTGTAATTTCTTATTAAATATATAATCACATATATGAATGCGATATACTTTTCAAAATTCTTCTAATAAAATTATTTTTTTATAAGAATCATCTTACATAATTTTCATCTCTTTCAACTATTAAAATAATCTACATTACTAATAGTTGAAGGATATCTCTTTAGATCGCATAAAGGAAGAAACACCCCGGGAAAATAGTAGAATTAAAATAGTGTTAGATAGATGCATGTGATATATTAGACTCATTTTCCATTGCATGTTGTATAATCAAAGCACACCCCAAGATCATCCTTATTGGGAAACTAGTTCCATTATCCCCAGTCGGAGCCACCACACCAAACGGAAAAGGAGTTGCTTTAAGGTCTGGGCCGGGTGGTTTGCCCCCATGTTTTGGCAGTGAATTCCAAGGCCTCAAAATTTTGGCGCTAGAAGGAGGGCCTTGTGAATGGAAAGAAGGTTTGATCAATATAAAGGTCAATCTAAAATTTTCTCTCCCTCTAGATCCCCATCAACTTCTAGAAAATTATCTAGATCTTCATCTTTAAAATCGGAAGTTGATCATCCTTCTCTGAAGTCTCCTAGTGATATTAAACCCATACTATCTCCTGAGTTTTATAAAAACTCCCCTGCAGTTCAGTCTTTGATAGAAAGTTAGAGAGAGTATCCATTTCTGCTGAAAATCCTGAACCTTCTCAAACATCGGAGATCAATATTTTGTCTTCCTTACAACCTTGAAGAATATTAACTCGATCAGAAAGTCAAAAGACAAGAATTATTCCTTTTTAATTTCCCTTCGATAGTACTCAAAAAAGAATAAAGAGGACTCAATCAAAGTCAATCGCTAGCGAGATATTATCTCATTCACCTCCATTACCTCCACTCATTTCCACCACTTCCACTCCAACAATCAGTGTTACTTTAACTAATTCCAGTACTTAGACTACTATCCCTTCAACTAGTTCTAGCACTCATCTTACCTCTTCCTCAACTCAAACTCAATCCATGACATCCACCCAAGGTCCAATGGCAGCCCAAGTACCTCCACCAAATGTACAACCATGGAAAAATCCAGGGGTTGTAAATATGCCCGTTCCTCTTCATGCTCTACCAAAATCACCTGAAATATGGTTATCTAAGTTTAATCGTGATGATGGTCTTTCGGTAGAAGAACCCATTCATAATTATACGCTAGCCATCAATTTAAATGGAGCAGTTGAAGAGGATTACGTTGTAAGATTATTTCCATACACTCTCACAGGATCTGTAGGATCCTGGTATTTTTCACTACCGGATAGCTCTATAACTAGCTATAATATGTTCTTGATTCAGCCTTACCTACTCCATGTTGGGAAAAATACTGAGAGGGGGGGGGGGGTGAATCAGTATTTACTGCATATTCAAAACTTTTTACTTTTTCATTCCTTAAAACCCATACGCTACTTTGCTGAAGCCAAGTAGCGTATACACGCAGATATCCTTCATAAAACTTGCGTATACACAGAGATCTAATTATGCTATTAGTTCTTCACTTATATCATTCCATCATTCATTCATTAGATGTTCTATAAAACAGTAAACATGTGCAGTAAGAATAGAATAAACCATCACACAAAGCATCACACATGAACACCAGGATTTTTAGGTGGAAACCCAAGTCGGGAGAAAACCACCGCTGCAGTTGCTCAGCCTTCAATATTTTATTATAGAGAAAATATCTTACAACATATGTGCTGGCGCAGACTTGACCAGCACGCAGGCACCCACCTGCGCTCGTTTACCAGCCTCTCCTGGAAGGGAGCTACGACCCCCCGACTCGTTTACCAGCCTCTCCTGGAAGGGAGCTACGACCCCCCGATCTCGTTTACCAGCCTCACCTGGAAGGGAGCTACAACCCCCTGACTGAAGGCTACAACCTTCAGCACCACCTTGGACCACGTTTCATCAATTTTCACACTGGATCCAACAACTTCAATAGAACACCACTTGCATGCCACATTTCATCATATTTTCATACTGGACCCTTTCCATACTTTTAAGCACAAACATACGTCACCAACAGATACATATCAACACAGATCAGATAGCAGAAACACAGCAGAATAGATCAGATATTTCATACCCCTTGCTTCAGCAAGCCCTAGTTTGCATACGCGCTTTCCCTTCACTGATGTCGCGTATATACGCGCTTCCATCCACACAAACCAGCGTATACCTCAGTGTATCTTTTATTGCGCATACGCTCTTTTACTTCAGAGAAGCTGCATATATACGCGCTTCCTCCACGGCGAAGTAGCGTATAGATCTTCAATCCTTACAGAGCAGCATACTTGTTCTCGGGGGACGATATTCGGGCTCAGATTTACCCTACCCGCATGTATGTTCGCCGGATGTTCGCCTACCGCGTATCTAAGCCCCTTCCATAAAATTGCATCTAGCAAATACAAGTACACATTTCAGACTTCCAGATCCCCTGTCATATCATTTCTTCATAGGTGCATCATAGATTCAGATCTATCATCAAACCTTTACCCTTTCCATACAGATATACTTCATAGAGAAGTATTCATTCAAGCTCAGACATCTTGCTCTCACACCCATCATTTGCACAATGAATTTCTTCTCCTTATATAGGTTTATCCTTTTTCAATACCATGAGCCCCTTTTTCAATACCATGGGCCAAAGCAATACCATGAGCCCAAAACTACCTGGACGGGGTCAATTAGGTGGATCATTACCCAATACAATGGGTCAATACCATGGTGGTTACCCTTGGTTTTGCACTTTTTGAGCGCTTTAGCCCATACGCTACTTGGCACGTTCCTTTCCGCGTGCATACGCGACTTCCCCTAGGCCAATCCGCATATACCAAGAAACATACTCTTTTTCATCATACTTTGAGTACATTCTGAAATCCTTTCTTCATAGCCTTCTGTACACACTGTAGAAACATCATATTTTCTTCATCAGGAACATATTCTTTTAAGCACAACTTCATCAAGTAAGTTGTCATCATCTTCATCAAGTGGGTTGCCTTTCAAGGACAACACTTAGCATCATATTGTCAACAAACATCATATCACATCATTTACCAAGTCCATCAAGTCAAGCATAACTTCATCAGGTGGATTGCCATCAAGGACAACACATGTCAATAGTCGCATGTCTTCATCTTCATTCAGTTGGTTGCCATCAAGGACAACATCCTGCATCATATTTCCAACAATCTCCCCCTTTGGACTTGATGGCAACCACGATGGTGTTTGGTTACCACAGCAGATAGATATCATGTCACTCTCCCAAATATGTCACATCATTATCTTCTCTTTATTCAAACACCATGTCACTCTCCCCCTTTGACATCAAGGGCAAAGGGCGGATCAAAAACCAACACTCTCCCCCCTTCTTCTTGTGGAAGAAACATTCTGCAGATCTGATATATGCTGAAGTGGCCAAGCTCCCCCTGAGTTCATGCTGAATCTTCAAACATATTTTTCAATAAAGTACATGACTCTTCCTATCACCAAAGACTCATACTTACATCAAATATCCAACCAAGTGGATTTACATATGAGACTCAAGTACCCAACCAAGTGGGTTTACACATTTCAATTCAGCTACCCAACCAAGTGGGTTTACAAAAAATGACTCAGCTACCCAACCAAGTGGATTTACAAATTTGACAAGTTCATACACGACTGAATATTACAGATTTTACATCAAGGGTCTCAACATGACCTTTTTCATCAAAAATACAAATATGACTTTTCATGACCAATACCAAGAAGACCTCAAGAGAGATCATATAACAGAACCATCATAATGCCAACAATGCATTATACTCAGCAACGCTAATGCTCCCCCTGAATCTGTGCAACCAAGCAATCTTTCCAAAAGACTAAGGCTCCCCCTTAGTTTGTGCATCCTGAAAACTTCCACCAACAAATCATCAAGGCATCTTCATCAAAACAATAGAAAAATAATTATGAGAACTGGAACACCACCAGAGATACCAAACAGTATCAGAGATACCAAACAGCACTGCAGCTGTGCTGAAGAGAGTTGAACCAACCAAAAATTGTCAGCAATCATGCATACGCGGTTTTCTGTGCATTAACTCACGTACATACGCGACTGTGTTTCAGGAAACCCGCGTATCCCAAGCCATCTTCTAAATTTCAACTAGATCTGATTCTTTGTGAGGCAAAGACAGTGTTCAGCTTCTTTTGAATGCTTCCCTGGATTACAGATAGATAGAACAATGTAGTTGTGTCTTCAAGCGTCATCCAATGGTTGTAGAAAAGGCACATTAGTAACCAAGCCTTCAGATTCTTTGCACCATCAATACAATCTTTCCAAGAAAGTTTATCATACCAGAACAACAACTTCTCATAAGTGTCAAGCAATCATTCATGTGGTCCACCACCATCCTACATCACCATGACCTTTAAGATTTAACATGAAGCAACATATGTAGGAACAGATCTCAGCCATAGTAACGACTATGCAGGAACTATTCTAATCTCTGAATCATAAGACTTCCAATTTTATCCAACAGATAAACTTCAGCAAGCAGTAAACATAGTTCATCTCAACATCTCATCATCATGAACCATGTACCAAGCCATCATCATTTGAGCATGAGTATCACAATAACCAAAGAATAAGCAGTCATATTGCCAACAATTCAATCATTAGTAACCTGTTGCTCCCCCTAAACCAATGCTCTTCCTTAGCTTGCAATCTGAAGCACCTTCAACAGCAAGTCATCAGCAACAATCTCTGAATTATAAGACTTTCATCTCAGCAACGAATGCTCTTCCTTATAAAGCAACCAGGCTTCATCCATAATCTTCACACAAGAACCCATGTATCAATTCATTATCATGAGTATAACCAGAATGATGCTAACAGTGCAATCATCAGCAGTCAGACTGATGCTCCCCTTGGACCTCTGCTCCAGATCTTCAGCTATCAGATAAATTCTCTTATCATCAATGCATACGCGACTGTGTCTGCTGGAACTCGCGTGTATACGCGACTTTGGTTAATATAACTCGCGTATGGAAAGTGTAATATAGAAAATTTCACACCTTCATCTCCTTCTGCAAATTTACCTTCTGTTCCTGTCTTTTCTTCACACCAGATGCACTGTCAGAAATACATCTAACCAGAATAATCAAATCAACTATGAGAGTCATCATGCATTGCTCCCCCTGTGATGATACATTACTAAATCTCCTAATGTATCTCACATCATTCCTGCAGTCAATAAGCAAAGTCAGCTTCAGAAGCGGATGACTGCAGTAGGGTCAGAATTCCCTACGTTTCTGATCGGTCTTCCTTCTTTTTCCAAATTTTCTTGAGCTTTCCAACTGTGTGCTGAAAGTTGTCCACTTTCCCAGATCTGTTCATCCTGCATTCTTTTTCTACATGTCCATAATTGTTACAAGCATAACATCTCATGTGGCCAGAGAAATAAACATAAGAATCATAATGAGTATTTCTATTCTTCCTCCTTTTACAATCAACTGCTTTATGTCCATATTTGTTACATGAAAAACAATATCCTTTGAAGAAACCAGAGTACCTTTCTGAGTAGAACCTGTTTGTTTGTGGCTGAATTGTTCTGCTTCTGCAATTTGTTGCAACATGCCCATAATTATGACATTTAAAACATTCAACATTCTTGAATGAATTCCTTTGAGAATTCATGATTTTTGATTGAGCTTTTGTCTCTTTCAACACTTCAGGTTTTGCATTGACTACCTCTGAATTTTTAGCACTTCCTTGTGAGCTAGATTCACCTTTAATAGTTTCATGGAAACCAAGGCCATGTTTGATAGCAGGAGACCTTTGATTACTCAAAATATTGTCCAAGATATTAGTACTATCATGAAACCTCAAAAGTTTAATATTTTCTTCTAATTTACTTTTGAGAATGTTTACCTCAACCTCCAAGGCTTGACATTGCTTTGTCATGCTTTCTTCTTTCCTTCTTCCATCTTCTACTTGATCCTTCAGATTTAGAATCTCTTCTTTCAACCAATTTTCATTTTCTTCACATGTTTGTTGCAGCTCTTCATTCTTCTTCTTCGATGCTTTGAGATCTTCTTTCAGAGATATGTTTTCAGCTTCAAGTCCAGTATTCTTCTTATTTGATTTTTCGAGACCTACTTTGAGGGAAATGATTTCGGCTTCAAGTTCTTCATTCTTCTTATTTGATTCTTCAAGATCTGCTAGTAGAGAGATGATTCCATCTCCAAATCCTGCATTCTTCTTGTTTGATTCTTCAAGATCTACTTGTAGACGTTCTATGATAGACCAGATTTTTGCTCCAAGTTCTTCATTTTCATTTAGTTGTAGAGGTTCCTCACTCTTCTTACTTGATGCTTCTAGAGAGATGACTGTAGCTTCAAGACCTTCATTCTTCATTTTTCCCATTTTTACGGATCTCCTTCAAGCGATCAAGCTTCTGCAGAAGGACCACCCTCTGATACCAATTGTTGGGAAAAATACTGAGAGGGGGGGGGGGGGGGGGGGGTGAATCAGTATTTACTGCATATTCAAAACTTTTTACTTTTTCATTCCTTAAAACCCATACGCTACTTTGCTGAAGCCAAGTAGCGTATACACGCAGATATCCTTCATAAAACTTGCGTATACACAGAGATCTAATTATGCTATTAGTTCTTCACTTATATCATTCCATCATTCATTCATTAGATGTTCTATAAAACAGTAAACATGTGCAGTAAGAATAGAATAAACCATCACACAAAGCATCACACATGAACACCAGGATTTTTAGGTGGAAACCCAAGTCGGGAGAAAACCACCGCTGCAGTTGCTCAGCCTTCAATATTTTATTATAGAGAAAATATCTTACAACATATGTGCTGGCGCAGACTTGACCAGCACGCAGGCACCCACCTGCGCTCGTTTACCAGCCTCTCCTGGAAGGGAGCTACGACCCCCCGACTCGTTTACCAGCCTCTCCTGGAAGGGAGCTACGACCCCCCGATCTCGTTTACCAGCCTCACCTGGAAGGGAGCTACAACCCCCTGACTGAAGGCTACAACCTTCAGCACCACCTTGGACCACGTTTCATCAATTTTCACACTGGATCCAACAACTTCAATAGAACACCACTTGCATGCCACATTTCATCATATTTTCATACTGGACCCTTTCCATACTTTTAAGCACAAACATACGTCACCAACAGATACATATCAACACAGATCAGATAGCAGAAACACAGCAGAATAGATCAGATATTTCATACCCCTTGCTTCAGCAAGCCCTAGTTTGCATACGCGCTTTCCCTTCACTGATGTCGCGTATATACGCGCTTCCATCCACACAAACCAGCGTATACCTCAGTGTATCTTTTATTGCGCATACGCTCTTTTACTTCAGAGAAGCTGCATATATACGCGCTTCCTCCACGGCGAAGTAGCGTATATATCTTCAATCCTTACAGAGCAGCATACTTGTTCAGATCAGATATTCAGTTCAGATTTACCCTTTTACTCCAGACAGATGTTCGCCTTGATGTTCGCCTCATCACAGATCTAAGCCTTCCATAAACAGATCTAGCAAATACAAGTACATTTCAGATCTAAAGATCCCGCTTCATCATTTCTTCATAAGTGCTTCATAGATTCAGATCTATCATCAAACCTTTACCCTTTCCATACAGATATACTTCACAGAGAAGTATTCATTCAAACTCAGACATCTTGCTCTCACACCCATCATTTGCACAATGAATTTCTTCTCCTTATATAGGTTTATCCTTTTTCAGTACCATGAGCCCCCTTTTTTAATACCATGGACCAAAACAATACCATGAGCCCAAAACTACCTGGACGGGGTCAATTAGGTGGATCATTACCCAATACAATGGGTCAATACCATAGTGGTTACCCCTGGTTTTGCACTTTTTGAGCGCTTTAGCCCATACGCTACTTGGCACGTTCTTTTCCGCGTGCATACGCGACTTCCCCTAGGCCAATCCGCGTATACCAAGAGACATACTCTTTTTCATCATACTTTGAGTACATTCTGAAATCCTTTCTTCATAGCCTTATGTACACACTGTAGAAACATCATATTTTCTTCATCAGGAACACATTCTCTTAAACGCTTCCTTGAGTAAGTTGTCATCATCTTCATCAAGTGGGTTGCCTTTCAAGGACAACACTTAGCATCATATTGTCAACAAACATCATATCACATCATTTACCAAGTCCATCAAGTCAAGCATAACTTCATCAGGTGGATTGCCATCAAGGACAACACATGTCAATAGTCACATGTCTTCATCTTCATTCAGTGGGTTGCCATCAAGGACAACATCCTGCATCATATTTCGAACACTCCAGTAGTAGTGCAAGATGCTACTGAAATGGGTAAGCCACCTTCTCCTTCAACTAAAATAGATGCTACAGATTTGATTATGATAGGTGATCGATCCATCTCTCATACCCCTCCATTTCTCTTAAACTATGAGATCTATAATAAAAACATCCATAATTTTTTAATAGACTCAGGGGATTCCTCTAATATAATTCCAAAGTCAGTCTATGCTAAATTGAACATAACTCCTCAAAGTTCTCTTGTTCATATAGTACAACTTGATAGAACTAGAGTAGAAGTTGTGGGAGAAATAAATTATGTTTCTATCAGACAGTCATCAAATCCTAAGGTTTCTGAGATAATCAATATATTGGTGGCTGATATTCCTGATTTTTATGGTTTAGTATTAAGCAAAGACTGGTCTAAGAAGCTTCATGGATATTTTGCAATGGTTTGGTCACATATGTGGCTGCCATATAATGGAAAGCCAAAGCAAATCCGGATAGACCGTGAAAAGTTCATGAAACATACAGTCACTGATCTTGAAGGAATAAATGAGCCAGTATCATTCAATAATAACATTATTGGAAACTACTCGGTAGAATTATTTTTGGAAAATTTTAATGCTCAACCATCACCCTTTTTTGATAATGCAGTTATTTGTTAGATCGAGAATTTTTCCCAGAAAAAAATTTCAAAATGTAAAATTTTTGTAGATAAACCAGTAGTTAATTGATTATTTTGGACTTATTTTGATGGTTCTAAACTTGAAGGTGGTGCAGGAGATGGTTGTATTTTAATAAGCCTGGAAGGAGAAAAAACCATGTTAGCCTGCATATTTTAATTCAATTGCACGAACAATATAGATGAATACGAAGCATTAGTCCAAGGTTTGTACAAAGCCATTGATATTAACATCAAATATATGAAAGTCCTAGGAGATTCAGAAATCATTGTTAGACAGGTAAGAAATACCATTCATTGTAATTCTGGACATTTAAAGCATTACCAATCATTAGTCCAAGAATTGACCATTCATTTCTTAGCCTTCAATATTTCTTCCATACCTAGAATGCAGAATGCTAATACAAATCTACTGGCTAATGTACCATCAAAGTTAATACCATCTCAAGAGTTTAGTCCCGATAGATTTTCCATTGAATTAATTTCTAGACCATTTGTTCCTGACAATATTTACAATTGGAGAGTATTCAATAATGATTCAAATATCATATATTTCTTAACATCTGAAGGATCTTATGATACTCAAATTTTGGATGAAAATGAACATGACATTCAGATTAAGGAACAACAAGATGAAAATCCAATTCCTATGTTAGTTGTAAATTTAGAAGACCTGTATGATCTGAAAGACAGGTTTCAAAGAGTTACTAACTCAAAAACTCAAAATTATACCTTTATACTTGAGTTAGTAAATCTTGGAACTGGCGATAAACCTCAAAATGTCAATCTAGGTCTTGGTATATCTTCTGAGGAAAGATTATCATTTATCAGGTTGTTTAGAATGTACACAAATATTTTTTCTTGGGATTATATTGATCTTAAAACATATGATACTTATGTGATTCAACACACAATTCCTATGATTTCAGATGAGAAACCTATACAACAAAAATTGAGGAAGATTCACCCAAATCTTGAAAATCAAATCAAAATAGAACTAAACAAACTCTTCAAAGCAAAGATCATCTTTCCAGTTAGACATTCTAAATGGATTTCAAATTTGGTTCCCGTCAGGAAGAAAAATGGCGATATTAGAATTTGTATTGATTTTAGAAATTTAAACAAAGCATGTCAAAAGGAAAAATTTCCATTACCAACAATGGAAAAAGTACTGCAAACAGTATTTGGTTCTGAACTTATGTCCTTTCTAGATGGATTCTTGGGATATAACCAAATTCTTGTGCACCCAGATGATAGATTAAGACTACATTCATGACTAAGTGGGGAACTTACACCTATCAAAAGATTCCATTTGGATCGATTAATGCAGGTGCCACTTTTAAGAGAGATATGAATACATATTTTAGGGGGCTCATAAATAAATTAGTGGTTATTTATTTGGCTTAAATTATAGTCTTTTCTAAACAAACAACCAATCATGTGAAAGACTTAAAGAATGTCTTCGAGTGATGTAAAAGGTGGGGGATCTCATTAAACCCAAAGAAATATTTTTTTTCTTTAGATGAAGGAAAATTTTTAGGATTCATTGTGTCAAAGAAAGGTATCTATATTGATCCTGAAAAAATTGAAGAGATTAAAATAATTTATCTCCCTCGTAACAAGAAATTTATGGAGTCGTTTCTTGGAAAAATTAATTTTGTAAAAAGGTTTGTCCCCAACTTTTCAGAAATAGTTTTACCATTACAAAACATGATTAAGAAAAATTTAGTATTTAAATGGGGACATAGTGAAAAAGAAGCATTTGACTTGATCAAACAATCCATTGTCGATGTTCCATTCCTGACTACCCCCATTTTTCTTAATCCTTTTACTTTATATACTTTTTTATCAAATACATCATAGGCTGTTGTTTTAACACAACTTAATGACCAAAAAATTGAAGCACCAATATCATTTTTCAGTTCTAATTTGCAAGGTGCAGACCTAAATTATTCATTTGTCGAGAAGAAAGAATTTGCTATCTTTAAGGCTACAAAGAATTTCAGGGCATTTCACCTAAAAACTCACACCAAAATCATAGTTCCATTCTCTGCAGTGAGACAACGATTAATGCAAAGAGAATTAGGAGAGAAAAGGGCTAACTGGGTTACCGCTTTACAAGAATATGAAGTAGAAATTAGGCCCTCTAAAATTGTTAGAGGTCAAGGTTTTTGCAGAATACTAACATGAGCATCCCATTTATCATCAGAAGAAGATTTAGGTAACAATGTGAAGATATCATAGGTAAGCCTCAACGATGTGCAATCTCAATACACTGATGTCATATTATATTTGAAAAATGGATATGCCCCAACCCAACTCATTTATAAAATGAAACATGCTTTAAGATTAAAGGCCAAGCAATATGAATTAATCAACAATGTATTGTTTAGGAGAAATTTTGATTCTGTACTATTAAGATGCTTAGAAAAATCTGAAGTAGAGAAATTATTATAGGAGCTCCATGATGGGCCAACTAGAGGACATTTTGAAGTAATCAAAACAACACACAAAATCCTGCATGTAGGTTACTATTGGCCTACACTTTTCGAAGATTCCCACGAATATGAAATAAAATGAAAAGTGTGTCAAAGTGCATCTGGAAGACAAAGGAAACCAACTTTCCCATTACAACCAGTTAATATCGAACAACCATTTGAACAATGGGGATTAGATGTAATCGGTGAGATTGTTCCTAACTCTTACAAACAACATAGATGTATTCTCAAAGATACAAATTATTTCACTAAATGGGTGGAAGAAATTCCATTTAAGGTACCCAACTCTGAAAATATCATTGATTTCATTGACCAATATATCATAACTAGGTTTGGTTTATCTACTGCTTTAATGTTCGATAATGAATCTTATTTATCAAGAACTGCCATGATAAAATTTGCAATCAAAAGAGGTTTCAAACTTAAGTATTCTGTAAATTATTATCCGCAATGAAATGGTTTAGCAGAATCCACGAATAAAAACCTTATTAGAATTGTCAAACGAATTGTTGATCTAAACCAATGAAATTGGCATAAGTCATTAATATTTTCTCTTTGGGCGAACTGAATAACTCATAAAGCTTCTATTGGCACTTCTCCATTCAATCCTTTTTATGTAAAATAAGTTGTTCTTCCTACCAATGTAGTTATTCCTTCCCTTGCCTTAGTTCAATTCATTGATGAATCTCCTTCTTATTCATTACAACTAAGACAATTTCAAATTATTAAGGTAGAAGAAGAAAGAGAAAAAGCTAATCATACTTGTGCACATCATAAAAAAATAGTAAAAGCTTGATTTAATTCAACTGATGTTACTCCAAAAAACTTTCAAACTGGTGATCTGGTATTGAAACGGGACAAAGCGTATGAGGAAAAAGGTAAACACACGAAGTTTCAAAAACTTTGGCTAGGTCCATTTCAAATAATTGAAGAAATAGGCCCATCAACATTCTTATTGTAAGATATATCAGGAAAAAGAGATTATTTGCCTATTAATGGGAAAATTTTGAAGAAATACTTTTCATAGGAGGTAACCCCTTCTATTCCTGTATAATAGTGTCTTTTTATTTTCTCTTAGGAAAACAAAATTTGCATCGTATAAATTTTTGGCTTTTCAAATAAACATCTCAGATAATCTTTTTGATTTATCGCATATAGAAATAAAAAATATTAAGGAATAAATCGAAATATTTGAAAGACAAATAGATTCTATTTTCACTTAAAGATGAAATTTCAGTGAAGTTATTTATTCTCTGATGAAATCTCATCTTTAGAAAGCATGTTTATTTTGTTATCAGTCAAGAAAATAATCTTTAACATAGTAAATTCTCTTTTACAGAAAAGCAATCTAAAACTCAAAATTATCATCCTGAATCCTCAAAAGGACCAATGATTCACCCCATCTAGGAAAACTTGTCAATTTTAGAAGAAATTCAAAAAATATTATACTATAAAAGCTTAAAATATAATAAGTCTCATCATGAGCTTGTTTACCATGTTCATAGGGAAATAGTTGAACTAACATTACCAATATTGCCTACCAAAACAGGGTAATGGATTGAGATTATATCAAGAGTACAAGGGGTCTCATCAAGAGCCAGCTTGATCAGTTTAATTACAACTAGTGAATGGCATTGTCATTATTTGGTTACCAAGCCAAGATAATGGATTTTAAGTAAATAAAAAATCTACAAAAAAGAAAAGAAAATTTCAAAAAAGATCATGTAAATAAGGTTGGAATTTATTTTTAGAAATTGTAAGAAAGACTGGATGTGACAATGAATCATTGTTGGGTAAAAGGTAACCCTGGCAAGAGCTTAAATTTCCTATTGTATCAGAGGCTCTACCTGTGATAAAAGAGTAAATATTTATAAAGCTAATCTATAAGAGCCACCTGCTTTATCTTTTTGAACTGAGTAAAGACTGATATAGATTCTCATACTTTTATTTTTAAAAAAGAGCAAGTCTTATGAATTATAATGAAGAGAGATTTTATTACTTAGTGAGCTATTATTTGTTCGAAATTCATTCCTGTAAATATTTTTATTTCAAAAAAGTTTTTAGAAATTTCAAAAAATTAGTCAGAGATAGCTAGTTCTCCCAAGTGAATCACCAATTGCTGTGCTATACAACAACCCCCATTTATTTTTACTAAATGGGGACCCTTTAAAAATAATTAAGAAATTTATTTTATTTATTTTTAGCTTAAGTCAAAAAAATTTAGGAAATAAATTTTCTTTTACTTTTCCGCTTTCATTCCTTAGTGTGCATCACAATTCCAATAGCTTACAATCTTAAATGACTTAAAATACACTAAGTCATGCGGGCTGCGATATGCGCTAAAGCCTTTCCAAAATTCGTATTAAAATATTATTGAAAACACTTTAATCATTGTTATAAACCAAAATCACATCGCTTCTCATTGAAAAGATCAACTTATAAGCAGTTCGGTGAAAGTTGTGATTAAATGTACCCAACAAGCCAATCAAGAAATAAGCATAAACTCCGAGGTATGACAAATCGCAGCGACATGATTTCTTAAAGCGCATTTTGAATTTTGCAAGACATAACTAAAAGAAAACTCAATACCACATAAAAGTTGCAATGTGCGATTTGCACAGATCTCATTTCGCGGGATTTATGTGTAACATCACAAATGTAAATAGTTATTAGTTGTGATATGCGATGAACTGGTAGTTAATTGCTCAAGCATGAAAAATGACTCATGTCAAATCAAATTGAATATCAAACCCAACATCTTAAATTGATCGATAGACATTTCACACGAAGGTGTAAGAGATTTGATTGAAGAATATTATTGGTGATTAATAGAATTTAATAGAAGTAAGTTTTTGATAGATTCATATCTACTTCGAGCATGTTTTGAAGTGATTGAACGCCAGAATTGTTTTAATTTTTTCTGCCTCTATGTTCTCTATATTTTTAATATTTGCTCTGTTTTCTTGAAATCAGGAAACCACTTAACAAAGAAAGGAAAATATAAATGAGCAAGAAAGGAAAATAAATTTCCCAAGCATCATCTACCGAAGACTCAGATATGTCTTCCCTATTCTCGGACACCACCTACAACAAGGAATGCGAAAGTTCTTCATGGGAGGAAATGTATACATTTTTAGAATATGAAAATCCAAGGGTAATAGTCAGATTTGCTACAACAGGCACATCAGTTCCTTTGGACCCGATCTATTTCGACGTTGCATGCTCATTCATCCATAAGATAGCAGCAAGGCCAAATATTCTCCCCTATACAAATATGGTTAAGTGGGTAATTGACCACTTGAACGTAGAAGATAGAACATTCAAGGATTCAAAGGGTGAGAATATTGATTCATTCAGGGCAGAATATTTGAGGACAGTGTACCACTTACCCATCCCACAATAGAACTAAGGAAAATATTTTCTTCAAAGCTTTAGAGAAAAACATCGAGACCTGATGAAAGTTATAAAGGAATGGAAGGAATACCAAGGCAAGCTTAAATGAGATAAAATCGATACGTACCCAATAGCAAAAATTCCTTCCCCTTACTGTTATGATGTCGATATGTTGTGTAGATTATATGCAAAACCTAATACCACTAGGTTTTCTGTAGATCGAGTCCCATTAATTGACGCAATCGTCAATTCCTTAATTATAAATTGGGAAAATATCCTATCTGATAATTTAGCCAGAAACATCATGGAGTATAGGAGTAAAAGAAGTGTTTCATCTAGAGAAATACCCTCCTTTTACATGAGTGCCTATGTCATGGATGCAATTTTCTTTTAGTTTTCCTATCATGGGATGGAAATAGACAACCAATCCACATTTACCACAGAGCCCTTTAGGAATCAAATTTCCATATGCACTTTTACAAAATTTTCCATAGACTCACGTTGCCTATGTGCCAGATTACATTGAATGAGAAAGCCTCTAGGGTTTCCAAAGAAGCCAGTACATACATTTTTCCAATTGCTAGATGGTTCGCAGAGGAAAGTTTCACTTATGTCAGAGTATATGGGATTTATTCTCCTCCTCATGTCCTACCATATTATGCTCCTGATAAGTTAATTGCAAGAGACATTTCCTACCAACTTGTTGTAAATGGTATTTCTAAACAGCTTAAAGATGCTAAGAAGGCCGTTTGGCCTAATTTTCCTTTTACAGTGCGGTACTTTTTCACTTTTTGATATTGGTCATGCCTACAAGGAAGTTTCGAATGTTAATATACTGAATTTTTCAGTAATGCCAAAGCGGCCATATGACCCCAATGATGCGATTATAAATTACATCACAGAGCTCAAAGTAAAAGATTTTGTGAAAGAGAGATAGATTTGATGATTTCTTTCAAGGTATTGAAAAGTTTTCAAATGTACTTAAGTTTGCATTGAGTCAAATCAATCAAGATGACTTGGAAGTCTTCCAAGCATACAGAAGAAAGAGACTGGAAAGGATTCCTATGGATTTATTGACTATTGAAGATGTCAACAGACCTACTCCAAGTATGAGCTTGGATAATGAAGTGAAAGACATGTCTGAAGATGATTTAGGGAAATCAGAACATCAATCTCAGAATTCAGATCATTCTAAAAATGAATATGAAAACATAAAGGAGAACCCAAAAAATATAATTGATCAAGTAATCCAAGAGATTGAGTTGCAGGAGAAAGGAGGAAGTAAGGGAATAGAATCATCTACCCAAGAAGTTCAGCATAGTGAAGATACACTTGATCATTCAAAAAAGTCTCAACCAAACGATTTGAAGAGTAATTGGGATGAGTGTTCTAAAGCAATAAAAAATCCTCAAACAAATCCCAATACTGATCAGTCTAGTAGTTCTCAGACACTAGAACATTCTCAGAAGTTAGTGGAAACTGTTACTCCACTGCAACAAGTTCTTGAAACTCATGATCGAGAGATCATTTCAGCTTATCCTACAGAATAGATAGTGTTACAAGTTGAGGAAATACCTTCACTGGATGTCTTCTACAGTCCTAGTCATAAGGTTGTAGTTAAAAGACTAAAAAGGAGAAGAATTGATGATACAGTCTCAAATCTTACAAATGAATCTATTCATGTTTTATGGAAAGTTCCTCTAACTGATCCGACTGAACATTTAACCAAACTATCACAGTTTGTAGGGGCATATGATACTGCCACCATTGATAAATCCAATGATTTTAAAATGTTACTAAATCAGAGAGAAGATAGAAGACATGAATTAGAGAGACTGTTAGATTAAGAAAGTCTAACTACAACGAGAAAATGGAATTAAAGATGTCCCAATTTCAAAAATATTTTGAAAGTATTAATTTGCAGCATCAAGTAGAACTCACTAAGAAGTAAACACAACTATAAGTAGCAATGAAAATATTACGAAGCCAGCCAATGCTAGAGAAATTAATAAAGGAAGCATTGGATGTGAATGCTAAATTAAAGAAAAAACAAGAGGTATTTTTCCAACAAGCTTCTCTCACTAGATCTTATTGTGACTCAAGTGAAATATTGATACAACAAGTAGCTATCCACAAACTTGAATGTGAGAAGGTTGAAAAGAAAATTGATGAACACATTCAATGGCAAGCATCAAACTTAGGAAAGAAAGCTGATCTACCTCAGGTAGATAAATTCCACAAGGAGATGTTATTCAAGGATTGGAAGGCACAGGTAAAGAAAGCAGAGAAAGCAACAGTGAAAGCATCAAGGTTGACAAAGGAAATTACTGAATTTGTATGTGAACAACTTTTAAAATCAGAACTTATCAAAGAGTGCACATCTGAAGTGCTCTCCGAAGTCAAACAGTTGGAAACAAAGTGGAAAAAAAAGGTAGAAATGTAAGATGAAAAAATTAAAAAAGTAAATATGTTTGATCAAGAAAACTATTGGAATTTTTTTATTAAACGTTATCATCAGTACCTTACCCTATAGACTTTAATGGATTCGACAAGATGATCGTAGCCAACACTCTCAAATGCGGTATTTAAGGGACATGTCATATTTAGGATTTCACAACCAGCTCATCTCAATCCCATGCTAGATATTTGTTGACCTCAAGATCAAATTCAAATGAAAGATCAGAATTCATAGTCATATTATTACTTCCTAGATTGTAGTTAAAGTTTGTCTTACAAGGATGGTTGTTTGAAACCTCCTCTATTTTTATGTAATAATATATTTTTAAAACATATTTAGTTTAGTATTTAAACCCCTCTCATGCATTTAGAGAAGGGTCCAAAAATTTGTCAAAAACATTCTCAAAGAATGCACTTTTGTAAGTTTCTGAATGCTTTGATTAATTAATGGAACATAGTCTGTTATCTTTTGAAATTTGAAGTTGTTTAACTGATGTTTCACTATTTCAATCTTTAAATTGCTTTAAAGTGAAGAGGAGAAGATATCTACTATTGAGTTTAAATGAGTATAACTCCGTACATATGATACTTCTATTCACTTTTATCAAGTCTTGCTTTCTAGATTGACAGTCATATTTTTATTACATTATATATTTTAAACATCATTATAGATGAATGTTAAATGCACTTTTGTACTAATATTTGTCTATAATTTCTTATTAAATAATAATCACATATATGAATGTGATATAATTTTCACAATTCTTCTAATCAAACTATTTTGTTAAAAGAATCCTCTTACATAATTTTCATCTGTTTTGATTGTTAAATAATCTACATTACTAATAGTTTAAGGATGTCTCTTTAGATCGCATAAAGGAAGAAACACCTCGAGAATATAGTAGAATTAAAATAGTGTTAGATAGATGCATGTGATAGATTAGAATCATTTTCCATTGCATGTTGTATAATAAAAACACACCCCAAAATCATCCTTATTGGGAAACTGGTCCCACTATCCCTAGTCGGAGCCACCACACCAAATGAAAAAGGAGCTGCTTTAAGGTCTGGACCAGGTGGTTTTCCCCCATGTTGTGGTAGCGAATTCCGAGGCCAAAACACCTTGTTGACCTATATGAGCATGATGATGATGATATCACTAGCATAGTCATCAAGGAGAAAGAAGACAAGATTAAGGAGCTACAAACTAATCTTGATAGGTCTAATTTTTTCATTGACTTTATTGAGAAGGAGAACCAGCAGCTAAAAGAAACATGTCATTGATGAGGTCAAATTCATAAAGGCTCAAAGAGAAGTAGAAAAAGCCAAAATCTTGCTTCAAGAAACACTAGAAACATATGGTGTGACAGATGAGGCAGAAGAAAAAATTCCAAGGAGAAGGCCTAGGACTAGAGGTCTGAAAAGAGCTCTAGCACTAGAAAGGCAAAAGAAGGCTGAGCTTGCTAATCAACTAACCTTGAATGAAAAACTTGCAATGGTAATAAATGAGAACCGGGAGCCATGGATTGACAGTGCTAACCAATACCTAGAGAAGCTTTTGGAGAAGGAAAATAGGGATAATGATATACTGAGGAAGAAGGTCAAGCACTATTCCCAAAGAGACAAAATTGCAAAGGCCAAGCTCAAAATTTCCAATGCAAAAATTGAAGCTTTGACCACGCAAGAATAGGAAAGGAGACTTGATATATTGGTTGAAGCTTCACTTCATGCCTAACCTCATCATCAACAATAAATTATCAAATTTTGAGAAGTTTTTGGGTTAAATTTTGAGGTTTTTATGTTTTTTTTGCAAACCTAGACAGTCTCATATCAGCTAGACTGTCAAGGGCACAGCACCCTAGGTGCTACGCCATTTTTTGAGGCACTCTTTGGACAAAATAAGACCACCACAAGATGCATAATGACAAGTACATTCTAGAAAACAATGTTTTGAAGCCTGTTTTGGACAACTAGCAGGTGAAAAGATGAAAAAACCCTAAAAATGTCAATGTTCTACCTCTTTTGCAGCCTTGGCATTGCACCCTTGACTAGTTGTGGGAGAATCAATTTTTGATAGGGAAAATCAACCCCATTCAGAAAACTAAAGGTATATTTGGAAATTAGAAAGGATATGCTTTGAAACAAGCCATCCTAAGCCCAATGTGGACACTGAGAAGGCCTCCAAAAATGCTCTGCATAATGGTTTTGCGCCCTTACCTTAGCCGCTGCGCCCTTGACACTAGTGCTGCGCCCTTGATAAATCTCTGAGTTTTTCAATTTTGAGTGAAAATTTTGATTTTCACTTGGGAAAATGATGATTTACCTATGTAATTGATGGAATATAATGTAATTATTATGTTTTTACTATTACCTAGGGTAAATACATTAGACGAAAACTCATGATGAGGTGTAATGAATCAGTTTCATGATAGTGAGGAATGAGTCACTTGGACCTCCCTACACTTCAGCTATCAGTTCATATTTTTTTGGATCTCTTCCTAAACTCAGGAATTCGACCCCTGAGGCTAAGAGGAGTTTTTTTGAGGCCTATATCATGTAATTTTTCAGAAATTTCACATGTTGGAATCAGTTGGATGTTGGAATATTGATCAGAGACTATTGTAATCATTTTGGCAGGAGCTTAATAAACGTGTTGCAACTATTTCTTTGGGATACCTGTGGTATGGTTGTCTAGCATTATTTCTTCTTATGTTTCATTATTTTTGAATGTATTGTCTTCATAATTCATTGCACTTCTATTGTATGATCACTTTCAAGTTGATAAACAAAATTCATCTTACATGCTCTATTTTGGGGAAGTTTTCTTAGTCTCTTCATATTTCTTTCAGTTTAGGAAGAATTAATATTTCATGCTCTTCCTAGCTCCTCACCTGTCTGAATCATTCCATCCCAAGAACCCTAATGTGATAGCCTTCTTACCTACCTTGCCCCATTGAATGGACTGTAACCCTAATCTTATTTGCCCTGACCTAGCCTCTTTGACCTAATATCCTCATCCAACAATCCAATCAAATAAAATCAAACCTTTCTGCATTTCACACCTAGCCTAAAACCCTAATTTATCCAACCCTCTTGGTTTTGACCTTGTGGAGAGATCCCTCTCTGGTTTGGTAGGGCTAAATACCAAGCCAAAATATTGGCCTGTGGTTACTTCTGTTGGGATCTATTTTTCAGACTTAGAGATATGGTGAAATCATAACATACTGGCGCAATTTCCGGGGAACGAAATATTTATTTTCCTTGGGTGTACGACAAGAAATTTTGGAATTTTATCCTTTGGATGATAGGGTTAAGTTTAAGAAAGGATGATTCGATAATTGCAGTGCTAATATTGTATAGTTGGCTTTGAGAAGGTATACCAAATCAAATCCCGATCCTGAGCTAGTTGATCGAGTAGATGATCTAGAGAAGATATTTCGAAGGCATAGATATCAAAACACTAACATTCAGTCAGGACCAGTTCCATTAGTAAGATCGATTTCTCTTCCTGAAAATATAATTTCTCTTGAAGATATACCGTATGATACGAAATTTGAATTGTCATTGTTTAAATCCAAGTCTGAAACCTATTTAACCGACATAGTATTTGATCCTTTAATATTATCTAAGGTCAATTCATTGTCTAAATTAGACCTTAATCCTCTAAAAGATTCATTTTTCGAAGAGATGAAGCCTAAATCTAACGTTGACATCAAATATTGGATCCAATTCTACCATCAAGAGGAAATTTCTGTCCCAACTCAACCTCAAACTCAAAAATTTGTAGTTTTTCATCTACACCTTTGACCTCATCATTCATACCTACTACTTCAGTACCTACAACTTTTGTTCCGTTACCTATTCAACCAATCCCTCTTGTTGTCAATACAATACTTCACTGAGCAAGAATCATTGCAATATTTGCCCCACTTATCTTACCAGCTCAATTGAATGACTTACCTCAGGGTTATGGCCAAAGACTCCCCTTATTTGATGAAAACTACACTATATCTGCAAGACAACATATTGTTAAGGTCACTAACTTCATATATTTGGAGGAAGTTGATGTTGAAAATGTAGAAATGACGATTATAGCCCAGAGCTTCTCTTGAGATGTAAAATTTTGGTTCAAGTCTTTCACTGCTAATTCCATTGCCACACCAAACCAGCTCACTGAGTTGTTTATAGCCCAGTGGGAGGTAAATAAAAATCACTTACAGATTCTTACTTAGTATGAGAAAATTAAAAGTAATCTTAATGAATCAGTCCAAGATTTAAATACTCTCTTTAATATGATTTACAATGCAATTCCTGTTGAGATCAAGCCTCCTCCACGCTTAGCTCTCATATGTTATCTAGATGCAGTTGATCTTGATATGGCTTAAAAATTAAGAGAAAGAAATCCAACTACACTGGAAGATATGTAAAAGAACGCGATCAGTGTTGAATAAAATCTGCTGATGAAGAGAGCTAGAGCTACGAATGAGAGGATAAGTACTATTAAATATGAACCATCCACTTCATCTTCCGATGCTAAGATGGATACATTAATAAGAACTATTGAATGGATGGTTGACACGATTTCCATCTCAAAGAGACAACCTGAGGTCATAGATCCTAACTATAGAGGTCAGCAACAACCTCAGTTAAGGATTAAGAAGAGAGAACAATAAGCTTCTGAACAACCACCATTGAAGCAACAACAAATCAAGACACCCTTGCAACAAAAATATGCTCAAGGAGAAGAAGACGATGAAGACACAATTGTTCAGGAAAAAATCATTTTCAAAGATGATGATCTACCTATGTTTTTGACTGAAGATGAGGAGTATTTTGAAAAGAATGATCAGCCTAAATATGAATATTTTATCCTTGCTAATGATCATGAATTAGAGACTGAATCAAATGATTACCAGCAGGGGTACTTGAATTCACTTAGTTCACAAAATAGGCAGATGTCATTAAGGATCAGAGATGTGCCGATTAATCCCATTCAGAAGAGAGCATATCATAAAAATGAAACTCAAACAAATTATAATCCTCTGAGAAACTAGAATAAGGGAAAAGAACCTGCGATCAAAAATCAGAACAAGGTAAATCATCCATCCACAAGTTTAGCAAATAAGGAAAAGGACAATCAGAGGAAAGAAATTACATCAAAACAACATGTTGGACAATGAGACAACATCATTAAATAGGTAGACAAAACTATTCCCTTTATTTTAGATACAAAAATTTCAAAGTTAAAAGTGTATATTCCTTTAACTGAGCTTGTTAAGAATAACTAGTACAAGTCCCATGTTTTTTTTTTCTCGGGAAAAAAATCGGCAACTTTATATTAATAAATTAATGAGGGTTGCACTTAATACATGCAATTAAGCATTCAAGATGTGCACAGGGCCCGTGTACTCATGTAAAATATGTAGCGAGGCTACCAATAATTTTACAAATTTCCAGCAGAGCTGGGCTTTTCATGCTTGCCTTTTCTCTTTTGAACAATCTGCCAATTCCCTGAATGCAGGGAGGAAGGAACCAAGGCCAGCTCATTATTCCCTATTGTTTTTTCTCTCTCAGAGTCTGAACTTTCAGACACATGTGCTCTCTTATTTGCACCCAAATTTAAATCAGAGTGTGCTTCATGTGGAATTGGATCCATTGACGATTCCCCCATCTGAGGGGTCATGTTAGTTTCCATTGGTTCTTATAACTCTTGTTCTTGTGTCCCTTCGTCTTCTGCTGGCTGTTTCCTCTCATTTTGGGTTGGAATTTCCCCTTCTTCCTATGACTCTTTCTCTGTTCCTTCTTAAGGGAATTTCCATCCCTTGGATGATTTCCCTATTTTCTTCTTCTTTCTAGTTTCTAGATTTTCATCCGGGGATATGTTTTGTAGGTGCCCAATTTTCCTGCATATCCTACATCTAAACGTTGTATTTTCATAGTCCAAATGTTGCAGCCATTTTTTCTGGTTGTGGATCAAGTAAATTATTTCTATCAACCCCTTGATGAGGTCCAATTCCACACATATTTGTGCAAAAGTGACTATTCTCTCCTCCATTCGTTGGATGTCTATTTTGATGTATCTTCCGAGGTTGTTTCCAATGCCCTCTAATACTCCTTCATTCCAGAAATGGAGTAGGAAGTTATACAACCTGACCCATACCAGCATTTGAGTAATCTCTATCTTGTTTGCATCAAAGTCAGGGAACCAAGGAGTGATAAAGAGTCCTATTGATCCCCAGAACCATGGTCCTACCCTGAGAATGATGTCTCTGGCTTCCTAAGAGTGGAACTTGACAATAAAGTAACCTTTGGAGCAGAGCTGTATGTCGCACTCCATGGTACAGGTGGTAAAAATACAATGGAACAACTTCGTTGGCTTTGGCCAGTAACAGTTAAATCTGCATATTATTGCCTACATTTCGAATGTGGATCGATATTCATCGATCACTGGTGCCTTAATATTCAATTCTGGAATGTCGTTCAGCTGCTCCACAATGTATGGTTTGGGGGTGTTTTCAATCGGTTCTAATGGTGTTGCTGCTTTGTTTTTTCCTTGTAAGATGTTCCTGTAAGATGGGCCATTTGAAGTTCCTGTTTTGTAGGCATTGGCTCCCCTCATCCATCCATGTGTTCTGTTCTAGTCAGATCTAGCTGAGGTACCTACTCATGTAGCTCCTCCTTTGAGCCTTAAGTTCAGAAAAATGGAAGAGTTCCTTTGGATGAAATACTCCTTTAAGCAAGTCCCCCCTGTAATAAATTCCATGCATAAATTAGGCTTTGTTTTATAGTCGGGATGCCTATTAGAAGTTGGATCTTTTGCTTCAAATCTGAGACCAAATCTGTATCCTATACCCATATGATTTTGGACTCCCCATCTAAAGATTTAAAGAAAATATGGAATTGGATCTCCACTTCATATTTCCACCCTATTTTATCTGTATTTGTGGTGTTTGAGGGCATGCCCTTTGGCCCAACATTTCCAACAGAAACCTATAGAGATCTAGAAAATAAGGAGGCCTTCCATTGAATATTTTCCCTAATAAGGGTGACCCCTCTCCTTCCCTGCCACCAATTTTACTGAGGGTAATCAGGCTGTGTCATCACCCCAACAATCCTTGCTGTGGGCAATAACCCTGATCCCTCCCAACATAGATAACAAATTATACTTGCATGTCGTAAACCAAAAGGAATATAGCAACAAAAGAGAGTTAACTAAACAATATTCTGTTTCTGGATTCGAAAAAATCCATGTGAGGTTAGGGGAAGATCATATCCACCAGCACCACTTCTTTTCTACGGACTATGCTTAGGATTTACAACAGGCTTGTGACTATTTTCAAGCTCCTCTTTGACCAAAGCATCAATCCTCAGACGCCATTGAGGCACTAGAGCTCCAACCCCTGCCATTTTCTTGAAACCGTCATCTCTGTCCCAAAGATCCTTGATCCCGCCAGCGAGAAATTCACTCTTGGTGCCCAAAACGAGTATAGGACCAATAAATCCAGATGCTGAGTGGGAGATCAGCACGCCCAGATCAATCTTGTAATCGAGAAACTGTATAGTGTGTGAGATATGAATACTCTGTCCAGTCGCACCATTAGACCTGGCTTCCCTGCTTTGCCCTGTGCCGCTGCTTGTCCAGTGGGTTTGGGCCCTTCTGTCATGTATTCCAACACCGATCTAGGCTGAATTCCATCCCATCCAGATGCTAAACCCAAGGAGGCCACTGTCACATCGCCCAACTCCCAATTCCTGTAAACCCTAACCCTCTGGCTCTCCACTTTCTGTCAGAATTAGGATATCGTACAAGTCGCATGTTGCCAAGATGCTTAAATTTGATCCTTTGTCTGACATGGTAAATGAAGATGATTAGGCTAAAATATTTTTTGGTCCTGCTATTGATGGTCAATAAGAAGATAGTGAGGTTCCTCCTTTTTACTAAAGTCTAAGAATCCACCAGGGAATTTTACATAATTCCATGTTAGACTCTAGAGCCTCCCACAATCTAATTCCAAAAGCCATAATGGAGAATTTGGGCCTTGAAATCACTCATCCATACCATGATTTATACTCCTTAGATTTAGGTAGAGTCCACTGTATTGGCATGATTAAATGTTTGGTAGTCTCCCTAGAGTAGATTCTGGCAAAGAATGTTCTAATGGATTTGGTGGTAGCTAACATATCGCCATGCTTTGGAATGATATTGTAAATAACTTGGGGGCGGGGGGGGGGGGGGGGGGGGATATGAGGTACATTGCAATTAGACTTTTCTTATGAAACTATCCTTATTTTCGGGAAATTGAGAAAATTGTACTGTGAAACTGAGATGAAATATATGATAACAAGAAAACAAAATTCCAACAATCATTCGATAAACACTGTATATACAGATTTAGATTCATTCATTTGGTTTAATGATAGCGGCCTAAATGATGTAGATAGCCAGTTAGTAGATGTATAATATGTTCCAGAGATCCATAATTGTACTAGAGAAGTTATAGAAAAAGAAAATATGAATCTGTAGAGCTTATTAGAACAACCATAAGATGAATCATTAAAAAATTTAGAACAAAAATCAGAGGAAGTAGTGAAAGATTCAGAACAACCATTAGATAAAGTGGCATAAAGTCTAGAAAAGCATGAAGAGATAGTTTAGAAAATTGAGCCAAAAATGAAATAATAGTTTCAACATTTGGAGGATGAGAATGGTCTATGGTCCATGGACTTTGATGGTGCCTTGGGAAAATATGGGGTTGGCATTGGAATCTAGGTCCGCAATCCTTTTCATCAGCAGAATAAGGTCCCTACAAATGTAAGGTTGTGCTCTTATAAATTATCTTTTGATTGCACTAACAATGAAGTTGAGTAAGAAGCACTAATTATTGACTTAAAGATCTTGAAGAAACTGGGTGCAAGAAGGATTGCAATGTATGGTGATTAAGAACTTGTGATCAAGGAAGTTAAAGGTGAATATCAAGCTAACCATCCTCGAATGAGACAATATAGCAATGTTGTACTTGATATTTTGAAAAAATTTCAGGAGTGTATGCTTACATTGGTGCCAAGGAATCAAAATCTCATGGAAGATTCATTGGCTAAAGCAGCAAGAAATTTAAAAATCCCCATCTTTTCAAACATAAAATTTGAGATTCATGTGAAGCACCGGCCCACTGTTCCCGATAACTTGCGATACTGGAAAGTTTTCTGGGATGATAAGCAGATAAACAACTTTCTCCAAGGTGAAGAAGAATTCTAGAATTGTTCTATAGATCATATTTCTGATAAATATTACCAAGATATAGAAGCAACTCAGATGGATATACTACAGCTGAAAGAAAACAATATTCCAAAAGGTATCATACCTTTGGAAGAATTTTTTGACCAAGATTTCGTAGAAATTAAGCCTACATTGATGCCTACAGAAAAGGGTGTTGAAGATGTAAACATTGGGACAACCAATAAACCAAAGATGGTGAAAATATCCAAGTCATTATCTCCCAAGGTAAAGGTTGAATATGTTAAACTAATTTTTGAATTTTCTGATGTTTTCACAAGGGAATATGTAGATTTAAAGGTGTATGACAAGAACATTATTCAACACACTATTCCGATCAAGTCCGATAAAAAGCCCTTTTGGAAAAATTTGAGAAGGATAAATCCCGGATTGCTTCCATCAATTGAAAAAGAATGAAACAAAATTTTCAAGTCTGGTATCATTGTCCCGATCAGATTCTCTGATTGGAATTCAAATTTGGTTCTAGTGAGAAAGAAGACTAGAGAACTATGGCTTTGCACAGATTTCAAAAACTTGAACAAAGTGTCCCTCAAGGACAACTATCCACTTCCAAAGATGGACCATATACTTCAAAGAGTTGTCGGATCTTCCCGAATGTCACTGTTGGATGGTTATTCAGGATACAACCAAATTTTGGTGCACGAAGATGATCATGACAAGACAACATTTATCACACCTTGGGGCACCTTGAAATATGCCAAAATGCCATTTGGTTTGAAAAATGTAGGGGCCACATTCCAACGGGCCATGGACATAACATTTTCCAATCAAAAATATGTTTTCTTGGTATTTTACTTAGATGACTTGACATTGTTTTCACATTCTTATGAAGAAAATTTGTGCCATTTGAGAATTGTTTTCTAGAGATGTAGGAAGTTTGGAATATCTCTCAACCCAAAGAAAAGCCTTTTTTCTATGGAGGAGGGAAAACTACTTGGGCACATCATCTCCAAGGATGGGATCCATATTGACCCTTCCTGTGTTGAAGAAATTCAGTAGATTGATTTTCCTAACAACAAAAAACAAGTACAAGCATTCAATGGTAAGATGAATTTATTACGTAGATTCATTCCTAATTTAGCAGATCATGTTAGAGAATTGAAAAATATGTTGAAGAAAGATAGTGATGTGAAGTGGTTTGAAGATGCCCGAAAATCTTTCCATTCAGTTAAGTTTTCCTTGACTACTGCCCCGATTTCGATAAGTCCTGATTATACTAGTGATTTCATAATATTCTCATTTGCTTCTGAGCACACTATGACAGAAGTCTTGATGCAGAAAATGGATAAAATAGAGCTAGAAATTGCATTTTTCAGTCGTTCAAAGATGCAACGCTTCACTACAACATCATAGAGAAACAAGCTTTGGCTTTGGTTAAAGCGCTGAAAGATTTCAGAATTTACATATTGCATTCACATAATCTTGCCTATGTACCTAATGCAACCGTGAAAGAAGTTCTCATGCAGACAGACCCAGAAGGTAGGAGAGGAATATGGATAGTAGATTTACTGGAGTATGACCTTGAGATAAAGACCACCAAGCTGATCAAAGGTCAGGGCTTAGCCAAGCTCATGGACGAGTCAAATATTCATGCCCTTGACATCAACTTGATTTCAGCTTTGTCCGAAAATGAAGAAGAAGTGAATCTCATTTAGGTATCCAACATATTTTTGTCATCTCCATGATATTCTAATATTTTTTATGTTTTGTAACACCTAAACCCTCCTATAGGCATGAGTAAGAGTTAAGGTAGATCTTTGAAACTCAAAGCTTCAAAGTATTTCATATTGGACAGTGCACTTTACTGGAAGGATCCCGGAGGTGTGTTGCTGAACTGTTTGGTCGAAGAAGAATATAAGGAAGTGATGAATGACTTCCACAAAGGAGATTGTGGGGGCCACCTATATTGGATGACCACGAACAATAAAATATTGAGAGTGAGATATTATTGGCCGACACTTTTTGCAGATGTTTATAATGCAGTAATGAGCTACCATGAATGTCAACTTTTTCAGGGTAAGAGAAAGCTTCTCCCGTTACCACTTCAACCTATTTCAATACATGCACCATTTCAGTAGTGGGGCCTAGATTTTATAGGCGATATTAACCCAGCTTCATCTGCACAACACGTGGATATTGAAAGCCACAAAATACTTTACA
Organism: Pinus albicaulis; assembly: GCA_034641835.2. Classification (NCBI taxonomy): domain Eukaryota; kingdom Viridiplantae; phylum Streptophyta; class Pinopsida; order Pinales; family Pinaceae; genus Pinus; species Pinus albicaulis. The sequence goes on from CM076580.1 coordinate 592,958,844, forward strand.
AATTCGATTGAAGCAATCTCGACCATGCAAGCAACAGATTCTGTCATCATTCAGTTTTTAGAAACTAATATTTTGTCCCGTTTTGGTTGCCCTACTAATATTATCAGAGATAACGCGACAACATTCAAGTCTAAGAATATGACTGAGTTTTGTGACAGATATAACATTAATTTGGGACACTCTACAGCCTACTACCTACAAGGTAATGGATTGGCAGAGTCCTCTAATAAATCCTTGATCGGTATCATTAATAAGATGTTAGAAGAAAATAACAAGAATTTGCATAAAAGGTTGATCAATGCATTGTGGGTAGATTGGGTGAGTAATAAGAATTATATTGGTATGTCTCCTTTTCAAGTTGTGTATGGTGTCGATACTATGTTTCCTTCATCATTAGCAATCCCGGTAATGAAATTTATACAAGAATAAGGGACTAAGGAAATGACATACAACGCCATATTAATCAAATGATACACCTTCAGTAGAAAATGGATGAAGTATTTCAGAATACTTCCAAACTTCGTGATAGGATAAAGAAGATCTATGATTGGAAAAATAAGGAAGAAAACTTCAAGATAGGAGATGTAGTACTCCGTTGGGATGCCAGAAATGAAGAGAAGGATAAGCATGGTAAATTTGAGAATTTATGGAAAGGGCCATATCATATTTCATCTTGTCGGTGACATATTTCTTATTTTCTTGAAGAGATGAATGGACAAGAGTGTTTAGGAGGACCATTTTATGGTAGGCTCCTAAAACACTATCTTTTCTGAAACAAATTTCTCGATCAGTTTTCCATTTCATTGTAAAATTCAATTACATTTTATGCAAGTGTGAAGTAGAGAATTACTGGAGTTCGGAGCCCAAAGTGAAGGCCATGGAGCTTCACTGTTTTTCTACCATTTTCAAAAGTTCATTTTTCAGTCAAGGAAGTCTGTATTGACTCAATTTTCAGTTATTTGAGTTTGTATTGAGTTAGTCTATTTATCTGAGTTATTAGTTCTCAGTCAAGTTTTTTAGTTTGCGTTTTTGACCATATTGGCCCAATGGAAGAGGCATTGATCTGCAAAATCGAAAGTTCTATGGTTCTTGACACCTATTTCAGAGATATCATCCCCAATAAGGCCAATGTTAGGGTCAATATTTGTATACTGCCATCAGTGATAAAAAAATACTCTTTTCATATCATTTTAGGAGTCCCACTCAAAAATTTTTAATTATTCCATTAGGTCATGCAAAATATTGCTAACTAATGGTAGTATTAGTCTAAAAACATTACCCCTTTTCAAAAAATCATATTTTCTGGCCCACCTTCATGCCTTGCTGAGAATACTTCAATTATAAAAGTCCATTTCATCATGTCATTATGTCAGTCAAGTCACCATGAATTCTGGTCAGTCAAAGTCTTCATTAGGTCTCTAGGTTTTCATTTTTCCAAGGTCTAAATAAAACATCATTTCATTGCATAAGGTCAGAAAAAGTATGAAAGTGATCCAAATAATGTCCCTTTATGATCTAAATAGGATTTTCAAGCATGTAAACATGGTTTTCAATGTTCTGAATCTTCATTTAAGTGTGAGTTTCATTTTAAAATGTAATTTTATTCCAAAAACATAGATGTAATTTTATTCTTCTTTTATGTAATTTTATTTTCATTACATGTAATAAGTACCTACTTCCCAAGCTTCCAACTCAGTTCCACATGCCAAACAAGAATAGGTCAAAGTTCAAGTGTTCTCAATTAATCCACTGATAAAATGTCAAAGAAAAAGTTGAAAAGTGTAAGGGTATTCTACAAAGTTTGAAAGTGAAATTTGAGACATTAGCAAAGTGGGTTTCAAAGGATTAAAATCAAATTCACTCAAGTATATAAACCCTCATGACATCAAAACAAACTCCATTTGCTCTTGAAAACATCAATATACCTTAGAAAAGCATGAAAATTCAAGGAGGAAGGAGAAATTTCACAAAAATATAGTTTTGCGTTGCGCCCTTGCCTTAGGCGATGTGCCCTTGCCTTATGCACTACACCCTTTCTTGCAAACACTCAGGAGCTCCAAAAATTGTGCTATCACCTTCAAAACTTCAGTCCATTTGCTCTATAACCTCCAACAATCAAGTAAGTTACCATTTTCACCATTCCTCTCCTCATCAAGTCAATTTGTTGGTGTTTGAGCTTGTCTAAAGAGTCAGTGTCTATTTTTAAATGTGAAACCTTAGTATCATCCCCTAATTCCTAATTGTATTTCAATTTCACTCCCTAAATATTTTCACTCCCTTCCCACATCATAATTACCCTATCCTCACTTCCTATATCATAATCCCCTTTCCCTAAGCCCTTTTCCTTTGAAACCCTAATACCTAGGCTATTCATTTCCCTAGGCTCCCAAACCCCATAACATTAACACTCCATGTCACTTCCTTCATTTTATAAACCCTTTCCCCCATCTCCCTAAATTTCCCCAGCCCATTCCCACTTCCCAAAACCCATTCTTCACTATCATCCCATCTCCCTAGGGTTTTCACACTAAGACACTATGGAAGAAGAACAAAACATTAGTGACAGTGAGGGAGAAGAAAGAGAGGAGAGGAGGCCACACAAAGGAGGGAAAATACTTATACTTGAGCCAAAAAATATCAGTGAGCTCATGACATCCCCCATGGTTGTGACATGTTTTAAACATGTAGGATGTTTTGAATTCTGTGAGACAATAAAAAGGGTCCAACATCATCCTATGTTGAGCAACCTATTCATATCCAATCCTTATAATAACCAGGTAACCCTTGCTGGTGTCACTAAAACTTTTCCCACTACCATCATATCAACTGCCACCGGAATCCCAAATGTTGGGGAAAAATGGTTCAAGTAAGAAGACTTGTAGGAGCATTATTTTGAGCCATAAATCAAACGTAGGCTTAAGAAAGAAAGAAAGAGGAAGTTTCCTTTCTCTTACCTCCTAGAGAGATATGCCCCATGATGAAAATCATCATGAGATAATTTTCTTGTGAAGGTAGGTTCTCAAGACTTTACACATATCATACCCAACTACTCATGCACTTCACAAGAGTCAGGATGCTCAACATAACTTATTACCTCTTCCAAAGCATTCACAAGATGAAATATATTGTCCAAAGGAGAGAATCTAAGCACCAAATGAACAATCTCTTTCACCATTCCCTCATCAAAATCATAGTCCTCCATCACCTCAAACAATTGAACATTTCATGCAATTCATTCATAGATAATGACATTTTCACTACTCCACCTATTTAGCTTTCCCAAGTTGTGCCTTCATCATCTCATCCTTCCACATCCATTCCTCCATCTCAACCCACATTTCATGCATCATCATCACATCAGCCTCCTTCACCCATTTCACCACCATCATCTCCATTTCAAATAGACACTGGGTCACCTAGCAGAGATGAGATCAATGACACTAAGAAGGCTAATGTGGTTGATATGGAGCCATTGGAAAAAACATACCAGAGAGGTGACAAGCAAGTGTTTTCCCCACAAAGTGTGGGAGGGTACTTGCCTTCTACATCGGCAAAGCAGGTAGAAAAAGGGAAACAAAAGGTGACAGAGGAAGAGATTTAGGTAGAGATCAGACATGAGGAGGAGGACCTCCATGAGACAGAACATGACTTTGACCTTGTTGATCTATATGAGCATGATGATGATGATATCACTAGCATAGTCATCAAGGAGAAAGAATCCAAGATTATGGAGCTACAAACTAATCTTGACAGGTCTAATTTTTTCATTGAATTTCTTGAGAAGGAGAACCAGTAGCTAAAACCAAGACATGTCATTGATGAGGTCAAACTCATCAAGGCTAAAAAAGAAGTAGAAAAAAGGAAATATATTGCTTCATGAAAAACTAGAAACATATGGTGTGATAGGTGAGGTAAAAGAAAAAGTGCCAAGGAGAAGGCCTATGACTAGAGGGCTAAAAATAGATTTAGCACTAGAAAGGAAAAAGGAGGCTAAGCTTGCTAATCATCTAACCTTGAATGAACAACTTGAAATGGTAATCAACAAGGACTAGGAGCCATGGCTTGACAGGGCTAAACAAAACCCATAGAAGCTTTTGGAGAAGGAAAACAGAGATAATGACATATTGAGGAAGAAGGTCAAGCACTATGCCCAAAGAGACAACATTGGAAAGGCCAAGCTCAAAAGAGCCAATGAAAAAATTGAGGCTTTGACCATGAAAGGAGGGTAAAGGAGACTTGATATATTGGCTGAAGCTTCACTTCATGCCTAACCTCATCATCAACAAAAACTTATCAAATTTTGAGAAATTTTTGGGTTAAATTTTGAATTTTTTCTGATTTTTTTTTGCAAAAATGGACAGTCTCATATCAATTAGACTGTCAAGGGCGCAACACCCTAGGAACTGTGTCCTTGTTTGAAGCACTCTTTGGCCAAAAGGAGACCATCCCAAGATGAACAATGACAAGTAAATTCTAGAAAACAATGTTTTGAAGCCTATTTTAGACAATTGGAAAGTGAAAAGATGAAAAAACCCTAAAAAAATCAATGTTATACCTCTTTTTCAGCCTTCGTAGTGCGCCCTTGACCAGTTTTGGGTGAATCAGTTTCTGACAGGGAAAATCAACTCCATTCAGAAAAATAAAGGTATATTTGGAAATTAGAAAGGATATGCTTTGCAACAAGCCATCCTAAGCCCAATATGAACACTGAGAAGGCCTCCAAAAATTCTCTGCAAAATGGTTTTGTGCCCTTCCCTTAGGCGTTGCACCCTTGACACTGGCGCTGTGCCCTTGAAAAATCTCTTAGTTTTTCAGTTTTGACTACAAATTTTGATTTTCATTTGGAAAAATGATTATTTACCTATGTAATTGATGGAATTTAATGTAATTATTATGTTTTTACTATTACCTATGGTAAATACAATAGATAAGAACTCATGATGAGGTGTAATGAATCAATTTCATGAAAGTGATGGATGAGTCACTTGGACCTCCCTACACTTCAACTATCAGTTCATATTTTTGTGGATCTCTTCCTCAACTCAAGAATTTGACCCCTAAGGCTGAGAGGATTTTGTTTGAGGCATATACCATGTATTTTTTCAGTCATTTGATAGGTTGGAATCATTTGGATGTTGGAATATTGATTAGAGACTTTATTGTAATCATTTTTGCAGGAGCTTAATAAAAGTGTTGCAGTTATTTCTTTGGGATACCTATGGCAGGTTTTATAGAATTGTTTCTTCTTATGTCTCATGATGTTTGAATGTATTATCTTCATAATTCATTTCACTTCTACTATATGATCACTTTCAAGTTTATAAACATAATTCATCTCACATGCTCTATTTTGGGGAAGTTTTTAGACGGTCTCTTCATCCTTCTTTCAGTTTAGGAATAATTCATATTTCATGCTCTTCCTAGCTCCTTACCTATTTGAATCATTCCATACCAAGAACCCTAATGTTCTAGCATTATTACCTACATTTTCCCATCGAATGGATTGTAACCCTAATTCTATTTTCCCTGACCTAACCTCTTTGACCTAATATCCTCATCCAACAACCCAATCAAATCAAATAAAACCCTTCTGCATTTCATATATAACCTAAAACCCTAATTTATCCAGCCCTCTTAGATGTGATCTTATGGAGAGATCCCTCTCTGGTTTGGCAGGGCTAGATACCAAGCCAAAATATTGGTCTTTGGTTACCTATATTGGGATCTCTTTTTCAACCTTAGAGATCTGGTGAAGTGATAATAGATCCCAATGAGGCAAAGAGGAGGAGCTCTGTTTCCACAAGGTGCACCACCTGTTAGTGGGATATAGAGGAGGTCACCACATTCAGTGCCGAAGAGACTTAGAATGATTTTTAGTGCTATTTTTATTTAGGCTTTAGAACAAAATAAAATTCCATTCAAAATATTAATTAGTGGAAACATCATGAAACAATGGCAATTGGAAAATAATGAATTAGGGGTTATGTTGGGCTAGATGTTTTTTCTCCTACTACTGGTGCTATAACTAAATCAATTGGCCTACACCTATATTGGTATGGTCCTTAAGCCTGTGAAGTAGAAGAGTCAATTCAATCATTTAGTTCAATAGCCCCAATTGAGAGAAATAGTTCAGCGATATATCTTCTTATACCTTTTAGGGAAATAAGATCTTATACCTTTGACAAGAAATTGATTATTATATATTTCATTTTAGTTCAATTGTTTCCATGTTGGAGATAACCATGGCCTTAGAAGTTTAGATACCACCTAATATAAAGCACTTGGCCACCATTAAGATCCATAATTCCAAAGCACCTGGTTGCCACCGGGATAGATGACCCAGAACTTGAGTTACACATTAATAGAGAAGTACATGGGAATTAGGGCCAACTTGTAAGGAAAGCCACTTTGGTGCATAGGAAAACCTTTTTTCCAATGGTAATAATTTTTGGAGAAGTGAAATCCAAGGTTGAGGTTATTTAAGAATCTATTGAAGAAATTTATAAACCCAGGGGGTTGAACCGGGTATAATCTAGAGCACTTTTGGGACATTAAGATTGGTGAGGTGGTCGACTAGGGACCATCATGAGAAGACTCCCCATAATCTCATGTATAATCGTGCATACTTTATACACTGCTATGAATTGAATAAATTCTGTAAGGGATATACCATTTGAGTTGAGTAGATTAAAGCAGAGTTAATACCTAGACTATACCAGAACCAAGTGGGAACAATAGTCATGCAAATATGGACATACATCCGATTAGATGAATCATAATTTTAAAATTTCCTAGGGTACTGGATAATACCTAATATCTAGACTAATCCATGGACCAATAAATATCGAAGAGGAAGGGGCTATGCTATTATGCAACTATCCAACTTGTTTTTGTAAACATCTCACTCCATATCATATACAAGGAAACAATATTATTTTTAACACTTACCACTTCATATTTTACTTTCTTTGTAAACAACTTATACTATTTTTAATCCTTCCCATGATCCAGGTGGATATCGGTGGCCACCCACCTATTTTATTTGGACCCACAACATCGATTCTTTCAGTTTTTCAACTTCAGCACAGCTTACTATTTTTAGCAAGTTTTCGGGTCCTACACTCCTGGAGCTGTTTTGGGGACTTAATGATCAAGGTGGATATTTTTGGCCACCCACCGAGTCCATTTGAACCCCCACCATCAGTTATTTCAGTTTGTAAGTTTCAACACAACTTACTATTTATAGCAGTTTTTTGGGTCCTGAACTTCCGGAGCCGTTTTGAGGCCCTAAACGACACTTTTTGGGAAACCAGGGAGCAACATGTGTCGTAGACCAATTTTTCTCACTCAAAAGTTGTAGCCCTCGGATAGATATTTTTAACAAGATATTGAGTGTGTCAAATGGATATCGGAAAAGTTACGTCCTCAAGAAGTTGAAACACCAACTTATCCAAACGGGGTCCACAGTTTTGGCGCTTCATCTCCTAGGGTTAGGTTTTTGAACGTTTCGGGTTTTACATTATTTCTCAAAAATAAATAGGCCTTAAAGCCTCATTGTAACATAGTTCAGGGTCTGGGAGTCGACACATCTCTTCTCAGAGATAAGTGCTACCAGTGCCCTAGCTCGCTTGTTCCCATCATTTCAGTTCTGTAACACAGTTCAGGGGTTGATAGCGACACATCTCTTCTCAGGGATACGCTACCAATACCCTAGCTCATCTATTTCCATTATGTATATAATAGGCCTTCGAGCCTCAATATAACATAGCTCAGAGGCCTGCGCCTGCCACATATCTTCTCAAAGATACTCGACCAACACCCTAGCTTCTTTCCATTATGTTTTTAAGCTTATTTCAGTCATTATTTTATTAATAAAATGAAGCAATATTTCCACTGCATCTATGTATCTATGGCTATAAGTGTATTATGTTGCGTTCCGGCATAAAATCTGGATCATCCCACTTAATATATGACATCCTTTTGTGCTATACAACAACCCCCATTTATTTTAATAAATGGGGACCCTTTAGAAATAAATAGGAAATTTATTTTTAAATTTAAAAACAAAAAACTTTGGAAATAAAAGCTTCCTTTTGAGTTTTCTACTTTATTCCTTTAACGCATCGCAAATCGCATAGCTTATATTATCACTCGGATTGAACCTCAGGCTGAAGAAGGAAATTCTGAGGTAACCACAAACCACGCTTAGCCAAGTAGTTAGCCCTACTAGGCAAGGAGAGGGCTCTCTTTGTAAGGATCACAACCAAGATGGCTGAGTAAATAAGATATTAGGCTAGGTATAGTATCTCAAGGTTTTGATTTTGATTATATAGGGTTTTGTTGGATCAAAAGTAGTCAAACAGTTAGGGCAAGGGAAATTAGGTCAAAATTTGCAAGGTGTTCTATGGTGCAAGGTAGGTACAATGTTTATCACTTTATGATTTCGATGGGTGGGCAGATCAAGACAGGTGAGGAGCTAGAAAGAGCATGGTGAAATCATGGATTCTTTCTAAACTTAATAAATTATAGACTGTGAATGTCTACCCAAAACAAAGCATATGAGAATGGATTATTCTTATCTAACTTGCATACATTCACTTAATAGCAATGAAATGATGGATGAAATAAACAAAACATTCTAACATCTGAGAAAAAAAATAAGAAACTGAAACTAAACAACATACCACATGGATCCCATAAAAATAGTTGCAAATTTGATTAATGTCCAAGCGAAAAATTGATACAGAAGTGTGTCTCTTCAAAAGCCAAACATCCAAGTGAGTCAAACCCCTACTAATGAGAAAGAAAAAGAACATATAGACCTCAAAACAACTCATCCTAGCCTCATGGGGTCGAATCCATGAGATGAGGGAGGTTTATATGAAAATTTGAACTGCAAGCTAGAGTATAGGATGCGGAAAGTGACTCATTCCTATCTCTAAGAACTGATTCATTTGACCTCAACTAATGACTTACCTAATGTATCTACCCTAGAAAAAAGTAAAAACATGACTTTTACATTCATCTTGAACATTTACATCAGTAAAATTACATTTTCCAAAGTGAAAAGTCAAACTGGAGAATATTTACTGAAGACTGTAAAAATTTGCAATTTTTTGGCAAACACGCAGTGTCTAAGCGAGAAAAATAGCCTACTTTTCAAGCTGGTTTTGAGTGCCTTCCCAGTGTCCAAATCAGCTCGAGGATAGCTCACTGGAAATCTCTTTGAGTCTAGTTTCTAGATCTATCTTCAGTTTTAAAAATGGTTTTAATTTTCTCTATAAAATAGCCAATCTCCCAGGACTGGTAAATACAGAACGACCAGGTCAAAAAGGAGGCAGAAACATGATTTTTAGGTGGGTTTTTTGCATGTTTGAGGGAACAATTCTCCTCCAAATATTCTGAAACTTGCTAGGGTAGATGTCCTCATCAATATGAACCTGTTGGTGGTGGCCAGTTGTCATTTAGAGGCCCTAAAAAAGAGAGCAGTGTCCAAGTCACTGCGCCTTTGGAAAAATTTCTGCTTGCAGAAGTACTAAAAAACATATAAATGAACACAACTGCAAAGTGTGCCAAAATTTATCAAACTTTGTGAAGGTAATTTCTCATTAAGTGTTTGAGGCATGAAGTGACACATCAGAAAGTATATCCAACCTTTCTTTCTCTCCATGCTTGTTCAAACTTTTAATTTTATCATTAGCTCATTTGAGCTTGGCTAATGAAATTCTCTCTTTCCATGCATGAAGTTTGACTCTTGTCCTCAACAATTTATTTTCCTTGTTGGATTTCTCTAGAAACCTCTCCAAATGTAGATTGAATCTATCAAGCCATGGTTCCCTGTCCTTGTTGATCTCTAGGGAAAGTTGTTCATTTGGTGTGATTTGGGTTTTTAGGTCAGCTTCCCTTTGTTTCTCTAGGGCTAGAGCTCTTTTCAACCCTCTAGTCCTTGCTCTTTGTCTTGGAGTCTGATCCTCCTCATCATTAGTCTCACCAAACATTACCAATGTTTCCTCAAGCAAGGCTTTAGCCTTTTCTTCTTCTCTTTGTTCTTTGATACACTTCACCTCATTGATGGCCTGCTTGGTCTTCAGCTGTTGATTTTCTTGCTCAAGGAAGTCAATCACATACTTGGCCCTCTCAAGATTAGTTTCAAGTTCACTAATATTTTCCTCTTTGCCTTTGATTGTTGTATTGGTGATTTTGTCTTCATCTTTCTCATCTAGGTCAATCAACTGAAATTTATGTTTTGTTTCATGTTTTTCCTCTTGTTCATCAATGTTTGGCTATATTACCTTTTCCTTACCTTTATTTACTTGTTGTGTTGATGAAAAAGGCATGGCCCCTTTCACTCCAAGTGAAGCAAACACGTGCCTATGACCTTTCTTATAGGTATGTGCTAATGTGCCCAAATCAGCCCTCTTAGGCTTGCTAATTTCACCTATGCTAGGTTGCCATGATGTATTTGGTGTCAAAACCCTAGGGAGATGATGAATGAAATGAAGGAGTGTGAAGTGAATGGAGGTGTGGGGAAATGAAGGAAATGGGAATATGTAAGGGAGCCTAGGCTAGTGAAAACCCTAGGATTTAGATTTATTAGGAATGGTATTTATTTAGGAAATAGGGATATGGAAAATATATATGGGAAATATATAACAATTTAGGGAATATATTTTTGAAATGAAAACTAGGGCTTCTTCCTTATAAAAACACTCCAAATGATTACAAAGCATAAAATATATTCAATGAGATGATGCTAAGATTACTCACTTGATCAATGGAGCCTTGAAGAACACCCATGTAGAGATATGGAATTTGTTGATGGATTGGGAGGCTGAAAGACAATTTTTTGAATTTTTGAGCAAATGCGCAGTGATCGTTGCAAACACGCAGCGTCCCATCTCAAATGCGCAATGAACCCTCTCAAACATGCAGCGTCCATGCAACACCATTTTTTAGAACACATTTGGAGGCATTATGGTGTCCAAATTGGGCCCTAGATAGCTCGTTGGAAATATTATCATGTATTTTTTCCAAATATACCTTTTTTTTCTAATTGGAGTTGATTTTCCTTGTCAAAAGTTGATTTTCCCAAGACCTGTCAAAAAGTGCTAAATGAGGGTCCATAAATGTAAAGTGCTGGTGCAAGAAAATTTTGGGGGCCTTCCTCAACTCCGAATTGAGCCCATGATAGCCCATTGGAAATCTCTCTCTTTCTAGTTATCATTTGACTCATCAAGAAAGTCATTTAGACACTCCAACTATGAGAAAAAATTATTTTCCCAAGGTTACTATAGAAGTGCAGCAACTCTCCTATGGCACCTATGTTTTTTATATTTATATAAAACCATGACACATTACGCCTGTGTAAAAAATGGAGTTTTTTCTTCTTGGACCTATTATGGAAAAAAACCTCTCTCACTTTTTTCAAATTCATCTATGTTTGGTCGAAAACATAGTTTAAAGCGAAACTCGCCCTATGAGAGGCAAATGGCTAGACTCTTGGAATGATTTCTTGGAAAATGATGGAGACATGATGTTTATGAGCTGAAATTACCTCATACCTAATGATATGACCTACCTTATGCCTCCTCTACTCAAATGTCTCATTTCCATATCAAACCCTAGCTTAGTGGGACAGGAAATTAGGGTTTGGTTCTTGTGAACAATGATGACTTGGGAAGCCTTGGGGAAAATGGTTCAGAAATGAAGCGAGGTCAATGAAAATGACACAGATGAGGTGAAAGTAAAGTAAAATAAGGCAGTATGGGTGGGATGCAAATGGCAGTGCTAACATCTTATTACTTAAAAAGACTTACAATCCTCTAAGTTATGCGAGCTCCGAAGTGTGCTAACCTTCTTTTTGAAAGTTATGTTTTAAAGATTGCAAATGATACAATTATCGTTATAATCTCTTTATCGCATCACACCTTATTTATAACAACCAAATCATAAATCAATTCGATATAAGTGCGATTGTGCGGACCCGACAATCCAACAAAGCCACAAAAATAAATCCTTAAAGCATTATTAAGCGCATCCGTTTGAATTTTTAATGTGCATTTCGCATTTTGCATCACTTAACCAAAAAAAATTCATTATCGCATAAAAGTTGCAATGTGCGGTTTGCACACATTGCATTTCACAAAATTTATGAGTAAACATCACAAACAGTAAAAGCTATATATCGCGATGTGTGAATTGACGACATTTAATTACTCAAGCATGCGAAATGACTTATGTTGTATCAAAATGAAATTTGAGATCTAAAGGTTTAAAGTTGATTGATAGATATTTCGTGTGAAGGTGTAATAAATTCGATTTTGAAATAATTATCGATGATTGATATCATATTTGATAAGATTCATATCTATTCATGCATGTTTAATATAAACAATGGATTTGACTCTCTGTTCTCTATAATTTTAATGCTTTCCCTGTTTACCTGAAATTAGGAAACCATTTAACGGATTAAGGAAGATTGAAATGAGTAAGAAGGGCAAAGAGATTTCTCAAATGCTGCCTACTAAAGACTCAGACATGTCTCCCTTATTTTCAGATACTACTTGCAACAAGGATTGCGGAAGTTCATCATGGGAAACAATGTATAAACTGTTTGAAGTGGAAAATCCAAAAGTAATAACCAAAGTCTCTACAACAAGTATGACGTCTACTTCAGATGTGACCTACTTCGATGTTGCATGTTCATTCATACATAGGGTAGCTGCAAGACAGAAAATTCTCCCTTATATAGACATGGTTAAGTGGGTAATTGACCACTTAAGCATAGATGACAGGAAATTCAAAGATTAAAAGGGAGAAAACATAGGGTCTTTCAGGGAAGAAGAATTACAAGCAATGAACCACTTTCTAGACTCACAACAAAAGTATGAAAAATATTTTCTACAAAGCTTTAGGGAAGAGAATCCAGATATCATGAAAGTCGTCAAAGAATGGAAGGAAGACCTGGGAAACTTGAAGCGAGATAAAATTGGTACGTACCCAATTGCCCAAATTCCTTCCCCTTATTGTTATGTTGTCAGTATGTTGTGTAGATTGTTTTCCAAACCTGATACCACTATATTTTCAGTAGATGGGTTCCATTGATTGATGCAATCGTCAATTCCTCAATTCTAAATTGGGAAAACATCCTATCTAATAGTTTAGCCAAAAACATCACATAATATAGGAATAAAAGGAATGTTTCATCTAGAGAAATACCTCCATTTTATATGTCTGTCGATGTCATGGATGCAATCTAATTTTCTTCTAGTTTTCCTACCATGGGATGGAAATGGACTACCCAAGACCCTACCCCAATCTACGTTTACCATAGATACCTTTGGCATTCAGACTTCTACCCACATTTTTATAAAAAAAATTATGGATTCATATTTCCTATGCACCAAATGATATTCAATAAGAAAGCCCCTAGGGTTTCTGAAGAAGCTAGTGCAGATATTCTTTCTGTGGTTAGGTGGTTTGCAGAGGAGAATTTTACATATGTCATAGTATTCAGGAGTTATTCTTCTCCCCATGTCCTACCATATTATGTTCTTGATAAGCTGCTTGCACGAGAGATATCCTACCATCTTGTTAATGGTGTCACTAAACAGCTTAGAAAGATGCTAAGAAGACCATTTGGCCTAATTTTCCTATACAGTTCGACACTTTTGCACTCTATGATATTGGCCATACCTATAAGGAGGTTTCCAAGATTAATATATTGAAATTGGAAGAAGTTCCAAAGAGCTTATATGATCCAAAAGATGTAAATAAAAATTACACTATAGAGCTAAAAATGAAGCCTTTTGTAAAGGAAACAGATGGATTTGATGATATCTTCCAAGGCATGGAAAATTTTTCAGATATAACCAAGTTTGCATCCAGCCAACTGAGCCAAGATTATTTGGAATCATTTCAAGTATATATAAATAAGAGACTGGAGAGAGTTCCTTTCAATTTGTTAACTATTGAGTATTTCAACAGACCTACTCCAAGTATCAGCTTGGATAATGAAGAAAAAGACATGTATGAGGATGAATAAGTTCAATCAAAGCATCAATATCACAATTCGGATCACTCTAAAAATGAATCCAAATCCAGAAAGGATAGCCCAAAAAAGATAATTGATTAGGTAATCTAAGAGATAGAGATGCAAGAGGAAAAAGAGAGTAATGGAACTGAGTCAACTTCTCAGGAAGTTCATCACAGTCATGACACACTAGATCGGTTTGAGAAGTCACAAAAAAAGAATTTTAGTAGTGAATGGGAGGAGTTTCCTGAAGCAATTAAAACTCCTAAAGCTAATCCCGACACTGATCAAGTAACTAGTTTTCAGACACGTGAACATTCCCATAAGTTAGTGGAAACTGTTAATTTTTTGCAACAAGTTCCAAAGGCTCATGATCAAGAGATCATATCGGCCCACCCTACAAAACATATAGTTTTACAAGTTGAATAAATTCCTTCACTAGATATTTTCTACAGTCCTAGCTATAAGGCTATAGTTAAGAGGAACAAAAGAAGAAGAACTGATGAAACTGTCTCAAACCTCACAGATGAATTAGTTGACGTACTATGGAAGGATTCCTTGGATGACCCAACGGAACATCTAACTAAATTATCATAGTATGCAGGGGCATATTCTACTTCTACTTTTGATAAAGCTACTGAGGTTAGAGTGTTTCTAAAGAAAAAGGAAGCTAGAGTACAAGAACTAGAGACGCTGTTAAATGGAGAAAAATCCAACTCCAGTGATAAAATCAAAGAAAATATGGCCCAATTTCAAAATAATTTCTAGAGTCTTAAATTGCAGCATCAAGTAGAAATCAATGAGAAACAAGCACAACTAGAAAAAACAATGACTAGGTTACAGAGCCAACTGGGATTGGAGAAATTCGTAAAAGAAGCATTGGATGTAAATGCTAAGTTAAAGAAAGAACATGAAGTATTTTGTCATCAAGCTTATATGATTGACTCTTATTGTGTTTCAAATAAAATACTGATCCAACCAATAGCTATCCAAAAACTTGAATGTGAAAGGCTCGAAAAAAAAATTAATGAACACATTCAATGGAAAGCATCAAACTCAAGAAAGGAAGTTGATCCTATTTAGAGATTGGGAAGCACAAATCAAGCAGGCAGTTAAAGCAACAACAAAAACATCAGAATTATCAAATGAAATTATTGAATCTGTATGTGAACATCTGGTGAAATCAAAACTTCTCAAAGAGTACACGTCCGAAGTGTGCTCAGAAGTAAAACAGATAGAAACACAGTGGAAGCAGAAAGAAGACACATAGGATGAAGTAATTAAAAAGGTAAATAAGTTTGATCAAGAAAATTATTGGAAATTTTTTATTGAACCTTATCATCAATATCAGATTCTACAATTCTTAATAGATTCAACAAAAATATCACAGCCTGTACTTTCAAACGCAGTATTCAGTGGATAGGTCAGATCGATGATTTCACAGCTAGCTCATCTCAAAACTATGATAGATATTTGTCAACTTCGTGACCAAATCCAGAAGAAAGGGAAAATGTCATGAATCAAAATTGTTATTTTATTTTCCTAGATTGTAGTTTAAGTTAGTCCTACAAGGATGGTTGTTTGAAACCTCCTCTACATTTTTGTAATAATCTATTTTAGAACATATTTAGTTTAGTATTTAAACCCCTCTCATGAATTTAGAGAAGGGTCCAGAAATTTGTCAAAAACATTTGCAAAGAATTCACTATTGTAAGTTTGTGAATTCTTTGATGAATTAATGGAACACATCTGTTATCTTTTGACAATTTAAGTTGTTTAACTGATGTTGCACTACTGTACTATTTAAGTTGCTTGAAAGTGAGAATGAGTAGATCAATTATAGTTAGTTTACATGAGTAGAACTTCGTACATATGGTGATTTTTATTCACTTGTATTAAGTCTTACTTTATATATTGATGGACATATTTTTATTTCATTATATATTTGAAACGTTATTATAGATGAATGTTACATGAACTTCTGTTCTAATATTTGTATGTAGTTTCTTATTGAATTTATAATCACATATATGAATGTGATATATTTTTCACAATTATTTTATTCAAACTATTTTGTTAGAAGAATAATCTTACATAATTTTCATCTCTTTCAACTATTAAATGATCTATATTACTAACAGTTGAAGGATATCTTTGCAGATCGCATAAAAGAAGAAACACCTCCAGTATATAATATAATAAATAGTTTAGATAGATGCATAAGATAGATTAAAATAATTTCCATTTACATGTCATATAATCACACAACCTCAAAATAATCCTTATTGGGAAATTGGTCCCATTAACCCCAGTTGGAACCACTACACCAAACGGAAAAGGAGCTGCTTTAAGGTCTGGACCGGGTGGTTTTCCCCCATGTTTTGACAGCGAAATTCCGAGGCCTCAACATTCTGGCGCTAGAAGGAGGGTTGAACCCCTGTGAATGGTAAAAATATATGATCAATCTAAAGCTCAATTGAAGAGTCTCTCTCCCTCTAGATCCCCATCAACTTCCAGAAAATTATCTAGATCCTCATCTTTAAAATCTAAAGTTGATCATCCTTTTCCTAAGTCTCCTAGTGATACTCAACCCATACTATTTCCTGATTCCCATCAAGCTTCCCCAGAAGTTCAGTCTTTGATAGAAAAGTTAGAGAGAGTATCTATTTCTGCTGAAAAGCCTGAATCTTCTCAAATATTAGATATCAGTATTTCATCTTATTTACAACCTCGAATAATATTAACTCAATCAAAAATTCAAAAGATAAGAATTATCCCTTTTGAATTTCCCATCGATAGTACTCGAAAGAGACAGAAGAGGATCCAATCGGAGTCAATCGCCGGCGAGATATTATCTCATTCACCTCCATTACCTCCGCTCATTTCCACAACT
The DNA here is from genome assembly GCA_034641835.2 of Pinus albicaulis. Taxonomy (NCBI): domain Eukaryota; kingdom Viridiplantae; phylum Streptophyta; class Pinopsida; order Pinales; family Pinaceae; genus Pinus; species Pinus albicaulis. Next base: position 592,975,769 of record CM076580.1, read on the forward strand.
TCCATTCCAACAATAAGTGTTACTTTTACTAGTTCTAGTACTCAAAATACTATCCCTTCAACTAGTCCTAGCACTTATATTGCATCTTCTTCAACTCAAACTCCACCCAAACAACCTATCCAAAATCCAATGGAAGGTAAACCGTCTCCACCAAATGTAAACCCATGGAGCAATCTAGGGGCTGTAAACATGCCCGCTCCTCTTCATGCTCTTCCCAAGAATCCTGAAAGATGGCTACCTAAATTTAATACTGATGATGGTCTTTTGGCATAAGAAAACATTCACAATTTTATGTTAGCTATCAATTTAAATGGAGTAGTGAAGAGGATTGCGATGTAATATTATTTCCATATACTTTAAAAGGATCTCCAACATCCTGGTATTTTTCACTACCTGACCACTCTATAACTAGCTGGAATATGTTCGAAGAACAATTTATAGCTAAGTTTGGGGATGACAGGACCATTGCTATGCTCATCAATGATTTTTCAAATCTAAAAGCCAAAATGGGTGAGAAGATAAATGATTTCAATTCAAAATTTAATAAGTTACTCAATAAAATTACCGGTACAACAGTGCCTAGTTCAGAAGTTCAAATTGAGTGGTATATTTCATCCCTTCCATCTAATATAGCTATTTTTTGTTGATAGATAAAAGATGGCAACACTTGCAGAAAATATGAAACAATCTCTATTTATAGAGGAACACGTAACTTCTCTTGATAAAAAGAATTCTCAAGAAGATCGAAAATCAAAGAAGATGTATTTCAAAGATGATTCTAAAAAGAAGGCACCAAAATATCCTTTTGACATAGAAGGTCTTCAAATTTTTTTGAAAACCATGAAAAATGAGATGGCACATATCAAGAAACAAGTCATTGAAAATGCTACCTTGAAAAATACTTTCAGAAACTTTAATAAAGGTCAATCCTCTAATACTCAACCTCCAAATATCATATCTAATGTCGAATCTAATCAAGAAGAAGAGGAAGAGAAAATAGAGGAAGAAGAATATGATGAAGAAGAAGAAGTTGAACTAAATGGAATGTGGGATTTCATCCTACCAAATGAAGAACAACTTGAAGCTTTACTTGTGAGCACAAGGAGCAAAAAGACTACTAAAGCAACACAACCAAATCAATAGCAAAATATTTCAACTCCTGCTAAAGAAAAATCGGTAAGAAAAAAGTATAATTTAAAGGCTACACAAACAAGCCTCGTTACTTTAGACACTCCACCTACATCTAAGACAATGGTAGTCTCAGATACGATTGAGTATAATGTAGTTGAATATATGAAGAAAACCAGGGCAAACATTTCAATCCATGAGCTTACTAAATTAAAGCAGCAACAGAAAATATTACTAAGAGACTTAAATGTGGTTCCTGTTTCGAACTTACCAGCTCCAGTAATAGTGCAAGCTACTAATGAAATGGGTAAGCCACCTTCTCCTTCAATGAAAATTGATGCTACAGACTTGAATATGATAGGTGATCAATCCATATCTCATACTCCTCCATTTATCTTAACCTATGAGATCTACAACAAAAACGTTCATAACTATTTAATAGACTCAGGGGCTTTCTCAAACATAATGCCGAAATTAGTTTGTGCTAAGTTGAACATAACTCCATAGAGTTCACCTATTCATATAGTACAACTTGATAGAACAAGATTCGAGGTGGTAGGAGAAATCAATTCCATTTCCATCAGATTATCATCAAACCCCAAATTTACTCAAATAATTGATATATTAGTGGCTAATATTCCTGAATTTTACAGCTTAGTTTTAAGCCAAGATTGGTGTAAAAAACTTCATGATTATTTTGAAACAGACTTGTCACATATGTGGTTACCATATAATGGAAAGCCAAATCAAATTCGGGTAGACCGTGAAAAGTTCATGAAGCATACAGACGCTGATCTTGAAGGAGTAAATGAGCCAGTGGCGTTCAATAACAACATTATTGGAAACTACTCAGCAGGGTCATTTTTGGGAAATTTCAATGCTCAACCATCACATTTCTTTGATAATGCAGTTGTGTCTCATATTGAGAATTTTTCCCAGACAGATAATTCCAAATGTATAAATTTTGCAGATAGAGAAGTAGTTAATTCTTTGTTTTGGGCTCTTTATTTTGATGGCTCTAAATCCGAACATGGTGCAGGTGCGGGTTGTATTTTAATAAACCCTGAAGGAGAGAAGACAATGTTAGCCTGCATATTAGAATTTGATTGTACAAATAATGTAGCTGAATATGAAGCATTAGTTGAAGGCTTCTTAAAAGCCATTGATCTTAATATCAAATATCTGAAAGTTCTAGGAGATTCAGAAATCATAGTCAGATAGGTAAGAGATACTATTCATTGTAATTGTAGACATGTAAAGTAGTACCAGTCATTAGTCCAAGAATTAACCACTCATTTCTTAGCCTTCAACATTTCTTCTGTACCTAGAATGTAGAATGCTAGTGCAGACCTACTGGCTAATGTAGCCTCGAAGTTAATCCCATCCAAAGAATTTAGTCCCGATAGATTTTCTATTGAATTGATTTTTAAACCATCTATTCCTGATAATATTACCAATTGGAGATTATTAAATAATGATTCAGATATCATAGATTTTTTGACATATAAAGGATCTTATGATAGTCAATTTTGGATGCAAATGAACATGACATTCAAATTAAGAAAGAGCACAATGAAATCCTATTCCTAAATCTGTTGTCAAGTTAGAAGACCTATATGATTTAAAATACAGGTTTAAAAGAGTGACTAACTCAAAAACACAAAGCTCTACCTTAAGATTTGAGTTAGTAAATCCAGGAACTAACGAAAAACCTCAAAATGTAAATCTAGGTCTTGGTCTATCTTATAAAGAAATATTATCATATATATTATTGTTTAGAATGTATAAAAGTTTCTTTGCTTGGGATTATAATGATCTTAAAACATATGACACTTCTGTGATTCAACATATGATTCCTATGATCTTAGAAGAAAAGCCTATACAGCAGAAATTGAGGAAGATTCATCCCAATCTGGAAAATCAAATTAAAACATAATTGAAAAAACTCCTCAAGGAAAAAATCATATTTCCAGTCAGGCATTCTAAATGGGTATCAAGTTTGGTACCTGTTGGGAAGAATAATGGTGATATTAGAATTTGCATTGATTTTAGGAATTTAAACAAAGCTTGTCTGAAGGAGAACTTTCCATTACCAACCACGGAAAAAGTACTGCAGACAGTAGCTGGTTTTGAACTCATGTCCTTTCTAGATGGATTCTCGGGATATAATCAAATTCTCATACATACAGATGATATATTCAAGACTATGTTCAGGACTAAGTGGGGAACTTACGCTTATCAAAATATGCCATTTGGATTAATAAATGCAGGCGCCACTTTTCACAGAGCTACGGACAAAAATTTTAGGGGACTCATAAATAAAACAATAGTTATTTATTTAGATGACATTACAGTCTTTTCTAAACAAGTAACCAAACATGTGAATGACCTAAAGCAAGTATTTGAGCGATGCAAAAGGTATGGCATCTCATTGAATCCAAAGAAATAATTTTTTGCATTAGATGAAGGAAAACTTTTGGGATTCATTGTGTCAAAAAGTGGTATCTATATTGATCCTGAAAGAATTGAATAGATCAAACAAATTCCTTTCCCTCATAACAAGAAAATTATGAAGTCATTTCTTGGGAAAATTAATTTTGTTAAAAGGTTTGTCCCTGAATTTTCACAATTTTTTTTACCTTTATAGAACATGATTAAGAAAAATTATGTCTTTAAATGGCGACATACTGAAAGAGAATAATTTGATTTGATTAAACAATCAATTGTCAATGCTCCATTCTTGACTGCCCCCAATTTTCTTAATCCTTTTACATTATACACTTTTTCATCGGATACATCATATGTTGTTTTTTAACATAGTTGAATGACCAACAAATTGAAGCACCAATATCATTTTTCAGTTCAAATTTGCAAGATGCAGAACTAAATTATACATCTATCGAAAAGCAAGCATTTGTTGTCTTTAAGGCTATAAATAATTTCAGACCTTTTCTCCTAAAAACTCACACTAAAATCATTGTTCCATTGTCTACAGTGAGACAACTCTTAATGCAAAAATAATTAGGAGAAAAGAGGGCTAACTGGGTGACTACTTTACAAGAATATGATGTATAAATTAAACCCTCTAAAATTTTTAGAGGTCAAGTTTTTTGCAGAATGCTTATAGGATCATCCCATCTATCATCAGAGGAAGATTCAAGTAACAACATGAAAATATCAGAGGTAAGCCTCAACGATGCACAATCACAATACATTGATCTTATATTCTATTTGAAGAATGGATATGCCTCGAATCAACTTAGTTAAAAAACAAAAAGAGCTTTAATATTAAAGGCCAAACAATATGAGTTAATAAACGATGTGCTATTTAGGAGAAATTTTGATTCTATACTTTTAAGATTCTTAGAAAAATATGAAGCAAAGAAAGTCTTGTAGGAACTCCACGATGGACTAGCTGGAGGAAATTTTGGAGGAAATACGACAGTACACAAAATCCTGCATGTAGGTAACTATTGGCCTACACTTTTCAAAGATGCTCATGAATATGAAAGAAAATGCAAAATGTGTCAAAGTAAATCTGGAAGACAAAGGAAGCCACCATTCCCATTACAGCCAGTGAATATCGAACAACCATTGGATGATGGGGATTAGATATAATTGGTGAGATTGTTCCTAACTCTTACAAACAACACAGATATATTCTTATAGCTACAAATTACTTTACTAAATGGGTGGAAGCAATTCCACTAAAAGCAAACAATGCTGAGAATATCATATATTTCATCGACCAAAGTATTATAACCAGGTTTGGCTTGCCCATTGCTTTAATGTTTGATAATGCATCTTACTTCTCAGGAATTTCTATGATGGAATTTGCAATTAAAAGAGGTTTTAAACTTAAGTATTCTGCAAATTATTATCCGCAAGGAAATGGTTTGGAAGAATCTACAAACAAGAACTTGATTAGAATAATCAAATGAACCCTTGATCAAAACCAACGAAATTGGCCCTAGTCATTAATTTTTTCTCTTCGGGCAGATCGAATAACTCAAAAAGATTCTATTGGAACTTCTCCATTTAATCTTGTCTATGGAAAAGAAACTGTACTTCCTACCAACGTAGTTATTCCCTCTCTTTCCTTTGTACAATTTATTGATGAATCTCCTGCTTCTTTACAGCTTAGAAAAAGTCAAATTATTATTAGAATAAGAAAGAGAAAAAGCCAAACATACTCATGCACATCATCAAAATATAGTAAAAGCCTAATTTGATTCAGCTTCTGTTACTCCAAAAAAAAATCAAATTGGTGATCTGGTATTGAAATGGGACAAAGCGCATGAGGAAAAAGGTAAACACACAAAGTTTCAAAAAATATGGCTAAGTGCATTTCAAATAATCGAAGAAATAGGCCCATCAACATTATTATTGAAAAATATATCAGGAAAATGAGATTCTTTTCCTGTTAATGGGAAGATTTTGAAAAACTAATTTTCATAGGAGGTAACCCCTTCTATTCTTTGTATACTAGTGTATTTTTCTTTTCCTTAGAAAAATAAAAGTTGTTTAGTATAAATTTTTGGATTTTCAAAATAAAATCTCAAATGAGCCTTTTTGATTTATTGCTTATATAAATAAGAAGTGTTAAGGAAACAATCGAAAGATTTGAAAGACAAATAGATTTTATTTTCACTGAAATTATTTATTCTCTGATGAACTCTCATATTTATATAGCATGATTATTTTTTCATCAGTCAAGAAAAGAATATTTAACATAGTAAAGTCTCTTTTATAGAAAATCAATCTAAAACTCAACATTATCATCTAGAATCCTCATAGGGACCAATGATTCACCCCATCTGGGAAAAATTAAATTTTTTTGAAAGAAATTCAAAAATATTATAATTAGAAAAAACTTAAAAGATAATAAGTCTCATCAAGAGATTTTTTACCATGTTCATAAGGAAATAATTGAACTGACATTACTAATACTGCCTACCAAAACAGGGTAATGACTTGATATTATATCAAGAGGACAAGGGGCCTCATCAAGAGCAATCTTGATCAGTTTAATTACAACTAGTGAATGGCATTATCATCATTTGGTTACCAAGCCAAGACAATGGATTTTAAGTAAATAAAAAATATGTACAAAAAAGGAAAATTTCAACAAAATTAGAGTTTATTTTTTAAATTATAAGAAACAATAGATGGGACAATGAATCATTGCTGGGTAAAAGGTAACCCTGCCAAAAGCTTAAATTTCCTATTGGAAAAAGGCTCTACCTGTGATAAAAGAGTAAATTTTTATAAAGCTGGTCTGTAAGAGCCACCTACTTTATCTCTTTGAACCGAGTAAAGACTGATATAGATTTTCATACTTATATCTTTAAAAGAGGGATTCTTATGAATAGTAAATAAGAGAAATTTCATTTCTTAGTAAGATATTATTTGTTTGAAATTCATTCCTGGAACTAATTTTATTTTCAAAAAGCTTTAGAAATTTCAAAAAGTTAGTTATAAATATATGGTTCTCCCAAGTGAATCTCCACTTGTTGTGCTATACAACAACCCCCATTTTATTTTAATAAATGGGGACCCTTTAGAAATAAATAGGAAATTAATTTTTAACTTAAAAAAAAATAAAAAAAAATAAGGAAATAAAAGCTTTCTTTTGAGTTTTTTCGCTTTATTCCTTTAGCGCATCGCAAATCTCATAGCTTATAACTTAAAAATACTTACAATCCTCTAAATTACGAGAGTTGCGAAGTGCGCAAACCTTTTTTTTTTAAGTTATTTTTTAAAGCTTGCAAATACTTCAATAATCGTTATAATCTCTTTATCGCATCATACCTTATTTAGAACAACCAACTCAATCAATTCGATATAAGTGCAATTGCATGGACCCGAAAATACAACAAAGCCAAAAAAATAAATCTATAAAGTCCTATTAAGCGGATTCACTTGAATTTTTAATGCACATTTGGCATTTTGCATCATTTAACCTAAATCAAATTCATTATCGCATAAAATTTGTGATGTACGGTTTACGCACATCACATTTCGCAACATTTATGAGTAAACATCACAAATTGTAAAAGTCATATATGGTGATGTGTGAACTAATGGAATTGAATTACTCGAGCATGCGAAATGATTTATGTTGTATCAAAAATAAATTCGAAATCTAAAGGTTTAAAGTTGATTGATAGATATTTCGTGTGAAGTTGTAAGAAATTCGACTTTGAAATAATTATCGATGATTGATATCATATTTTATAAGATTCATATCTATTCGTACATGTTTGATATAAACAAAATATTTGACTCTCTGTTCTCTATACTTTTAATGCTCTCCTTGTTTACTTGAAATCGGGAAACCATTTAGCGGATTAAGGAAGATTGAAATGAGCAAGAAGGGCAAAGGGATTTCTCAAATGCTGCCGACTGAAGACTCATACATGTCTCCCTTATTTTCAGATACTCCCTGAAACAAGGATTGCGGCAGTTCATCATGTGAAACAATGTATAAACTGTTTGAAGAGGAAAATCCAAAAGTAAAAACCAAAGCCTCTTCAATAGGTACGACATCTACTTCAGACGCAACCTACTTCGATGTTGCATGTTCATTCATCCACAGGGTAGCCACAAGACCAAAAATTCTCCCTTATACAGATGTGGTTAAGTGGGTAATTGACCACTTAAGCATAGATAATAGGAAATTCAAAGATTCAAAGGTAGAAAACATAGGGTCTTTCAGGGTAGAAGATTTACTAACAATGTACCACTTGCCAGACTCACAACAAAAGTATGACAAAAATTTTCCACAAAGCTTTAGGGTAGAGCATCCAGATCTCATGAAAGCCATCAAATAATGGAAGGAAGACTAGGGAAAGTTGAAGCGAGATAAACTTGATAGGTACCCAATTTCCCAAATTCCTTCCCCATATTGTTATGCTACCGGTATGTTGTGTAGATTGTTTTCCAAACCTAATACCACTAGATTTTCAGTAGAATGAGTTCCATTGATTGACGCAATCGTCATTTCCTAAATTTTGAATTGGGCAAACATCCTATATAATAGATTAGCCAAACACATAACAAAATGTAGGAATAAAAGGAGTGTTTCATCTAGAGAAATACCTCCCTTTTATATGTCTGCCTATGTCATGGACGCAATTTGCTTTTCTTCTAGTTTTACTACCATGGGATGGAAATGGACTACCCAAGACCCTACCCCAATCCACATTTACCACAAAGACCTTTGGGATTCAGACTTCCACCTGCATTTTTATAATAAAAAATTATGGAGTCATATTGCCTATGCAACAAATGATATTCAATAAGAAATTCCCTAGGGTTTCTGAAGAAGCTAGCGCATATATTCTTTCTGTGGCTAGGTGGTTTGCAGAGGAGAATTTTACATATGTCAGAGTATTCGGGAGTTATGCTTCTCCCCACGTCCTACCATATTCTGGTCCTGATAAGTTGCTTACATGAGAGATATCCTACCAGCTTGTTAATGGTATCACTAAACAGCTGAAAGATGCTAAGAAGGTCGTTTGGCCTAATTTCCCTGTACAGTGCGACACTTTTTCACTTTACGATATTGGCCATACCTACAAGGATGTTTCCAAGATTAATCTATTGAAATTGGAATAAATTACAAAGAGTTTATATGATCCAAATTATGTAATTAAAAAATACACTACAGAGCTCAAAATGAAGCCTTTTGTAAAGGAAACAGAAGGATTTGATGATCTCTTCCAAGGCGTGGAAAATATTTCAGATATAAACAAGTTTGCATCCAGCTAACTGAGCCAAGATGATTTGGAGGCATTCAAAGTATATAGAAATAAGAGATCGGCGAGAGTTACTCTCAATTTGTTAACTATTGAAGATGTCAACAGACCTACTCCAAGTATCAGCTTGGATAATGAATCAAAAGAAATGTCTGAGGATGAATGATATAAATCAGAGCATCAATCTCACAATTCAGATCACTCTGAAAATGAATATGAATCCAGAAAGGATAGCCTGGAAAATATAATTGATCAGGTAATCCAGGAGATAGAGATGCAAGAGCGAAAAGAAACTAATGGAACAAAGTCAACTTCTCAGGATGTTCACCACAATGATGACACATTAGATCAGTTTGAGAAGTCACAAACAAAGAATTTTAGTAGTGAATGGGAGGATTTTTTTGAGGCAATAAAAACTCCTAAAGCTAATCCCAACCTGATCAAGTAACTAGTTTTCGGACACCTGAACATTCCAAGAAGATAGTGGTAACTATTAATCCACTACAACAAGTTCTAGAGACTCATGATCGAGATATCATACTGACCTACCCTACAAAATAGACAGTTTTACAAGTTGAAGAAATTCCTCCACTATATATTTTTTATAGTCCTAGCTATAAGGTTGTACTTAAGAGGAACAAAAGAATAAGAATTGATTAAACAGTCTCAAACCTCACATATGAATCAGTTGACATACTATGGAAGGATTCCTTGGATGACGCTATATAACATCTAACTAATTTATCATAGTATGCATGGGCATATGCTACTGCCACTGTTGATAAAGCTAATAAGGTTAGAGTGTTACTGAAGCAAAAGGAAGCCAAAGTACAAGAACTAGAGAGGTTATTAAATGAAGAAAAATCCCAACTCCGGTGATAAAATCAAAGAAAAGATGGCCTAGTCTCAAATGGATTTCGAGAGTCTTAAATTGCAACATCAAGAAAAAATCAATGAGAAACAAGCACAACTAGAAACAACAATGACCAGGTTACAAAGCCAACTGCAATTGGAGAAATTCATAAAAGAAGCATTAGATGTAAATGCTAAGTTAAATAAAGAAAATGAAGTATTTTGTCATCAATCTTCTATGATTGACTCTTATTATGATTCAAATAAAATACTAATCCAGCAAATAGCTATCCAGAAACTTGAATATGATAGACTCGAAAAGAAAATTAATGAACACATTCAATGACAAGCTTCAGAATCAGGAAAGGAACTTGATCTACGTTAGGTAGATAATTTTCATAAGGAGATCCTATTCAGAGATTGGGAAGAAAAAATCAAGTAGGCAAAGAAAGCAGCAGTGAAAACATCAAAATTATCAAATGAAATTATTGAATCTGTATGTGAACAACTAGTGAAAGTATAACTTCTCAAAGAGTACACGTCTGAAGTGTTCTCAGAATTAAAATAGATAGAAACAGAGTGGAAGCAAAATGCAGACACATAGGATGAGGTAATTAAAAAGTTAAATAACTTTGATCAAGAAAATTATTGGAATTTTCTGATCAAACCTTATCATCGATATCAAACTCTGCAATACTTAACAGATTAAAAAAAAATATCGTAGCCCGTACTTTCAAACGCAATATTCAAGGGATAGGTCAGATCGAGGATTTCACAGCCAGCTTAGCTCAAGCCTATGATATATATTTGTCAACTTCGTGACCAAATCCAGAAGAAAGGGCAGAAGTCATAAATCAAATTTGTTATTTTATTTTCCTAGATTGTAGTTTAAGTTAGTCCTACGAGGATGGTTGTTTGAAATGTCCTCTATATTTTTGTAATAATACATTTTAGAACATTTTAAGTTTAGTATTTAAACCCCTCTCATGCATTTAGAGAAGGGTCCAAACATTTGTCAAAAACATTTGCAAAGAATGCACTATTGTAAGTTTGTGAATGCTTTGATGAATTAATGGAACACATCTGTTATCTTTTGACAATTAAAGTTGTTTAACTGATGTTGCACTACTGTACTCTTTAAATTGCTTGAAAGTGAGAAGGAGAATATCAATTACTATTAGTTTACATGAGTAGAACTTCGTACATATGATACTTTTTATTCACTTGTATTAAGTCTTACTTTATAGATTGACAACCATGTTTTTATTGCATTATATATTTGAAACATTATTATAGGTAAATGTTACATGAAATTATGTTCTAATATTTTTATGTAGTTTCTTATTGAATTTATAATCACATATATGAATGTGATATATTTTTCACAATTCTTCTAGTCAAACTATTTTGTTAGAAGAGTAATCTTACATAATTTTCTTCTCTTTCAACTGTTAAATGATCTATATTACTAACAATTGAAGGATATCTTTGCGGATCGCATAAAGGAATGAACACTCCAGGTATATAGTAGAATAAATAGTTTATATAGATACATAAGATATATTAAAATCATTTCCATTTGAATGTCATATAATCACACACCCTCAAAATCATCCTTATTGGGAAACTGGTCCCATTACCCCCAGTCGAAGCCACTACACCAAACGGAAAAGGAGTTGCTTTAAGGTCTGTACCGGGTGGTTTTCCCCCATGTTTCGGCAGCAGAATTCCGAGGCCTCAACACATCCTCATAACAATATTTTTTTTAATCCCTCCCATTTAATATATGATATCCTTTTTATTAAACATTTATTACCTCTTATATCTAAACATTTTAGCCTTCATCCGTAAGACAACTCTTAACATTTCACTACTTACGATATGCTAAAAATGTATGAATTTAAAAATTTTAACCTTCATCTATAACACAACTCTTAAACCTTTCACTCCTTAAATTATGCCTTAATTATTTATCCTTAACTTTAACATTCAACAATTTTAACATTAAGGCTTTACTTGTAGCATGTTTTTACCTTTGTCCATAATAATTAACACTTTGCCTTTCAAAATTCAACATTAGAAGGGATTCCAATCCAATTTAATACCTTTTATCATAGAGATTCACCTTCGATGTTACAAATGACTAACTTCTACTTTTAGATCCCAGAATAATACTAAGAGGGGTGTGAATCAATTTATATAATTTTAACAATTATTTAGCTAGCCAAACAAATTCAATAACATAACACAGTATCAATCATATATAACTTTTAACATAGGACGTTAATGTGGAAGCCCATAAAGGGAGAGAACCATAATACTTCTTGATTTTTGAGGTAGACATAAGTACCAACTTCAGCTTACAATAGATTTTGTAGGAACCAACCTATAGGAGGCACCAATCCCCTTGTGACTCCTTCCATTATGCCTTAATTATTTATCCTTAACTTTAACATTCAACAAATTTAACATTAAGGCTTTTAATTGTAGAGTGTTTTTACCTTTATATATAATAATTAACACTTTTCCATTCATCATTCAACATTAAAATGGATTTCAATCCGATTTAATACCTTTTCTCATAGGGCTTCACCTTGGATGTTCCAAATGGCTAACTTCTACTTTTAGATCCCAAAGTAATACTAAGAGGGGTGTGAATCAATATTATATAATTTTAACAATTATTTAGCTAGCAAAACAAATTCAATAACATTTACAGTTCTTTGCCCGATGATGGCTAACATATAGAGCCAAGGATGGCGCAGGGCGGGAATCAGGCATATTTGAATGGAGTTGGGTGGGAGAAGCTCCAGGGCCTACGCACAACAGTAAAACGATGAACGTTCATGGAAAAGGGTGCTCCTTGGACCACCATCTCAAGGAGTGGAGAAGCCCGCATTAACCGGAGGAAGGATCTCGTCCATTTGCTCAGTCGGCGGCTCAGTTGGGAGGGCGGGAGATTCATTGATTGACAGTAGGAGTGAGGAACCTTTGGTTAATATTTGTGAGCTACAGGGGAAGGAAACGCCACCGTGGTTGAATGTGGAAGCGAAGGCTCTCGAAGAAGGTGAATATCAGTGGTTCTATCATTCAGTGTTTGCAAAGGAGCAAGACCCTTCTCTGCTCACGAATAGAAGGGGGTATGATTTCTGTGAATGGGAGAGATTGAGCGTTGCCTCAGAACGTATTACTTTGGAAGAACAGAGTGGGGTACACATTCCTGAAGCCACAAACGAGGCGGGCTCAAACATTGAAAGGGAGGTAGGAACGACTAAGAAGGGGAGCAGACAAAAGAAATGGGTAAAGGTTAAAAGAGTAGAGTATAACTATGCTCTAGGTGAAGACATAGGCTGGGAGCAGGTCACGCAAATGGCGAGCAGAACTTTGGTTGGAAGGGCTATGGGGAGGTTCTTTGCACTAAAAACCGTTGTTGCTTGGGCTGAAGCTCACTGGAAAGCTGTCCTCGGATATGTGCCTGAGGTGGTGTCTCTCTCAAAGGGTTGGGTTGCCTTCAAATTTCTGTAGCCTGAACACAGTCAGTGGGTGGTACAACGGTGCTAGGCTTTGGATCATTCACCATTGCTGCTAAAACAGTGGCACCCTCTTTTTGATGCTAGTAAGGAGAGGGTGGAATCGGTTCCATTATGGGTCCGTCTTCCTGGACTGCCACTCCACTACTGGACGGAGGAACATCTTCGCGGTATAGGCAATACGCTTGGAGTATTTATAGAGCCTGATCTTTCCTTTATAAAGACAAACCATATGCGTGTTGCGAGAATACTTGTCTTGATCAACATCAGAGAAGGACTGGCTGAATCACTGAACCTCCGATGGGGGAATTTTGACATTAAGCAGCTACTCGATTATGAAAAAGTTCCTTTCAAGTGTCGTCGGTGTCATTCTTATGGACACCCTGCCTCTGAATGTCCTTCCTTCTCTCGATATGAAAATAACGGGATGAATTGTCGATCAGTGGTGGAGCCTATCTCAAAGGGGGTTGGCGCTGGCTCTTCCCATATGAAGCCCGAGTCCACTTCTTCTTTTTCATGTGTTACTAACCCTGCAAAGGGTTCCAAATCTTCATTAGATCTGGGCTTAAAGGTGTTGACTGCAGAGTCTGGTCACACCTCTGGGCAGACATCGCTCTCTCAGACCTCTGACTATGGAGTGCTTTCTGCTGTGAAGATCCAAAGTAGGCATTTCAGAGCAGATTTCCAGCTGAGGGAAGCTGGCTTGTTGAAGGATGTGCTAACTATGCTGAAATCAACTCTCCTGGGATCTTTTCCTTTCTCCCCTTTCATAAATTTCTCCATTAATTTGGTCTTGACTTCTGTTCAGGTTTGGAAGGTCGATTGTGATAAGTCTTCTAGTGTTATTTCTACTTTTCTTTCTCAGCCAGCTCTCCATGAGAAGGTTGTTGTTTTTTATCTAGGTGAAGGATTGCAAGATCCTTTGGTATCTGCCCCTTTGGACTCTGGCTATAATTTGAGATCTAGCGCAAAAAAAGGTGCAAAAAAAGGTGCTGGTCGGTTCGGGAGGGGGAAATCCTCAGCTGCTCGAGGCAGGGGTAGGATCTCTTCTTTGGCAAAGGCTCAGGATAGAGCCATGAGGGATGTTCATGATGGGAGGCAGATTTCAATTGAAAGGGCACTTAGAGCAAGCCATTCCCTGAAGCCAGGTGTGTGATGAAGTATATGTCCTTTAATTGCAGGGGTTTGGCAGGTCCCCATAAGAAATCTGCCTTTCGAAGGATTATAACTTTGGACTGTCCGGATATTATTCTGCTACAAGAGACATTAGGCGTAGGGACTGTGGTTAAAGCTAGGTTGGAAGGATGGTTGCCTGGTTGGTCTTTTGAGACTTTGGATGTTAGAGGAAGGTCGGGGGGTTTGGCTGTTGGATGGAATGACAAAACCATTAAACCTCTGAACTTCTGGGGTATGGAGTCGGTCCTTGGGTTAAACTTTTTGGCTTTGGAACTTGGTGAAGTTTTTACTATTTTTAATATTTATGGCCCTTATCATGACAGGATCCCATTCTGGGACACACTCATGGGTAACTCTTTAATCAAGGGTGATTCGGTGATTTTGGGAGGGGATTTGAACTTTTCATTGGGCCATTCAGAGGTCTGGGGTCCTCATGCACAAACAGATCACTTGACTGGGTACTTCACACAAAAATTGGAGGAGAATCATTTGCTGGATATTGAGCCCATAAAGATGAAACCCACCTGGAGGAAAAATAGATGTGCGGATGGTAGAATTGTGAAGAGACTTGATAGGTTCCTGGTGGTTGAGCAGATTGTGGACAAGCCTTTTCAGATTAGGCAATGGATTGGATGTGGGGGTGCATCTGACCACTTTCCTATTTTTCTTGAGTTCAAGATTGGGCCTAGGCAGCCCCCTAGCCCTTTAAAGTTTAATAAAACCTAGCTCATGGATTATTCTTTTAAAGCTCTTGTTCTAGCTAGGTGGATCCCTTTTAGGGCTGACATCACTCTTTCTGTGGCTTTCCAATTTGCTGAAAATTTAAAACGCATTAAGGATGTTGTGAAGGTTTGGGTGGCTGCTAAGAGACTGAGGGAGGATCTGGAACTGAAGCAAGTGGAAGCGGATCTGCGCCTGATCTATGAGCGGTTTGGAGGAGGGCTCCAGTCACAAGCTGATAAAGACACTCTTGTATCTCTTGAAAAAAGAAGGAATTCTCTTCTTATGGATAAGGAGGAATCTTGGAGGCTGAAAAGTAGGGCCACATGGCTGGCATGTGGGGATGACAATACAAAAATTTTTCATGCTTATGCTCGTGGTCGGAAGGCGGCCAATACTATATGGAGTTTAAGAGATGGTCAAGGCACTGAACATTCTTCTTTCGAGGCTAAAGCTAAGCTGGGGGTTGAACATTTCAAGGCTCTTTTTAAGGCTCCTTCTCATGCATCTCTTGTGGAAGTGATAAGAGTTGCTCAATTATTTCCGAGATTTGTGGAGGAGGCTGATAATAGAACTTTGATGGCTGAGGTTTCTGAGAAGGAACTAAAGGAGGTTCTTCATAGTTTCCAAAAAGACAAAATCCCTAGGCCAGATGGATGGTCGATCGAATTTTTCTTGGCTCTTTATGATGTGTTAGGAGCTGATTTGTTGAAAGTTGTGGAAGATATCAGAATTTCAGGGAGGATTCCCACATGTTTTAATTCCACCTTCATTGCTTTAATCCCGAAAGTGGATTTACCTCTTTCTCTGGCTGATTTTCGTACTATTTCTTTATGTAACTGTATTTATAAAGTGGTTGCCAAGGTGGCTGCGAGAAGACTCAAGTGCATTCTATCTTCTCATATCTCTGGTGAGCAATTCGGCTTCCTGAATGGTTGTCAAATTCATGAAGCAATCGGTACTGCTCAAGAGGCTCTTCACAGCATGAAGACCAAGAACCTGAAGGGGACCGTGCTAAAAATAGATCTCTCTAAAGCATATGACCGGGTAAGCTGGTTATATATCCGTATGCTTCTGACTCATCTTGGGTTTGGCATTGGCTTCATAAGATGGATTATGTGTTGTATTACTACTGTCTCTTTCTCTGTTTTGATAAATGGGGCTGCATCTCCTTTTTTTCATGCTGAAAGGGGACTACGCCAGGGATGTCCCCTGTCTCCCCTTTTTTTTTTATTGGTTGCTGAGGGTTTGAGAAGAGCTCTTCAGGAGGCCAAGAGACAGGGTTCCTTGAAGGGTATACAGGTTGCTCCTAATTTTTTCATTACTCATCTTCTTTTTGTTGATGATGTTTTAATCTTTTGCTCTGGATCGGTGCATGATGCGATCACTATTGGTGAAATTTTGGATCTGTTTAGCAAGGCGACTGGTATGGAAGTGAATGCTGGGAAGTCTTCCATTACTACTCATTATCTGAGGGATTAGGAGAGGTGTGAGTTCATGAGGATCTTTCCCTTTCAGGTTGCTGGTTTGGATATTGGGTTGAATTATTTGGGGTTTCATTTAAAACCCAATGATTATCGGAAACATGATTGGAGCTGGTTGCTGGAAAAGCTGGAAAAGCGCATAAGATTATGGAGTCATAAATGGTTGTCTAGAGCTGGGCGGCTGATTTTAGTTAAGTCGGTTCTCGAGGCTATTCCAGTTTATTGGTTATCCCTCTCTTGGATTCCAAAGGGTATTTTGGAGGTAGCTAGGAGGATTTGCTTTAGATTCTTGTGGTGTGGAAAACAGGAATTGTTGGTGACCCCTTGGGTTCGATGGGAGAAAATTGTTGTCCCTAAAGGGATGGGAGGATGGGGACTGAAAAATATTTTTCTTTTTGCACAAGCTCTGGCTGCAAAGGGTGGGTGGAGGCTTATCACTATGGATAGCCTTTGGACTCAGGTGATCACTCAAAAATATATTGCTCCTTACTCTATTGTTGATTGAATTAGGAATCCTAGTAAATCCTTTGTGGGTGGGTCGGTGATTTGGAAGGCTCTTGTAAAATACTTTCACCTTCTGGAATCTAGTCTGGCTTGGGATGTGGGTAGCGGCAAGAAGCTTTGGATCGGTGAGGATCCTTGGATGGGAAGCGTACGTCAACACATCCTTCCCAGGTGCACAGTTGAGGCCTTAAGGCATAGGGGACTTACTTTTTTATCCCAACTTGCTGATCCGGCTCGGAGAAGAGTGGGCATTCAGTCTTGGATTTTGGCCTCTTCTTTGGGGTTGGATGCACATGATGAGAGGGCTCTAGCTGCATATATCCATGCTTTAAAACAGGCTCATATTTTGCTACAAGATAGGGATGATTTTATTGCTTGGGATTATGATTCTTCGGGGATCTAATCTCCTCGGGTTGGATACAAAAAACTTTGTACTGGGGCTGTCTTGGGTGATGAGCGGTGGTGGTGGAAGAAAATTTGGAAACTACATTGCCCTCCTAAGACTCGAATTTTCATGTGGTGCGTACTTGAAAACAAAGTTCCTACCTGGAATGTTCTGCAACATAGATGTTTTCAGGGCCCTGGTTGGTGTTGTCTTTGCAATTCGGATGAGGAATCAGTTAACCATCTCTTCCTAAGTTGTCCTTTCATTAAAGGAGTTTGGTTGGAATGTTCTAGGATATTGGGGTTTCCTTGTAGATGGGAGGGAAATTCTATGCCTCATGCATGGGATTTGTGGTGGGTGTCACATGCTGAGCAGAAACTAAAAGCTCTGCCTCTCCTGGTAATCTGGGGATGCTGGCTGGCACGTAATCGCCTTCTTTTTTATGGGTCTGTCAGTACTCTAGAGATCATTGGTGTTATGACTATAGGACTGCACTCTGCTTTACCTATACATATCCGGGCTACCAATCAGAGGGAGGTTCTTCAGCTAGACATTGATAGGAGGACTCCTTGGGGTTTTTTTGATGGGGCTATGCAGCAAAATGACTATGGAGGAGGGGCTCTACTGTTTTTATCTGACTCCCACTGGTTTGAGATCTCTGTTGGGCTTGGGGAAGGCACGAATAATTACACTAAATTGCTGAGCCTCAAGATTCTTCTATTGTTCGCTATGGAGAAAGGCTGCAATAAGTTAAATTTCTATGGGGACTCTTTGAATGTGATCAATTGGATTAAAGGAATACAGCAATGCATATTTCATCATCTCCAAAACCTCTTCATTTCTATAAGGGAGATCCTTCTTTCTCTTGAATCCTTCTCCTGTCAACATATATATCGAGAAAATAATGAAGAGGTTGATCGTGCATCAAAAAGGGGGATTCAGCTGGATGAGGGTACTTGGAGAATAAGAGAACATCAAGATGGAGGAACCACTGAATATATTCATCCTTCTTTATTTGACTGAAGTGGCTTCAGGGTTTCTATGTTGACATGTCAACTTAATGTCAACTGTCTGCATACACTAGCTGTGCGTTTTTATACCTCAACAGATTATGGGAAGTCGGATGTCCTATTACTCTGTTTTTATTCTTTGGTTTGCATATTTGAAGATATTGGTCTGCAGTGGGCTGGTATTTATTTAATAACAGATATTTAACAGCTCGGAATTCAAATAGTCACGAACTGTTTTCACTTGGTGAGCGACACTACAAAAAATTGCGAAGGTGGCTGTGCTTCCCCTGGTATCGTTTTGTTTTTTCTCTGAAAGGATGGTTTACTACAGCGGACTGGACTCTCCTAAATGGCAAATTTGGGCATTTACTTTTCCCTGGAAGGTGATTAAAGCTTATATGCTGTAGATTTTTTTCTGTTTTGGTGCACCATCTGGACTTAGACTGTCTAGGCATTTCCTTGGTTCGGATAAGATTCAGAATGTCACCTCTGGGCAGTGTTTATTTTTCCTGAAAAGACTATTTTACAGGACTGCTAAGAGGAGAATGCTACAGATTTTCAGTTTTTTATGAACAGTATGAACAGTATGAACAGTATGTATTTTTCATCCAAATGTATTGGGGAAATGCCAGATTATGTTTCAGCACATGATGGCTTTTCACTTTTGTATCTGCCTTTGCCTACAAACGATAGAGTTTGTCTTCATACAACACACATACATGTGTTTCCCAATGTAATTTTGTACTCAACTCCAGTAATAAAATTACGCTTTTCTTTCGAGGAAAAAAAAAATTCAATAACATAATAGAGTATCAATCACATAGAGATTTGAAAATAGGAGGTTAATGTGGAAACCCATAAAGGGATAGAACCATAATACTTCTTGCTTTTTAAGGTACACACAAGTACCAACTTTAGCTTACAATATATTTTGTAGCAACCAACCTATAGGAGTCACCAATCCCCTTTCTTTACAAGCACACACTTTATAAAATCTCCCACTTCCATTGGTTACAGGAACCAACTGACTGAGGCACCAACCTCCTAAAAAATTTCAGGCACCAACCTAAAGGAGACTATGATCCCCTACTTTGTAAGCAGCTAATTTCTCAGTCACTCTAATTCCTCTTTCATATTAAAACTTAGATTAGTGACTCCTCTTACAAAAAATAATACACACAAAATTTTTCAAATCATCTAATAAACATATACTCTCACACATACACACACAAAAATAACACCATATTTTGACCTCTTTTGTCATCTATACCTTGCACAACTCAACACTTTGTGTTCAACAATCGAATCACATAGGTTGAAGCTTAGTTACAACTGTCATAGTGTGACTCATCTCCCTCTTGTTATTTTTACTAACGTCATTATTCTTATCAGTTTATAAGGGTTACATATGCTCATTATACATTCAGTACAACACTTCTTGCATCATTATCTTCTTATTTTATGGTTTTGGCCCTTTATTTACCATGGTATAAATCCATTGTATTTACCCATGGAAATTATCTCTTGACTATATGACCAAATCATGCCATGATCAACCTCTAAATTTCTCAATGGAGCTAGAGCTCTTCATCTCCTTTTCCTTTAGTTCTTTTCTCCATATAACCATACATTGAGACCATGGTTTAATCTATTATTGGTGACCAAATCCAATATTTGGGATTTTTTTCATAGCCTTAATCTTCACTAAGCGGATCCTAGATGCTTGAATGTTTCCCTTTAGTTTTTCTTCAACACGAGGCACTAAGTTTCTTGATTCATGCAGCCTAGGGCTAAAACCATGCCCTCGCGACTAGGTACTTAAACATTTAAACTGGAGGTGAAACTTTGTAAGTTGTCAAAGTTATGCTTCCTAGTCCAAATAATCATATACTATAACCATGTTCCAACATAAAATTTACAAATCTAAGGATGCATGATGCCAACAAATTTTGAAGGCCCCAATTGATCCAAGCTTGGATATCTTCTGATTAGATGGGCGTGGGTCCTATGTGTTAGTGTGAAAATTCTTAGAAAGTGTATGAAAAATACTTCACTTATGTCATTGGTTAAAAGTGATCCTAACAAGAAAATATGGTTTTTTATGCTTCAGATATGCAGTGAAAAAATAAGAAAAACCCTGCAGCAAAAAAATTATATGCAATCCAAAATATATGAAACCAAGAAATAAAGAGTGTACTATCGAATGGAGGATTTTAAATGAATAATAATTTTATTAAAAATCTTGGTGAGGAAGATTTACAGCATGGGTCTTTAGATACCCCTCTGTGGGATGGGTCCTTTTGATGTCCTTGTGCTTCAGTGATCTGTTTCTCTCTCAATATGCAGAAAACCCAAAATCAAGATAGAACTCAAGTGAGAGCTCAAATGTGAGAAGACGATAGTGGTGGTGATGATACTGATCGTGGTGAAGAACTAATAGAGAGCCCTCTTATTTATAAAAAAATATTGAGCTAAATTAGGAATTGGAAAATAATAAAATATTATTGATCAAATCAAAATCTAGCCCTTAGGAATACTTTGTTATTTTTTTGGAGAGGGAAAATATATTCAAAATGGTCAAATATATTTATTTAGAAAGTGGTTCAAGCAATTAATAGTGATTTATTTAATTATTCCAATGTGATTTAATAAAATGTGACAAGGAATAATTATCAAATAATGATTTAATAATTATTCCTACAGAATATTAAATAACTGATGATTTATTGAGATATTCTTATGGGGTTCTTTAATTTTAATGAGAAATAATTTAGGAAAATTGGTTTACTAAATTATTTCTAATGGTGAAAGTGATTTTACTATGGTAAAATTAATCCTACATGGTGTATTTCAATCCACCTAGTATGAAATGGCTAAGTGATCATTTTTTGGGTGATAACACTATGTTGGATTTATAGATAGACCTCGATCTACATATATGGGGATCCGAGGATCACTCCTCAATTTAAACTTGAATATGATCGAATTCAAAATAGACCCAAATGACTTCGACTAGCTTGGATTTATATTGATGTTTTGTGCCAAATATCAAAATCTTGAAAAAAATCATTAACAAAGAAAAAAACTACAAAACATGAATATTTCTAAGGACAGTAAGGCCTATTAAAGGCCTTTAAATTATTTTTATTTATCTTAATGGTAAATTGATCATTTTTTCATTTAAATTTACGATCCAAGGTTCATTTGGAACTCACAAACTGTCATGCAAATATATGCTAGTGTTATCTATTATGTGTCATGGGGTTGTAGTAACATAATAGTTGTCACATTTAGAGAATTATATGCTTTCATAGGTCACTAGTCCAACAAACCACACTTGTAGGTAATAAAGCACACTTACAAGAAAATAAAATGCAATAAATTTAAATCACGTTGGCAGAAAAGGCCCAAACACCAATTACTAAGAGTGACCTATTCCAATGTAATTATATTCTTGATTGGATATAATAAGGGTGCAATGGAGTTTTCTTGTAATGAAAATGATGATGAAAAAATAAATAAAAAATAATATTTAACCATTACATAATTCTTAATTCTTGAAAATGGAGTAGAAATCCACTATAGGTTAGTTGCAATAACAACTAGTTGAATTGAAAAAAAGAAATGTTAGCCAACAGTAAATCCTGTGATTAAGTCTTAGAACAATGTAACCTACTAATGCTACATATTAGTACCAGGATAAGGAGGGGGACCTACCTCGTTAGATAAGGTACTAGGAAACCTTCAATCACATGATCAGAAGACAAGCATCAAAATATCAGAATGGAAGATCATTTTTGTTAGATAAATATAAAAATGTACAACATGTGCCAATAATGTATCTCCCTTGGATTCAAAAGAAGCCAAGTATTTATACATATATGAAAATTCATAAATTGAGTGATGCAAGGATGGAAAACCGAGTGAATCAAATGTCTGATCATGTTACAAAAATACATTAAGAGTTGGTATTATTTTAGGAAAATATTGACTCAAATCAAATGAGAATTGTTGGAAGTTGGACTACACATCCTCATTGTTCCTCCACTTTATTTTTTCGATTTCCACTATGAGAAAAACAAATTGTTTTTATATCTAGAGAACTCACCACCGAGATATATAAATATGTTGGATTTGTAGCAACAGAGGTCGTGGCAACATGAGTTGCAGTGACATGATTTGTAGCAATGAGAGTTAGAACAACCAAAAGTTAAGGAACTCATGAGTTGCAGTAGCATCATTGGTCCTAGGGGAGTGGTAGCATTCCTTTTAGTGGTCAAGCTAGAGTTGCAATGTCATGGAAAAGTTACAATAATGGAATGGAAGAGAGTTGCGACAATATGTTTATGGAAGTGGAAGAATGGTACCAAAAGGGTAATATATAGGTGTTGAAAACATGTCAATTTTTAAACTCGTCATCTCCCCCCTTCCAAAAAAATTTCATGTCCCTTATGTAACCAACATATAGTAAAAGTCAGAAATAATAGGGATACCATTAAGGTATTTGATACTGAAATATGATGCATTGCTTCATCTACAAGGGGATATCCTCCTTTCTCCTAGATGGTCTTCCAACAAGAAACCTCCTTTTTCTTAGAATATTAGAATTCCCTATTGTAGGGTATATATGGAAAGCATATAATTGGATAGTCAAATTTCATCCCAATCCAATTATCTCCCATTACCCCATGCATCTAACATAAATATATAATCTCTCTAAGTAAAATTTCAAGTTGTTAGGGATAAATGTGCATTTCTTCATGATGTCTCTCCTAGCCTATTTCCACTTCATTTTACATCCTTCCTTAGCAAGTTCCCCAAGTATATTGATCCATTATAGGAACTAGGTGATCGCCTCCTATTCATTCTTCATTGTAAAGGCTTCCCATGGGGGAGAAGGGATATAAATCTTAATAATTTGAATAACTTGTAGGGACATGGAGCATTCTCCCCTTATCCAAAAATTTCTTTCAAAAGTAGTCTACACAATTTTGTGCGTTGTAGCCCAACCCACTTGGTTGTGTAAGAAAGAAACAAAATATATGAATTCTACTTTCCCCACAAAAAGATTAGGGTTTTGAATAGTCATGGAATGATCAGAAATTGTAGGATAATTACCTCCCATAAAAAACCGATTGTTCTCTGATGCTTTGCAAGAAAACAAATATGGGTGGTGAACGTGGTTTTCATATGAAATTTAAAAAGTAACACATCCACATGCAACTCAAGATGACAAAATATGAAGAGAAGAAACTAAAATTTGATGTTGGAGTTCACCCCTCTTGGGTTATGTCTCCAGGTATGCTCCAATAGCTATGTCGCTCTATTGATTTTAGTAGAAAATGAGTACTTACAATTTTTTATAGTAGAGTGGCTTATTTCTCATACAAAGAAAAATTCTCCTAAAAACAATTATCACTAAAAAAATTTGTCTCCTTACAACAAGTCATGAAAAGGACTCTCACAACATGTCCTTGTATTCCACCTGAAATCCAAGCACAAAAAATAGAATAACTCCATATTGAAGTGTTGAAAAGAGCTTATCTCATGAATACATAATGAGAAAATACTACAAAGATCTTCTTTAATGAAGTAATATGTCATGTATATGAAATTAGAAGGTTGGAAAACCTCTGACTAGGCTCTCTCCATGTTCAAAATGCCTTCATATTGCTTCAAAAAATGATTGTCTCAAGCCCTAAAAGACTTTATTCTGAAAAAATTCCAATATAAAGTGTTAAAATTAGAAAACAAAGGCCACCATTGGATCCAAGATGCTAAAAAACCCCCATCTTAGCTCTTCTTGAGCTAAAAAAGGTGAAAAATTGAGCAAGTTATGCTTCTCGAAGCCAAGATCTACTATATGTATTTCAATTTGGCCAAACCTGCTATATGTCGTGCGAATTCACCCTTTACACAAACTGCTGAGTGAAAAAATCACTCACAAAAGGTGCATTTTTTCACCTCATTAAATTACACAATGACGCCTAAGTGTTGAATTTTCCTCCCTGTCAGGAGTCACATGGCACCCATGAGGCTAGGGGCCAGGCTAACTTATCGTCCCCTCTGGGCTAGCCCCGCATTTATAACCTTTGATTATGCAAAATTCATGTGACTGGGGGTTGGGTCTTATCCACCCATAACACTGGGAGCTAGTGTTGAATCCCCGACCCCACTCTGGTGGCACCCCATGGCTCTTACGTGATAATATGCCAAAATACGTGACTAGGGGCTGGGCATGGTCCACATCCCCTCTATTGTTTCTCTTCCTATAGGGTCATATGGTGTGTGAAGGAAACAAAGGCTAGGGCCAAGTGCTCTGCCCCTCTCCACTTAGCTCTCGCTAGAGATAGTGTGGTGGTGGCATGACTAGGGATCGAGGCTCACCACCCTATCCCTCCTCCCAACGTAGAAATAATATGATTTTAAATATAATTCAGCCACATGGTATATTAAGAACCAACGTGATTACCAAATGGTAAAGTGAATAATTTGGTTGTGGCAGGTCGAGCGGTCGAACCCTGCTAAGGCCTTTGGGTTGCCTTTGAAAATTTTTGGCCAACCATAGGGTGCCACATGGTGCCTTCTCATTGGGCGATGTAGCAACCTATGATTAGGCCACTTTACACCAATGAAACAATAGAATGATGCCAACTCACCCATGTATGGACCAAAACTTGGTAGGATTTGATTGGCCTCCCATATGCCCAGTTGGCATTTTGACATTAGTAGTACAGACTGCTCAGTCAATAGTCCAGTTAGCCCATTTGAAAATATTTTAGTTATTCATCAAAATCTTCAGAGCGTCATATCTTATTAATACAACATAGGATTAAGTAGATTCAAGCATCATTGGAATCAGGATGACGAACACTACGACTTGATGCCAATTTTGGGAGATTGCAAGAAATTTCATATTTGAGCATATTTTTGATCTCCGGATCATACCTCCCCACTATGAAATTTTCGACCCAAAAAGTTTATCTTCACCTAGAAAATAAGTGAGGAAAAATATCATTAAATATCTTGATCACATCCCTTCTTATTTTGTGTGAATTGGTTCATTCGAGCTCCAATCAAGGCACTCTACCTTGCCTCCCCGTGAAGTCCTTATCTTCCCATCAAGGATCAAGCCACAATTCTTCTAAACATGGAGGAACTAAAAATTGAACGTATGGAATCTGAACACTCTCTCCAAAACCATATTTATTTGGCTTAAACAAACATCATATTGAAGTCTCTCTTTGATGAAGAAAAACTTGATCTTCCACCTAGAAATCAGAAGAAACTCAATGCTTTCCATGCACTGATTCATATGTTTCTTTACTGTCCTCAAGCTGCACTTGTACTCTTAGGTACAATAGCTTCATTTGTTCAATGATATGTTTTCCTTTTTCCACATAATCATGGTCATTTTATGCACAATCTTCATCAAAGATTAAATTTTCAAACAAGCTTCACATCCAAACACTTGTTTCAATGAGTTCTTGACACAACGATAGACATATTGTACGACATACAAATTATCATCCCAAAAAGTACTAAAAAAAATGGACTCATTGTCAAGAAAAAATTATATGGAATGTTGAAGAAAACACACTTTTTGGAGATAAGTGATTGTACATGACTTCACTTTACAAAGTACCGAAACGTGAATATTCATTAAGTATTTTACAGTTGTACAAAGAAAGCAAAATATAGAAAATAGTCTTCCCATTCTTTTCCTATCCTAGGTTTATGGGTTCTCTTTATGCACCCACTCTTCTTTGAATGCTACTTTAGTAGCTACACCATTTTCCTCTTTGCACCTGTCATTTTTCTTGCAAGGGATTGTATGACCTCTTTTTCCTTCTTTGGACAAATTTTGTAATGAAGTTTCCAAAACATTTCAATCCAGTGTCCATTCAAGTTACAATGAGTAGAGAAATTATTTTTCTTTCCCATCGACAAGGAAGTATTCAAACTTGAGAGAGTTTCCTCATTCTTTGTTCCAAGTATTTAGTCCATTCTTTTGACCATTGCCTTACATTGGTAATAATCAACCACACAATAGTCAACTTCATCACAAAATTTTCAAGGAAACATGTTCCATAAATAATCAAAATCACGAACATTTTTAAAATCCCCATGAAACTTACACATGTCCTTTGGGAAGTGACTTTGACGATAATGATTGGATTTTGCATATACCTTGAAACATTCATCGTTATTCAGAGACAATTTTCCATTATCACTACCATCATGGTGTGACATATCATCACTTGATGATTTCTTTTGCTCAACAAGTTTAGAGAAATCTCTAATTTCTACATGACCATAATCCAATCCTTCATATTGTGGTCATTCTTTCACCTCAATAGGATTAGTGATACCCTGGACATTGATTATGAGGCCTCTTCCATTATAACCCATCTGATTTAAAAGCTTCATACCAGTACCTTTGGTATGCTTTTCAAAATCTGCAAAAGATGTGTTATCAACATTAGCTGAAGGAGTAGAACTAGAGATGCTAATTACATACTTTGATATTTCACCCATCTGTTCTATTTCAGATGTTGATGAAAAATTATATGATGACTCAAGCCACCCACTTTTACCAACAGACACATAAGGAGAATATTTTATATGCTGACAAAATTTGCAAGCATCATTCTTAAGATAGGGTCCATATACTGTATTTCGACCATGCCCACAAATTGGCTTCACCTTGGAGTGATTATTTGTTGCTTGTGGAAAGGAACTCTCACCAATTTGTTCCTCGAGTACATTTTGTAATTGTAAGCACATTTTCCTTTTCTTGTCCTATTAGGTCCCTATATTACTAGTGTAGTCCCTTATTGTTGTTAGTGTAGACCCTTTATTGTTATTGTTGTACCCTTGTAGCCCCCATATTGTTATTATTGCTCCCCATAAAAGCCACTATTTTTATCGTTGTGCCCTTACATTATTATTGTTAGGTCAGCTAGGATTATATTGTGACCCCGTTGACTCCTATATATAGAAAGGAGGTTTTGTCATTTGTATCATCCAAGAATTGTTCATTTATGTAATTCAAAGGAGGTTTCCCCCTCAAAGTGGCTAATTTCTAAGGTGTTGATCTCTCTTTTCTTCTATTTTGGGAGTTGGTTTCATAAAATTTGGTATCAGAGCTTTGGATTCTAGGGTTTCTCTCTAGGGTTTCACTGCTTCAAACAAGTCATCGTGGAATGTTTTCTATAACATTGTTTCTAAAAAGGTTCAGAAGCTAAGAAAAACCCATTTGCGAATAAATCCTAAGGAGCTTCATGTAAAAATTTCAGATCATGGTTCACAATATTTTCAGAGATATGATATGTGGAAGTTAGGGTTTTTGGAGGCTCCCTAATTTCATCTCAAAGAGGTGACCCTGGAAAAATCGTCATAACTTTATCTCTGAGGATCAGATTGGAATTTTATAAAAAGTGACCGATATTACACAGAGTTTAGTTTCCTGTATATCAATTTTAGAGATAAAGGAGGGAAAATGACACGTGGCATGCCATACAATTTCTCTCTACTAAACCAGTCCATAATTAGGTCATTGTGAAAGATTGGACATAACTTTGTCTTGAAGAATCCAAATTAGGTCACACTTGTGGCATTGAAAAGAAGATTGAGAGAGCTACTAAAGGACTAAAGATAAAATATCAAGGATCTGAAATTACATAGACACATTAGTTTCAATATCAAGCTCCTAAAAAGAAAGGAAAAGGTGTGTATTTAGTTTTTCAAATTGCACAAGTCTTGTTTGAAAAATTAGTTTGAAGTGATTCCAAGATAATATTGAAGCATAGATATCATTTTTTGGTTTTAAATCCCCCCAAAAAATAATTCAACACCCATTAAGCCCTCAGAAGACTCTACCATGGCTGATGAAGAGGAAGAAGTGCAACATGATATATCAAAATTAAAAGAGCAAGTGCAACAAATTTTGCTCTCGCAAAGAGCAACAAAAACTGAAATGGAGGTTTTGAAGAAAGGCATGGAAGCTAAGATGGATTGTTTGAAGAAATGCATGAAAGATAAGATGGATGCTTTGAATAATGGCATGGAAGCTAAGATGGTTGAAATGGAAGAAAAAATTAAAGACATCATGGAAAACATGAAGAATGATCTAAAAGAATACATGGAAGGTTTGAAGGAAGGTTTGAAAAAGTTGATACAATAAATTATTCCTAATGGCGAAAATATAGTAGAGGAAACTCATGATGAGAACAAAATAAATGTTAATGATGATTTCATAAACTATAATGTTGGATTGAAGACCCATCATATTCCAAATATCGATATGAGGAATTTTGATGGCAAGGATATCGTAACATGGATACTACATATGGAGCAATATTTTGATCTCAATAATGTGCAAAACATACAAAATGTATGCATTGCAACTTTATATTTAAAAAAAAATAGATTTGTATGGTATCGATGGCTTTGGACCTGTAAAACAATTATCACTTGGTCAATTTTCACAGAGGAAATGATAACACATTCTGAGGATACAAAGAGAAACACATTCTTTAGCTAATTGATAAATCTCAAACAAAAGGGTTAAGTGGTGGAGCACATTGAGGACTTCAAAAAATTGAATATAAGGGTAATTGATATTCCATAGGAACATAGGATTGATGTCTTCATAGGGACTTTAAAGGATAACATCCAACATGAGGTTCACCTTTGGTAACCTGATACATTGGAGAAGGCATTCAGGTTGGCAAGAAAATTTGAATGTAAAATTATGGTGACAAGGAAACCTATGACTCACATATATAAATATGGAAGTGTTTCTACCCCTAGAGTTCCACAACTGACAAGATTGACACCAAAAAAATCGAAAGAAAAAATAGCAAAATGGCTTTTCTACAGTTGTGATATAAAATACACTAGAGGTCATAAGTGTGTTGAGAAGAAATTATTTTACATATATTGTGAAGAGGAGGAATAAAATGAACAAGAAACTTCAAAAGAAGAGGATATACACCAAGAACCAACCCTAGATAAAGAAGAAATGAGTCTGACCATATCCTATAATGCATTGGTGGGAATTACCACTCCTCAATCTCTCAAGATAGAAGGACATATCAAGAAGAAAAAGGTAATATTGTTGATTGATTCAGGTAGAACCCATATTTTTATTCATTGTAAGGTAGCCAAGGAATTGAATTGCTTCCTATACCCAGCACCAGAGTGTCAAGTGATGGTTGCAAATGGAGGAACTATAAATTGATTTGGAAAATGCCATAATATCAAGCTAACCATGGGGTAATATTTATTGAATAGACCAATGCTTTCCTTCCAACAGGAGGTGCTGATGTTGTACTAGGAGTACAATGGTTACAATCTTTGGGGATGATAGCTTTTAATTTTCAAGAAATTTTCTTGAATTTTATTTCAGAAGGAAAGGAATTTGAATTACGGGGTATCACAGGGAATCCGAGAAAGATAATAATCTCTAATGTCATGAAAAAGCTTCTAAATAAATAACAACGAGGCATAATTGCAAAATTATACTCACTAGAAGTTACAACATCAAAATAATCTATTTCTCCATATCTACAAAAAATCTTGGACAATCATTCCAAGGTGTTTCCGAAGGACTCCCACCTATCCATGATCATGATCATGCTGTTCATTTGATTCTAGGAAGTGTTCCTCCAAACATCAGGCCTTACAGATATCCTTATGTCCAAAAGAGCGAAATTGAATGTATGATTGTAGAAATGTTAGACGCTGGTATAATTCAGCCTAGTCAAAGTTCTTTCTCCGCTCTAGTAGTATTGATGCACAAGAAGGATGGATCATGGAACATGTATCTGGATTATAGGGAGATCAATAAGATCACTATTAAAGATAAATTTCCCATTCCTTTTATTGATGAATTATTGGATGAATTACATGGAGAAATTTGTTTTACCAAGTTGGATCTTCGTTCAGGATATCATCAAATTAGAATGAAGACTGAAGATATTCCGAAAACAACATTTCGAACTCATGAGGGTCATTATGAATTTTTGGTCATGCCTTTTGGCCTTACCAATGCACCTTCTAAATTTCAAATTAAGGGTGATGAATTCCATTTTCAAACCCTTCCTTAGAAAATTTGTGTTAGTATTTTTTTATGATATACTAATCTACAACAAGTCTTGGAAGGATCATGTTCAACATGTTGACAGGGTGCTCAAACTATTGGAGAAGAAACAATTGTATGCAAAAACCTCCAAATTTTTCTTTGGAGTACAAGAGGTGGAATATATGGGTCATATTGTGTCTTAGGAGGGTGTTAAGGTAGACCCTAAAAAAATTAAATCCATTAAGAAATGGAAAGTCCCCACAACCATAAAGTAGTTGCGAGGATATCTCCGATTAATAGGGTATTATCGCAAGTTTGTTAAGAATAATGGGAGAATAGAAAAACCTCTAATAACATTATTGAAGAAAGATGAATTTTCATGGACGCCTGAAACAACTAAGGCCTTTGAACATCTTAAAGAGGCAATGTGCCAAGCACTGGTCTTATCTACGACACACTTCACAAAAACCGTTATTGTGGAATGTGATGCCTCAGGAAATGGAATTGATGTTGTTTTAATGCAAGAAGGAAGACCCATTTCTTTTTAAAGTTGTCCAATCTAAGGAAAGTATTTACATAAAGCTATTTATGAGAAGGGAATGTTGGCAATACTACATGCACTAAAGAAATGGTGACCTTACCTAATGGTAATACACTTCAAGGTAAAAAATGATCATGATAGTCTTAAATACTTTTTGGAGCAAAGAATATCTTCAAAAGAAAAGTAAAAATGGCTTATAAAGATGTTGGGTTATGAATTTGAAATAATCTGCAAAAAAAGGGAAGCTAAATGTTGTTGCAGATGCACTCTCAAGAAAGGATGAAGAGGTTGAAGCATTTCTTTGTGCCATTTCTATTATCTAACCAGACTGGATAACCAAAGCAAGGGATGAATGGAAGAATGATGAAGAAGTGTGGACACTCATTCAAAAGTTGTAGTAAGATCCTAGTACATCTGATACATTTAGTTGGAAAAATGAGTCCTTATGGTACAAATATTTCTTATATCTTTGAAATAATTCCCAACTAAAACAAAAGATTATTTTGGAATTGCACACCTCTCCCTTACAAGGACACTCAAGATTTTTAAAAACTTACCACAAGGTGAAGAAATATTTTTTTTGGGATGACCTTAAATCTAATATTCAAAAGTTTGTGGCGGAATGTTTGGTTTGATAGCAAAATAAAGTTGAGACAATTAAGACCCCAGGTCTTCTACAACCTTTATCCATTCCAATTCAACATTGGTAGGAGGTTCTAATTGATTTTATCATAGGTTTACCTAAGTCCAAAGGAAAGAGTGTCATCATGGTGGTAGTTGATAAACTTACCAAGTATGCACACTTTTGTGCATGATCTCATCCATTTAAATAAAGTATATTTGCTACTGAATTTATGGAAGTAATTCAAAAGCTACATGGAATCCCAAAGACTATTATAAGCGATAGAGATCCCATTTTTACTGGAATTTTTTGGACAAAATTATTTTCTTGTTTGGGTACTCAACTAGCTCACTGCTCATCTTATCATGCTCAATACAATGGTCAAACTGAGATAGTGAACAAATGTTTGGAAGGATATATTTTTTGTTTTTTATCTGATAAACAAACACAATGGGTCAAGTGGTTTCCTCTGGCTGAATGGTGGTATAACACTTCCTTCCATACTACAACAAAAATGACCCTATTTATGGCACTTTATGGATATCATCCACCGTCCATCACATCATATTTAAAATAAAATTCTAAGGTTCAAAAAGTGGAAGATCATACATACATCAACAACGAGTTCTCCAACTCTTAAAGGATAACCTAAATTTGGCACAAAATCGAATGAAACAATAGGCAGATCAACATCACAGCGAGAGAATTTTTTATGTAAGAGACTGGGTATTTTTATGGCTACAACCATACAAACAAATGTCCCTAAAGAAAGCTAAGAAGGATAATAAATTATCATCAAAGTACTATGGTCCTTACAAGGTGTTGCAAAATATTGGTACTATGGCATCCAAATTGGAGCTTCCCGCTTCTTCTTGAGTACACCCAGCTTTCCATGTTTCATGCTTAAATAAGGTTGTACGTGAGAAAATTTGAGTTCAAACAATATTGACAAAAATTGATGAGGAGGAAAAAATCATATTGGAACCTGAAGCAGTCACAGAAAAAAGAACCTAATAGCTATGGAATCGATCAATTTCAGAGTATCTCATCAAGTGGAAGAACTGACCCACTAAATATTCCACATGGGAAGATGATAATTTTATACAAAAGCATCCAGAGCTACTCAAGCATTGAGGACAACACTTTTTTGAAGGAGAGGGGCAAGTTAGGTCCCTATATTACTAGTGTATTCCATTATTTTTGTTAGTGTAGCAACCTTATTGTTATTGTTGTACCCTTGTAGCCCCCATATTGTTATTATTGTGTTGCATAAAATCCAATATTGTTATTGTTGTTCCCTTACATTATTATTGTTAGGTTGGCTAGGATTATATTGTGACCGCATGAACTCCTATAAGTAGAAAGGAGATTTTTTCATTTGTATCATACGATAATTTTTCATTTATTTAATGTAAAGGAGGTTTCCCCCTTGAAGTGGCTGATTTCTATGACATTGATCTCTCTTTTCTTCTATTTTGGGAGCTGGTTTCATGACATGTCCTCTACAGCTTCAAGTAATCTCCTCACCTCAAAATTATCCATTCAAAGAGATAAATTAATCTCCTCCAACTATTGGAGTATTTCACGCTTCAGTTTATTTCCCATATTTTCAACTTGGTCAAAACTCGCTCTGATACCACTTGATCTGAAATTGGAGGATAATTACCTCCTATTAAAAGCTAACTATCCTGATTATTTAAAAGAAAACAAAATGGGTATTTAAAGGTAAACAATTTTCACGACATCTTCAATATGGTGAGCTTGGTTTTTATATGAACTTTAAAAAGTAACACATTCACAGGAAATTAAAAATGAAAAAACACGAAGAGAAGAAACCATCATTTTTATTATGGATTTCACCCATCCTGGGGTACATCTCTGGGTTTGCTCCAATAACAAGACCGCTCTATTTATTTAATAAAAAATGAGTACATACAATTGTTGATAGTAGAGTGGCTTGTTTCTCTTACAAAGAAGCATTCTCCTACAAAGAATTCTCACTCCAAATATATGACTTGCTACAACAATTCCTAGAAATTTCAACATAAAAAGGACTCTCACAACATGTCCTTGTAATCCACCTAAAATCCAGGCACAAAAACATACAACTCCACATTGAAGTGCTAAAAGGAGATTCTCTCATGAAAACATAATGAGAAAAGGATAAAAGGGGTTTCTCTACTGAAGTAATAACTATTTCAAATGAAATTATAAGGCTGGAAAACCTCTGACTAGGCTCTCTCCATGCTAAAAATGCCTTCATACTACTTCATAACACTAATTGTATTTATCACTAAAAGACTTTCTTCTGCAAAAGGTCCAACAAGAAGTTCTCAAATCAGAAAATTGAGGCTGCCATTGAGTCTAGGACACTCAAAAACCCCCATATAGGCTCTTCTTGAGCTAAAAGAGGTGAAAAATTGAGCACATTCTACTTCTCTAAGCCAAGATCTACTATTTGTCCTCGAATTTGGCCAAACTTGCTAAATTTCATGCAAATTCACCCTTTACATAAGCCACTGAGTGACACATTCGCTCGTAAAAGGTGCATTTTGTCTCCTCATTAAATTTCATAATGACACCTAAGCACTGAATTTCCCTCCCTGTCAGCGGTTGCATGGTGCCCATGTGGTGGGGCCTAGGTTAACTTCCCATCCTTACTTAGCTAGCCCGATATTGCTCACGTTCGGTTACACAAAATTCATGTGACTGGGAGCTGAGACTTATTCGCCCGCCCCTATTGGACTTTTATCCTTGCATGGCCCCATGTAGCCCATAGAATAGGGGGCTAGTGATGAATTCCCACCCTTGCTCTGGTATGACCCCATGGCTCATGTGTGGTCGTATGCCAAACACTGTGACCAGGGTCTACGGCTGGTCCCCACCCCCTCTGTCACTGCTCCGTCACTAGGGTTGTATTGTGTATCGAGGAACAT
Organism: Pinus albicaulis; assembly: GCA_034641835.2. Taxonomy (NCBI): domain Eukaryota; kingdom Viridiplantae; phylum Streptophyta; class Pinopsida; order Pinales; family Pinaceae; genus Pinus; species Pinus albicaulis. The sequence goes on from CM076580.1 coordinate 593,010,505, forward strand.
AGGGATAGGGCCAAGTGCCTTGCCCCTATTCACTTAGCTCTCGTAAGTGATTGTGTGATGGTGGTATGACTGGGGGTTGGGGATCACCGCCCAACCCCTCCTCCCAATGCATAAATAATATTACTTTAAATATAATATTTCCACATGGTATTTTAATGAGCAACGTAATGGCCCAATGTTAAAGCACAGAGTTTGGTTGTGGGAGGTCTAGGGGTCAAGCCCCTCCCAGGCCTTTGGGCTTCATTTTCAAATTTTTGGCCAACCATAGGCCGCGACATGGTGCCTTTTCATTGGGCCATGTTGTAGCCTATGATTGTCTCACTTCACAACAAAGAACCAATAGAATTATGCCAACTCACCCTTGTACAAACTGACACTTGGCAGGCTCTAATTTGCCTCTCATGTGCTTAGTTGGCATGACGATGTCATCATGAAGCCAACAATACAAACTGCCCGGTCAACACTCCAATCAATCCATCTGCAAAATTTTAAATTGTTGGTAAAAAAATTCATAACATCATAAATTCTTAATATAACGGCATATTGAGGCGATTAAAGCATTATTGGAATCAAGATGAAGAACACTACGGCTTGATGATAATTTTGGGACATTACAATAAATTTCATTTTTGAACCTATTGTTGATCTTCGGCTCAGGGAATAGTAAAATATCATGTTGATACAACTCATAAAGGAAGTCCTTCTCCTTCGTAGTGCACTAAGAGTAACTTGTGAGGAAAGTGAGAGGATTAGTGATTTAAAAATACTTGCTAGTGATTAATTATTTTTTCTAGATTAATAAACCTCTCTTGTAAGAAAATTTTGTTCAAAATGCAGCAAGATGATGGAGCTTAGTGAAATGAAGTCGCCTTCACTAAGTGGGCCCGCAGGCAAATTCTGGCGCAAAATCTATTTTTAGACTATGTCTATTTTTAGACATATGGAGCATGGTCCAAGGATTGCAGTATGTTATTCTTGGAGTATTGGTCATGTTGGTAAAAATAGATGGGACTCTTTTTTTTGGACCTATAGGTCGAAGTCTATTTTTAGACTGCCTCTCCTTAAAATAGGGAAGTCAAATATTATTTACCCTTAATAATATTTGGACTATAAACTTCAGTTTACTCTCTTGGAGCACTTCAGTTCGAGCCTTGGAAGTGGCTCATGCATATGAAAGAGGAATTACACTATTCCCAAGGGTTTGGTGAGCACATGCATGGTTGACTTCAGTTAGGACTTCAGTGGCAGAATTTTGGTGGAGTTAATGAGACAGCTAGTGGAGTTGTGTTCGGTTTAATTTAGTTGAACTGGTTGAGATTAGTTTAACTAGATAATCAACTAGTTATGAGTGGATTGAATTAAATACTATTTAATTCATTAATTAGTAACTCATTATTCAACTCAAGAACACATCATTTCACTACAGTGCATGGACAGTTCAGTGGAGACCAGTGAAAGAGGTAGATGAAAGGGTTGAGTTAGCTATCAGTGGCGACATCAGTTGTGCATGAGATTTGCACCACACTTGGAGGAATTGCCCATGATGATTGCGCTGTCAAGCCAAGGATATTCGAACCTTGGATCTCTATATAGACAGGCCTGGATTGCGCAATAGAGGCAAGGCAATTGGCGGTGAGTTTTGAACCAGTAACCTGTTCAAAACTGAGCTAGATTGTGGGTAACTGTATGAGAAAGTACTGAGTACTTGTGAGGAGTATTGTACTGAGTTTGTTACTTGATTTCTCCATTATAACATACACAATAGCTGCGGGGTTTTCAGCTATAAGCTTTCCCCATACATACTGTGTTAATGTGTATGATGATTTGATGTGTTATCGCTTGATTTTATTTCCGCATGTGTGATGATATGAGTTGATCTGAGTTGAGTTGAGTGGAAGAGATTATGTGTTGTGTATGAAGTTCAAATAGTATGTGACCAGGATAGTCTCGGTGGATAATTATTTATTATTCAGCAAATTTCTACATGGTATCGGAGCTATTGAAGTTCAGATTGATCATCACGGTGATTACAAACTTATTTCGGTAGACAGAGTCTGCATGCGGGCCAGGTAGCCTCCGGATTCATCTTTCTTCGGAAAGTGAAAGGTCTGGTAAACACCCCTTGCAGTCGATCTCTGTGCTAGAAATAATTTGTTCTCACGATATAGAGCGGTTGAGCTTTGAGGTGGAATTCGAAATTTTGCAGCAGTTTTGTTTTCTTGGTGCCGGTGTTGAAAATGTCTTTCAACGGTTTGCGGCTCGAATATGCTCTTGAAGGCAGTTCGAATTATGTTGCATGGAAGGATCGCATGGAAACAGTATTAGAAGATAATGGTCTGAAGGAGTTCGTAGATACGGATGTCCAAAAGCCCACTGATGCAGCTGAAGTCGAAGCATGGCAAAAGAAGATGGCGAAATGTCGAAGGATCCTATTGGAGGGCGTCAAGGATCATATTGTATCCAGCCTGCATGGAAAGGCTTCTCCATATTTAATGTGGAAAGCTTTGACGGATCTATTCTAGAGTAAGAGCGACCAAAGGAAGCTGGCGCTCAAAGATAAGCTCGGGAACATCAAGATGGAGAAAGGCGACAGTATCGCCAAATACCTCACGAAGTTCACTCAATGCAGAGATGAGCTGGGAAGTGTGGGGGTGACTGTCGAAGATGAGGACATGGTCGACCTGGCTCTCCTTGGTCTTCCGAAGGCCTGGCACTCATATCAAGATAGTGTCAATGGTCGGGAGAAGCTACCGAGATGGGAGCGCCTTTGGGCGGATCTCATGCAGGAGGAGATAAGGAGGACTACTCGAGATGGATCTTCATCAAAGGGAGCTGATGAAGAAAACTGCGCTTTGGTGTCCAAAGCAAAGAAGGGGAAGGGTAAGAAAACCTCTCATTCTGGTACTAAGGGCAAGAAGCAGGATATGGCGAAAGTGAAGTGTTTTCATTGCCATGATCACGGACATTATGCTACCAATTGTCCAAAGAAGAAGAAGAACAAGCAAGCGGGAAGATCTGCAGATGGAGAAGCTTTGGCTTCACAGTTCGAGCTTGAATTTTCACTGATCGCATGCTTGGTTTCAAGTGTGATGGGATCGGTGTGGTTCTTGGACAGCGGTGTGTCATTTCATATGACGGGAGATCGAGATTTGTTCTCAGATCTGGAGGACAAAGATCTGGGTGTGCACATCGAGATGGGCGATGATGGTAGATACAGTGCGACTGGTATCGGTACCATATCCTTTCAGAGGGAGTCTAGTAAACCCTTTGTATTGAAGGATGTCATGCATGTACCTAGATTGAAGAAGAACTTGATCTCTGTGGCGATGTTGGAGGATAAGGGGTATGATGTGGTCTTCAGCGAAGGAAAAGCCTTCCTGCGCAGTAAGACTACTGGAGAGACCTGGAAGATAGGGGTTTGAACCAAGAACCTTTATCAGTTGCAGGTAGATGGCTGCGCAGCAATGGCATGCAAGGTGGGAGAAGTGGTGAGCCGGGATGATGAGGGCGAACTGTGGCACAGGAGATTGGGCCACCTTCACCATGGAGCTTTGAAGATCTTGCAGCAGATTTCTACTGGGCTTCCTAAGGGCACTCTTGCGCAGTCAGATCAGTGCAAGGGGTGTACTTTAGGGAAGTATGTGAAAGCCACCTTTCACGAGAAGGATAGTCGCGCCACGACGATCCTTGAGAGAGTTCACACAGACGTGTGTGGTCCTTTCTCAGTTGCTTCGACAGCAAAGCACAAGTATTATATGATCTTTGTTGATGATTTCTCTCGAAAGTGCTGGATCTTCTTCATGCAGAAGAAGAGCGATACATTCGCGAAGTTCTGTGAGTTTAAAGCACTGGTCGAGAAGGAGTCGGGGAAGAGGGTGATTGCTCTAAGGAGTGATAACGGTGGTGAATTCATCTCGGCTGAATTCAAGGAGTTCTGCAGCGCAGAAGGGATTCGGAGAGAGCTCATCGCACCCCATAACCCACAGCAGAACGGGGTGGCTGAGCGGAAGAACAGAACGATCGTGGGTGCTGCACGGGCGATGTTGCATGATCAGGGCCTACCCCTTCACTTGTGGGCTGAGGCATGCAATACAACAGTGTATGTGCAGAACCGTTGTCCTCACAAGGTTCTTGGCATGAGTACACCGGAGGAGGCTTATTCTGGCAAGAGGCCTGATATTTCCCATTTTTGGATTTTTGGTTCTCCTGTCTACATGCATGTGACGAAGGATGCGAGAAGGAAGCTGGATCCAACTGCTGAGGATGGAATATTTGTGGGGTACACTGATACACCTCATAACTATCGGGTGTATGTGCCAGACAGTCGCAAGACTGTTGTGCGACGGGATATAAAATTTCAGGAGGAGAAAGCCATGCAATGTTCGCTTGAGAGGGAGCTACACTTGCATGCAGATGAGGAGCTGTTAGTTCCTAAGGAGGAGCTTCCGGATGTGGATCAGCCACAAGAGGAGGTTCGGGAGGTGGAAGAAACCACCCAGGCAGCGCCAACCATCAGAGGGCGCATGCGCACTACAGAAGCTGAGCGACTGGCTCGGGATGCAGAGAAGGTTGTAGGACTACCTACAGCACAGCGCAGACAGAGACAGTCACCGGATCGGTACACTGGATACATGGCTCTTATGAGTCAATGTGTTGTGACAGAGCCATCCTCTTTTGAGGAAGCTGTGGAGGAACCCGCATGGGTTGATGCCATGATAGAAGAATATGATTCGATCATCAGGAACAGTGCATGGGAGATTGTCCCAAGACCGGTTGGGAAATCAGTTGTAGGTTCGCGATGGATCTACAAGGTGAAGCAGGCGGCTGACGGGAGTGTGGAAAAGTACAAGGCGAGATTTGTCGCCCGTGGCTTCTCACAGATCGAGGGGATTGACTATGAGGAGACTTTTGCACCTGTCGCAAGGTACTCTTCCATACGGACGATCCTTGCTCTCTCAGCGCAGATGGGGTGGCACATTCATCAGATGGATGTGAAGATTGTGTTCCTCAATGGAGTTATTGAGGAGGAGGTGTACATAGAGCAGCCTGAAGGTTTCGAGATCTTCAGCAGTGAGTCGCATGTGTGCCGACTCAAGAGAGCATTGTACGGGCTGAAGCAAGCACCTCGTGCTTGGTACACTCGGATAGACAGCTACTTCATCGGACTTGGATTCTCCAAGAGTGAGGCGGATCCAAACTTGTACCAGATTGTGGTGGAGGGGAAGCTGTTGATCATCGTACTGTATGTAGATGATCTGATTTTGACTGGCGATGAGCAGTTGATACTTTCATGCAAGGAGGATCTTGCACGAGAGTTAGAGATGAAGGACTTGGGCATCCTTCATTATTTCCTGGGATTGGAGATTTGGCAGCGCAGCGGAGGACTGTTTGTTTCTCAGGGCAAGTATGCCCGGGAGATTCTGGAGAGGTTCAACATGCAAGGCTGCAAGACTGTTGACACTCCTCTTCCTGGTGGTTGGAGGAAGGAGGATGCTACTTCAGCGGAGGTAGTGGATGCCACTGTCTATCGACAGTTGGTGGGGTCGCTTATGTGTCTGGTCAATACACGACCCGATATATGCTATGCAGTTAACCAGCTTTCGCAAGCTATGGTTAAGCCTACCAAGCTCTTTTGGAAGGCAGGCAAGCATGTATTGCGTTATATTAGAGGCACATCGGGATATGGTTCATGGTACAGACAGGAGGATCAGTTGAGGCCGCATGGCTTGACAGATTGGTATCATCATATCAGAGATTGTGTTCAGCGGAGAATCATGATGCTTTCATATGTTCCCACGGAGGATCAGGATGCTGACATCTTGACGAAGGCGCTCACCAGGAGAAAATTTGAATTCCACAGAGGCAGGATAGGGGTTGCAGATAATCCATATCTTTTTGAGAGGGAGTGTTGAAAATGTGACAAGATGATGGAGCTTAGTGAAATTAAGTCGCCTTCACTAAGTGGGCCCGCAGGCTATTTTTGGCGCAAAGTCTATTTTTAGACTATGTCTATTTTTAGACATATGGAGCATGGTCTGAGGATTGCAGTATGTTATTCTTGGAGTATTGGTCATTTTGGTAAAAATAGGTGGGACTCTATTTTTGGACCTATAGGTCGAAGTCTATTTTTAGACTGCCTCTCCTTAAAATAGGGAAGTCAAATATTATTTACCCTTAATAATATTTAGACTATAAACTTCATTTTACTCTCTTGGAGCACTTCAGTTCGAGCCTTGGAAGTGGCTCATGCATATGACAGATGAATTACGCTATTCCCAAGGGTTTGGTGAGCACATTCATGGTTGACTTCAGTTAGGACTTCGATGGCGAAGTTTGGTGGAGTTAATGAGACGACTAGTGGAGTTGTTAGGTTTAGTTTAGTTGAGCTTGGTTGAAGTTAGTTTAACTAGCTAATCAACTAGTTATGAGTGGAGTGAATTAAATACTATTTAATTCATTAATTAGTAACTCGTTATTCAACTCAAGAACACATCGGTTCACTACGATTGCATGGGCAGTTCGGTGGAGACCTGGAGACAGTGAAAGAGGTAGATGAAAAGGGTTGAGTTAGCTATCGGTGGCGACATCGGTTGTGCATGAGATTTGCACCACACTTGGAGGAATTTCCCATGATGATTGCGCTGTCAAGCCAAGGAGATTCAAACCTTGGATCTCTATATAGACAGGCCATGATTGCGCAATAGAGGCAAGGCAATTGGCGGTGAGTTTTGAACCAGTAACATGTTCAAAACCAAGCTAGTTTTTGTGTAACTTTATGAGAAAGTACCGAGTACTTGTGAGGAGTATTGTATTGAGTTTGTTACATGATTTCTCCATTATAATATACGCAATAGCTGCGGGTTTTTCAGCTATAATTTTTCCCCATACATACTGTGTTAATGTGTATGATGAATTGATGTGCTATCGCTTGTTTTATTTCCGCGTGTGTGATGATCTGAGTGGAAGAGATTATGTGTTGCATATAAATTCGAATTGTATGTCATCAGGATAGTCTCGGTGAATAATTAATCATTATTCAGCAAATTTCTACACATTTTGTATTGAGGATAGGGAATTTTTTAGTGAGGGAAGATTCTACTAATTTTCCCAACTATATATTTTAGATCTCTCAATTCTTGATTTTATGTTATAATTGATACACTTTCTTTTTATCCTCTTCCTTTACCTCCCATTCCATTTTGTAGATTTCTTTTTCCTCATTCCATTTATCTTTTAATTATCTGATAAATTCCTAGTGTTCCTTAAGGGAATTCGCCTCCTCCTTGTAATAATATAGTATATTTTTCTGCTTGTCCTCTTGTGATTTTAGCCATTTCTTGTATTCTTTTTCTCTGGTTTCAATCTTAATAGTTTTATTAGTAGTGGAGCTTTGAGTCTGTATTGCCACATCTCTCTTTCATCTTCCCTCATTAGGGGGTGTCTCCTTTTATTTTTTAGTAGGTTCCTTTGAAAAAATAGAATCTGCTTCAAGGAAAATACATTTTAACCCCTCAAAATATTTCCCTTCATCCTATGTTTTCCACATAGCATCAATTATGACTTGCAATTTTTTTTTCTTTTGTATGAGTAACTCATTATGTTTAATGAGTGAACTGTATATAGGTAAAGAGGGAAGTCACCTTACCTTTTTATGCTTTGTAGGAATGGAATCAATACTGGTCTCTACAGGAGTGGTATATGGTGTGCCTAAGGATCATTAGTGATTTCTTCCTCATGGCCTTCAATAGAGGCGTTAATAGGCATACCTATAGGAGTGGAAATAAATATATCAATGAGAGTAGCAATAGTTTTGTCTGTTGGAGTAGCAACAACTGTATTGGTGGGAGTAGTAACAATTGTTCCCTCAAGATTATCGATTGTATATGCAACCTCCTCATATGATATGCATCCATTAAAGTGATGAGCCCCTCCCTAAGAGCATCCCCTGATATTTCCTATGGAGCAACAAAGTCACCCACCCTGAATTATTCAAACCCTGAGTTTCTTGTTGCTACTTGTTCTTGTGTGTTAGCAAGGGTGCTCTCATCATTTTATTCTGGCATTACTTCTACCCCTGATATTTATTATGGAGAAGTAGGGATATGGACAGTAGTAGGAGTATATCACATCCTTTTTTTCATGGGAATATAGGGGGGTTTCCTTCTATACCATCTCATTATTTTTGTGGCTAGATTATTGTTGATTATTTCAGTGTCAAAGATATTTTATTTTTGTGGTGTTGTGATGCTTGGCCATTCTTCCTCAATGGGTGCTCGTGGGTACTATGTATCAAAGGGTGTTAGGATAATTTATTCTTACTCCTCTACAGTTGAAACAAGTGTATTTGTAGCAATTTCAGTATTTTCTCGTGGAATTGAGGCCACTAGAGCTGCAATGACTTATTCCCATGTTTTTCCTACTTTGTACATAACCCACTCCATGAGTATTCTGATAATGTTTTGGTGAGATATCAAATATCTTGGCTTGTTTTGTTTTTGTACATAATTTCTCATGTTTTGTAGGGTCCTGAGAAGGAATTATGGAAAATTAATTATGTGGTCATGCCTGAGATGGCCAAGGAGGTGAATTTCTTGAATGTACATAGTCCCATACCATACCTCATAGGTGATGTAACTTTGAATTAATGATGCTTGTTGGAAACTAGGATAATACTAAGGATGGGAGTTAATCAATATTATGTAAATTTGAACAATATAAGATTATTTACCTTATTAAAAATTAATTAAGCCACAACACCATAAATCAAACATCATTCACATATGAGACATAATTATTTATGTGGGTTAAGGCTCGATGCATGCACATTCGACTGCCTTGGTGTGACTGTCTGGCTGACATGCACCCGGGCGTTTTTTCGTTTTACACCTTAACGGCTCGGTGCATGCACATTCGACTGCCTTGGTGTGACTATCTGGCTGACACTCACCCGAGCATTGCTAAATGCCCCAGGGCATCCTAAAAAAAATTTCCATCCCGGTACTTGGTAGGTTTACAGTACCAATGTGTTCACTGTACAACGCACCGGTGCATTAACACCTGATTAGCGCACCGATGAGGAAAACATATGTAACAACCTTCGGCCACCTAATTTTTTTTAGTTGTGTTGAAATTCCGTTAGAAGCTCCGCCAAAACCTCTGTTACCAAAAACGGATGTTGTGGCAAATGTTTTTTTGACAATTTTGGCTAATTTTATAACACTAAGAACTTCTGTTATAACCTACGCTAGAGGGTGTTTTCCTTGTAGCGAGATGACCTTTCAAAACAAGTTGTTTGTGGAAAAAATTGGAAAATCACCTATGACAGCAGCTAGATCGAAAAAAAAATAGGGAAATGGTGGGAAAAGTAGCTCATAGGGATGAAAAGGTAAGTGATTAGGCTCAAATGCACGAAGGTTAAATTAAGAAAATAACAAGTGAAGGTAAAATGGAATGATGTGGTGGTGATGATGACCAAGTGTGATACACACAAAACTATGATTCATAATAGGTAAGCATGTGATGGAAATTTGACCCACAGCCTATCACAAACTAACAACTCATCGATCCCTTAAATGTTGCAGAAAAACAGGAGTTCGTAGAAAATTATGTTACAAAGTTGGCAGATTCGTTGCGAAGTTGTCAGGTGAGTCTGTAGCAAAAATCACTTGTTTTGCACAGAAATTGTCGCGGACTCAGGTAAAAGGTGAAAAATTTCAAGAATGAGTTATTTGACCTGATATATGTGAATTTTTGAAATTGGCTTATGACAAGACCTTAATTACAAAACACAAAAACACCTTGGACCTTTTAAAACTAGAGAATAATCATGAAATTTTAAAATTTTCATGAATTTATTTGATCAACACACTTTACCTAACTCAAAATGACCTCTGTTAGTGTCACTCTAGTCATACTGCCATCAGTGATCAAAATTTCTCTTTTGCATTTACATATTAAGAGTCCCATACCAATAAATTTCACCATTCCGTTAGGTCATGGATTCATTGATGGTAGTAATTTTTCATCAATTTTCCCTCATAAGGTACTTGTTGATTCTCCTCTCTATGGTGTTCAGTCATTAGTCACTTTCATTCTCAAAATCATGTCAGTAGGTCATAAGATGGGTCTCATTAGTTTCTAGGGTCTCACCATGGTCAAAATAATGAGTCAAATGTCAATAAATATCAGCAAGGTCATGAGGAAGTCAATAAACTCAAAGTCACAGCACCTGGAAGATCAAAGAGATATTTTATTCAGCTTGATGTAATTTTCACCTCAAAACCATGTTTTGAGCTGAAAACATGATATTTTGCCTTTATTATCATTCATTATGTAATTTTATGTCATCATATGTAATAAGTCACAATTCATAAGCTGTTATCTCCACAAAGTCATCACCTTGCCTTCAGAGAAGTTTTCCATAGCATGTTCAGTGCCAAATCATCTTCCAAGCAAATCCATCAGAAAGAGCCTAGAAAGAGCTTTCCAATGGTATACTGCACTCTCAAAACTGACTTCTGGATTGAAATTTATGCTTAAGTGAAGTAAAGGTCCCCCATATCCTCAAATAATCCCTTTTTCCCATCTTTCCCAACTCCATTTTGTTAAAGTTTTATAATTTCCTTTATAAAATCCCTTTTTCCCCTTTAGATTTACAAAATCGCATTATAAAATTGTTTAAACACAAATGCGATTTATAATAGAACCACTTCCCCTCCATATCCCATTAAAACTTTATAATAACATTTAAACATTGTATTATAAAGTTCCGTTCCAAACCACTTCCCCACCATACTTTGCAAACCTTATAATAAAACTTTGTATCAAAGTTATATTAAAAAATTCCACCGCCTTAAGTCCCTATCCCATCACATCGCAACTTTTATAAGTGTGCCCCGATTAGCCCATCGCAAGAACCTCCGATGCAATTACATCGAACGGCTCCCAATTATAAACCTCTGATCGTTCACCTCCGATTCACTCCCGCTGATGGCTCGCTCTCGATTATCCCTTAGCCGTTGATTTTCCCCCTCTGATCTGACAGCCCACAGCCCATCGGACCTTTCCAATCACCATTTTCACTCCGCTCCCCTCCGATCCCTGATGCCGATTGGCCCTCTGGCCCACCATATAATACTTCCACCCATTTGTAATATCAAAAGCCTTTACCCTTTGTTAAATCAAACTTTTTTTTAAATTACTTCACAAAATTTTTCCCTATCGCTCACCCCAATCGCATCGGCGATCTTTGTTGTCTAATACGCCTTCCCCTTTCCCCAATCCCCGATTGCGATTACTGTTATGTACTAAAATTCTTCGCAGACATGTGTTTCAAAAGTTTGGTTATATGCATTTCAAAGGTTTTGTTATATATCATGTCCCCTCCTCATCTTCTGATAGCAATTACAACATCGGACCTCCCTCAATCGCATCGGAAGTTCTTCTCTCTCGTTTATATTTCCCATTCCTTCCGATTCCGATTGCGATGCAAGTCCCACCTCCCTTCCCTTTTCCCATTCAAAAATTTAAATTTTCCCTTCACTAAGGTATATAATTTCATTCCATTTTGTTTCAAAAGCATTTTATTAAAAGTCAGTGTTCTTCAAACAAAAAATAGAATGGAAAGCAACAGTCAAAGACCGAGAAGCTTATTTGAAACATAGATCGTTACAGCAGCATGAAAGTAGGAAATCTGTTTTCGGATTGACTATTTTTTTTCTTCATTCAGTATAACAATGAATTTTGAAAGGGTCAAATGTATTGTTGTTCCTTGTTTTCAGAGGAAAAATGCTGGTTCTCTTTGCCATATTCACATTTTAGTTTTGAGTTGTTAAAAAAATCCCTCTTTTTCGTGGATCTATGTTCCCACATTTCATCTTATTTATTGTAATTGTAAATCATTTGTAAAACAGTCTGAAAGTTTGTAATTCAGTAGTAGGGGAATAGTGTGGAAGAAAATCTCTGTGCTCCATTGTACAGTTTGACAGGGATTAATAAGAGATGAAGCTCTGATTTGTGGGATCCATGTGGTATGAGATTTAGCATTTGTTTTTATCCTTTGTTCCATATGTAAATTGTTATGTTTCACCTCTCATTCATAAACATTTCCTTTTGAATGCTTTCAAGATAGAAAGGTAGGATCCATTTTCATGCCCTGCCTTGGGAAATCATTCATACTCTGTGTTTTTTTTCTTCTGTTTGAAGAGGATCCATTTATTATTGCCTTTTCATCTCCTCACCAATCTTTCCATCCCATATTTATTAAACTTTAATTGCTAAAGTTTCCTGCCTATCTCGCCCCAAGAAATACCCTATGTCCTGATTTAATTCCCCAGTTTCAACTGTCCATTTTATCCCACACATCCCTGAAATTCATTCATTTTATTAAAACCTTTTCCATCATTTTATCTAGCCTGATATCAGATTATTATTGCACTTTATTGAATATCCATTTCACAGAGAGAGCCCTCTCCTATCCTTGTAGGGCTAGCTACAAGGTTGAGTGTGGTTTAGTTGTTACCCTGTTTTTCCCTTTTCAGCCTGGGCTCCAATTCGGGTGCTAAGATCTCTGGCGAACATACTGGGGAGAGCGGATCTGACTATGTTCGATCTTATGTTCTCGGTGCTTCAAACTGACTGTGTTATTTCTGTTTTCAAAGAAAAATCGAAAAGAGGCTTTGTAAGAGGAGTAAAGTCATATTCAGACCGTGTGTTATAAAGAGTATCGAGAACCCTGTCTAAGGTTAAAAAACCTTAGTTATATTATACGTGACGGTTCTTTTTTTTGTCAAAGTAAAAAGCTTTATTCTTTACCAGCGGAGTAATATTAAGTGGGACCCAGCCATTGGAGTAAACGTTAACAGTTAAGTCTTGAACCACAGTCAAAGCCCAGTCTGATTTACCGTTGGCGGGTTTTGGAAACCAAAACCACCCATTTCGCACCGCTTTTGCCCCAGACCAAAACGACTCCAAAAAAACGCGATCCAGTGAGAATTGGGCACATCATCACCCAAAAACCGCCCATTTCATGCCGCTCTCAAATGTTAAACTTCAGCCTTTGAAAAAACGTGAAATCCACGATAACCGTTCGATCTGAAGCGCCTTTGATCTTACGGAAATCGTGTGCCTAGAAGCACGGGCGATAAATCAAGGTACTACTCAGCGCTTTTATGTTATTATATGTTATATTTTATTCATAAAGTGGAATACGGATGCGTGGGCCCCTGCTAAAATAAAATATATGTCGTGTTGATAGAACAAAGCATATAAGTTCGAAAGATTTTAAAGGATCACGCCACTGTTATAAAGTTTTGATATTACGACTGGGTAAAGTCGCTTAAATATTTCTTGAGCGTATTCCCTCATATCATGTATTTGCTTGAGAAGGACTGAGATATCATTATAAAGTGAGTATTGTTAAAGCGTTGAAAAGAATATAACTATAGCCACTTATTCACAGTCCTAATATTTCCGGTAGCAGAATTTCAAGTCAGATCACCCCAGTAAATGTTTTCTTGTAAATGATTTTCAAAGTCTGTTAGGCTGGAACAGAATTTTTTTACAGTATAAATTTACACACACTGGCTTCAAGAAGATACACAAGGGCTAATCTAGATCCAAATCCTCCCCCTGTGTTTGAAAATCCCAATCTCATTCCAAGAATTGTCAGAAGAAAAGAAGGATCACTAAGTCCCAGACCTGTCTTCAGATCCTATACTTGGCCCAGTGAGTGGTTTTTTGTAGAAGATCTTTCCTTTGATGATAATTTGAGATTTCTTTATTTAGAAATAAGTCTGAAACTGACATTGATGATACAGTTTTAGATCATGAGTTCCTTGTAGATATTGAAGTCCAAAGAGAAAATTCCTCCATTGACGATTATATTTTGAATTCTCCTCATTCCATCACTGTAACCAATATTCCTGAGCCTTCAAAATCATCTCCTCCTCCGAATTCATCAGCATTCCCATCAGTCAACTCTCAGTTATCATCTCCTCCAACAACACCTCATTTAAATCCCAGTACTACAAACACTGTTGTAAACCCACCCAGAGCCATGGCTACCCGGTATGCACTGCTGGTCTTACCTCAGGTTCTCAATGATATGCCTGCTGAATATCAAAGCAAAATTTCTATTTTTGATGCCACTCAAAGCATCACATCCCAGTAGCACGTTGACAAAATGAATGACTTTTTTTATTTACATGAGGTAAAAGTAGAGAATGTAACTACCAGGCTGTTTGTTCAAAGTTTCGGAGGTGAAGTCAAAAAGTGGTTCAGAGCCTTACCAGCAGGCTCAATTCGCACTTTGCAGGAGTTGCACACATAGTTTTTAGACCGGTGGGAGGTAAAAAAAGAACCCACTCCAAATTCTGTCGGAATATGAGAATATTAAGAGAAATGTGGGTGAAACTATGCAATACTATTGTTTAAGATTTAATGCTGTATATAATGCTATTCCAGCTAACTTGAAACCTCCTGTAGGATTAGCATTGCTTAAATTTCCAGATGGTTTCGATGCCGACATGGCATATCAGCTGCGTGAAAGAGACCCATATTCACTTGAATACATGCAGAAGATAGCAGTAAGCATTGAACCTAATTTACTGGCTAAAATAGCATGAGCCAGAGCTAAAAAAAGAGTCACGGTGAAAGAGGAGGCTTCTTCTTTAGACAGCAAAATGGACACTCTGATCAGAATAGTGGAGAAGATGGTTGATATATTTACCATTTCAGATAGACCTAAACCTCAAATAAGAAATCTGAATTTCAGAGGGCAACAGCCCCAGTTCAGAATCAAACAGAGAGATAAAAGAGCGCAGGACCAAGCAGCGCCACCACAATAGCAGATTAAAACTCCATTGTAGCATAACTACTTGCAAGGGACAGACTCAGATGACGATGATACTGTGATTGAGGCCAATCAATTTTTCACAGCTGATGGTGCGCCAATTTTCCTCACAGAAGATGAAGAATACACAGTGGCGACTCTAGACATTCAAAAAGACCAAAATTTCATTTTGGCCAATGACACAGTGTTGGAAGAAGAGTCTGATGATTACCAGAGAGGGTATATGAACACTATGTCATCTCAGCAAAGTCAGTACTCTTTAAGGAACAGAGACGTTACAATCAGTCCCATTCAAAAAGAAAAGAGCTCCAAATGAAGAATGATGCACAGAAGAAAGGAAAAGAGCCGTCTGATCCTTCCTCCAACAAAGCACCTATAGCTACTAATATAGCAAGTGAAAAGAACCAGCAGAGCACGGTAAAGGAGCAAAAAGAGAAGAAAGACCCTCCCATTAAAGAGGTAGAAAAAGCTCCCTCCTTTAATTTAGAAAATGAAATTTCTAAACTGAAAGTGTCTATGCCCCTCACAGAGTTAGTGAAGAATAGTGCATATAAAATTTAGGTGTCTAAAGTCTTGCAAATAGACTCTGTTTCTGATATGGTTAATGTAGAAGATGACTACCCTGAACTTATTTTTGGTCCAGCCACAGAATAATTTGAAGAAAACGAAGTCCCTCCCTTTTACCTGAGTCTTAGAGTACATGATTTCATCTTGCATAATGTTATGTTGGACTCTGGAGCCTCACATAATTTGATGCCCAAAGCTGTCATGGAGAAGCTAGGCCTTGATATTACTCGAAAATACCATGATTTGTATTCTTTTGACTCAAGTATGGTCCATTGTATTGGTCTTATCAAAGACTTGGTAGTGTCTTTAGATCAGATTCCACCAAAGAATGTCTTGATGGATGCAGTTGTTGCTGATGTCCCACCAAGGTTTGGAATGCTTCTATCTAGGTCTTGGGGTGCAAAACTCAAGGGACCTATGCAACTTGACTTCTATTATGCCACTATCCCTGTATTTGACTAATTGAGAAAGCTATATAGGGAAAATAAAATGAAATATATGATTACTAGCAAAGAGAAGCCGATAAACCATCCCATTAATGCTGTCCACACAGATTTAGAGTCCCTTGTCTTGTATTCTGATGGTGGTTTAAATGATGAGAATGTTCAGTTGGTACAAGTAGATGAAATACCTAATAGTTCAGATAATTTTAGAGAAGTCCTCAAACAGGAAAAAAACAAAGCAACAAGCACTTGTGAGTCTCCTGCCTACCAGCAGCAAAAAGACTATGAACAACCAGAAATCAACCAAGGTAAAGACGAGAAAGAAACAAAATTCCAGCATCTACAAGAAGAGGAAGAAGGCCTGTGGAGCATGGATTTTGATGGAGCTGTTGGTAAGGATGGTGGTATCAGAATATGGATTAGGAGCCCTGTTTCCTAGCCTAAAACGGTTCTCAGCAATGTTAGAGTATGTGCTTATAAGTTGGCTTTTGATTGCTCTAACAATGAAGCAGAATATGAGGCTTTGATTGCAGGTCTCAAAATTTTGAAGAAGCTAAATGCAAAGAGGATTTCTGTGTATGGTGATTCCGAATTGATAATCAAATAGGTGAAAAGAGAATACCAAGCAAAACATCCGAGATTGAGGGCATACAGAAATGCAGTCCTAGATATCTTGAAGACATTCCCTGAGTACACTTTGACAGCAGTACCCAGGATGCAGAATCTCATTGCTGATTCTCTTGCCACTACTGCCAGCAACTTGAAGATTCCGATGAACTTCAGCAATAAGTTTGAGATCTATGTCAAACATAGGCCTATTGTTCCGGAAAATTTAAGGTATTGGCAAGTATTTTGGGATGATAATGAGATTAATGCATTTTTGCAGGGTGATGGAAAATTCAAAGACACTCCAATAGAAGGTGAGTATGAGGTTTATGATCAGGAGTTGGAAGCAAACCAGATGGACGTATTGCAGCTAAAGGATAATGTAATTCCTATAGGTCTCATACCTCTAGAGGAGTGTTTTGACTAGGATGATGTTGCAAAGAAGCCAAGCTTGGTGCCCACTAAGAAAGGAGTTGAAGATGTGAATCTTGGAACACCTGACAAGCCCAAGTTTGTGAAGTTTTCAAATGCATTATCCCCTAAGGTAAAGGAGAACTATG
The DNA here is from genome assembly GCA_034641835.2 of Pinus albicaulis. NCBI lineage: Eukaryota > Viridiplantae > Streptophyta > Pinopsida > Pinales > Pinaceae > Pinus > Pinus albicaulis. The sequence continues at coordinate 593,027,532 of CM076580.1, forward strand.
TTAAGTTGCTTTCTGAATTTTCTGATGTGTTTGCATGGGATTATTCAGATTTGAAAGTGTATGATAAGAACATAATCCAGCATACTATTCCTATCAAGCCAGATCAAAAGCCTTTCAAACAGAAGCTGAGAAGAATCAATCCGAAGCTACTGCCATCCATCGAAAAAGAGGTAAACAGGTTGTAAAAAGTAGGTATCATAGTTCCCATTAGATTTTCCAACTGGATTTCAAATTTGGTCCCAGTGCGTAAGAAGACGGGAGAGATAAGATTGTGTATAGATTTTTGGAACTTGAATAAGGAATCCTTAAAGGATAATTATCCACTTCCGAAAATTTACCATATTCTGCAGAGAGTAGTTGGATCATCTAGGATGTCACTACTTGATGGCTACTCAGGCTACAACTAGATCTTGGTGCATGAGAAGGAACAAGATAAAACTTCCTTCACAACACCCTGGGGAACCTTTCAGTATGCTAAAATTCCATTTAGACTGAAGAACGCTAGAGCTACTTTCCAGCGTGCAATGGACATTACTTTTGAAAATGAGAAATATGTTTTTCTTGCTGTTTATTTGGATGATTTGACATTGTTTTCAGGATCATATGATGAGCATTTGTACCATTTGAGAGTTGTTTTTCAGCGTTGCAGAAAGCTTGGGATTTCTCTCAATCCCAAAAAGAGTCGCTTTTCCATGGATGAAGGCAAGTTGTTGGGGCATATCATCTCTAAGGATGGTATCCACATTGATCCATCTAGAGTGGAGGCAATTCAGCACATAGATCTTCCATGAAACAAGAAGGAGATTCAGGCATTTAATGGTAAGATGAATTTTTTGCGCAGATTTATACCTAACTTGGCTGAACATTTGAGAGAAACGACCAATATGTTGAAGAAGGAAAACACCGTTAAATGGAGTGAGGAAGCTATCAAGTCATTCAATCTGGTAAAGTTTTCTTTGTCCAATGCCCTAGTTTTGATCAGTCCCGACTATACTCAAGATTTTATCATATTTCCGTTTGCATCTGAGCATACTATGGCTGTTGTTTTAATGCAAAAAAGAGATGAAGTAAAAAAACCAATTTCCTTTTTCAGTAGGACTATTATAGATGTTGCTTTAAGGTATAATATTATTGAAAAATAGGCATTGGCACTTATCAAGGCATTGAAGGATTTTAGGGTCTATATTATGCATTTGCATACTATAGCATATGTCCCTAACGCAGCAGTGAAGGACTTCTTGATGCAAACTGATCCAGAAGGTCGAAGAGGTAAATGGATAGTAGCTATGTTGGAGTACGATCTGGAGATCAAGCCCACAAAGTTGATTAAAGGCCAAGGCTTGGCAAAATTGATGGCCCAATCAAATCTGCGTGCCCTGGATATAAACCTCATAACAGCAGTAGCACAAGATGAAGATGAAGGTTTGCTTGTTCCTATTTCAGACATTTTTCTGTAGTCCCCTTGGTATTCATATATTTTTTATGTCCTTCAGCATCTGTCACCTCCTACAGGCATGTCTAAGAGTAAAGGTAGATCTCTCAAGCTTAAATTTGCTAAATACTGCATTTTAAACGATGCTCTGTATTGGAAGGATCTAGGAGGTGTTCTGCTCAATTGTTTGGTTGAAGAAGAAGCTCAGAAGGTAGTGCACGATTTCCATAAAGGTGATTGTGGTGGCCACTTGTTTTGGAAAACTACAGCTAACAAGGTATTGAGAGAAGGGTATTATTGGCCCACATTATTTTCTGATTTATATAAAACAGTGATGAATTTTCATGAATGCAAAATTTTCCAAGGGAAGAAGAAACTGCTTCCACTTCCTTTGAAACCAGTTTTAGTGAACGCACCCTTTCAGGAGTGGGGGCTCGATTTCATAGGAAAAATTCACCCCACGTCCTCAGCACAGCACTGATGGATATTGACAGGGACAGATTACTTTATGAAATGGATCGAGGTTGTCCCAGCGAGGCAAGCAACTAACACTGTAATTATTCAATTCCTTGAAACAAATATTTTATCTCATTTTGGCTACCCATGTAAAATTGTAACAGATAACGCAGCAGTGTTCCGATCCAAGAATATGGTTGATTTCTGTGAAAAATATAATATCGCGCTGGGCCATTCAACAGTGTATTATCCACAAGGCAATGGAAAACAAAAGAAATTGGCACCAAAAGCTCATCAACGCACTGTGGGAAGAGAGAGTTAGTAGTAAGAAACCAATAGGTATGTCACCTTTTGAATTAGTTTATGGAACTGATGATTTCTTTCCCACATCTCTTACAGTCCCAGTTATGAGATTATCGCAAGAAGTTGGCAGCGAGGATGATGAAAATCAGCGAAGGATCAATCATATGATCCACCTTCAGCAAACAAGAGAATAAATGTCATAAAATGTGATTCAGTTGCAAGAGAAGATTAAAAAGATCTATGATCGAAAGACAAAAGTAGAAAAGTTTCAGCTGGATGATGTAGTGTTGAAATGGGATGCAAGGAATGAAGATAAAGGGAAGCATGGTAAGTTTGACAACCTCTGGAAAGGACCATATAGGATTTCAGCATACAAGGGACAAAATGCCTTCTTGCTTTCAGAAATGGATGGTCGGGATTGCCCTGGAGGAGCAGTGAATGTAAGGCTTTTGAAGCACTACCATTGTTGAAGACAATGGATCAGAATCTATGTCATCATCATTGTATATACCATGTTATTTTTTTATCAGAGTTCAAGTACACAGTCATTCAAGTATGGGGCTTGAGGTGAAGGCTATAAAACTTGGATGATATGTGTATGGTTTGGTTTTATTTCAGTTTTCAGTCTTAGTCTTGAGTCAGAGTCTGTTTGCATTTGTGTCAATTTTCAGCATTTTTTTGACTCCATGCCCAATGGATAAGGCTACTTGGTCTACGATGTTCTTGGCACCTCCAAGGAGCTACCATCCCCATTGGAGCCAATGTTAGTGTCAATCTATTCATACTGCCATCAGTGATCAAAATTTCTCTTTTGCATTTGCATATTAGGAGTCCCATACCAATAAATTTCACCGTTCTGTTAGGTCATGGATTCATTGATGGTAGTAATTTTTCATCAATTTTCCCTCATAAGGTACTTGCTGATTCTCCTCTCTATGGTCTTCAGTCATTAGTCACTTTCATTGTCAAAATCATGTCAGTAGGTCATAGGATGGGTCTCATTAGTTTCTAGGGTCTCACCATGGTCAAAATAATGAGTCAAATGTCAATAAATATCAGCAAGGTCATGAGGAAGTCAATAAACTCAAAGTCACAACACCTGGAAGATCAAAAAGATATTTTATTCAACTTGATGTAATTTTCACCTCAAAACCATGTTTTGAGCTGAAAACATGATATTTTGCCTTTATTATCATTCATTATGTAATTTTATGTCATCATATGTAATAAGTTACAATTCAAAAGCTGTTATCTCCACAAATTCATCACCTTGCCTTCAGAGAAGTTTTCCACAGCATGTTTAGCACCAAATCATCTTCCAAGTAGCTCCATCAAAAAGATCCTGGAAAGAGATTTCCAACGGTATACTGCACTCTCAAAACTGACTTCTGGATTGAAATTTATGCTTAAGTGAAGTAAAGGTCCCCCATATCCTCAAATAATCCCTTTTTCCCATCTTTCCCAACTCCATTTTGTTAAAGTTTTATAATTTTCTTTATAAAATCCCTTTTTCCCCTTCCGATTTACAAAATTGCATTATAAAATTGTTTAAACACAAATGCGATTTATAACATAACCACTTCCTCTCCATATCCCATTAAAACTTTATAATAACATTTAAACATTGTATTATAAATTTTCGTTCCAAACCACATCCCCACCATACTTTGCAAACCTTACAATAAAACTTTGTGTCAAAGTTATATTAAAAAATTTCGCTGCCTTAAGTCCCTATCCCGTCACATTGCAAATTTTATAAGCACGTCCTGATTAGCCCATCGCAATAACCTCCGATGCGATTACATCGAATGGCTCCCAATTATAAACCTCCGATCATTCCCCTCTGATTCACTGCCGTCGATGGCCCACTCCCGATTATCCCTCAGCCATTGACTTTCCCCCTCTGATCCGACGGCCCATAGCCCATCGGACCTTTCCAATAGGCATTTTCACTCCGCTCCCCTCTGATCCCCGATGCCGATTGGCCCTCTGGCCCACCACATAATACTTCCGCCCATTTGTAATATCAAAATCCTTTACCCTCTGTTAAATCAATTTTTGTTTTAAATTACTTCACAAAATTTTTCCCTATCGCTCACCCCAATCACATCGGCGATATTTTTTGTCTAATACGCCTGCCCCTTTCCCCGATCCCCGATTGCGATTACTGTTATGTATTAAATTCTTCGCAGACATGTGTTTCAAAAGTTTGGTTATATTCATTTCAAAGGTTTTGTTATATATCATGTCCCCTCCTCATTTTCCGATTGCGATTACAACATCGGACCTCCCCCAATCGCATCAGAAGTTCTTCACTCTCGTTTATATTGCCCACTCATTCCGATTCCAATTGCGATGCAGGTCTCACCTCCCTTCCCTTTTCCCATTCAAAAATTTAAATTTTTCCTTCACTAAGGTATGTAATTTCATTCCATTTTGTTTCAAAAGCATTTTATTAAAAGTCAGTGTTCTTCAAACAAAAAATAGAATGGAAAGCAACAGTCAAAGACCGAGAAGCTTATTTGAAATAGAGATCATTACAGCAACATGAAAGTAGGAAATCTGTTTCCGGATTGCCTATTTTTTTCTCTTCATTCAGTATAACAACGAATTTTCAAAGGGTCAAATGTATTGTTGTTCCTTGTTTTCAGAGGAAAAACGCTGGTTCCCTTTGCCATATTCATGTTTTAGTTCTGAGTTGTTAAACAACTCCCTCTTTTTGTGGATCTATGTTCCCACATTTCAGATTATTTACTGTAATTGTAAATCATTTGTAAAACTGTCTGAAAGTCTGTAATTCAGCAGTAGGGGAATAGTGTGGAAGAAAATATCTGCGCTCCATTGTACAGTTTAACAGGGATTAATAAGAGATGCAGCTCTGATCTGTGGGATCCATGTGGTATGAGATTTAGCATTTTTTTTTCTCCTTTGCTCCATATGTAAATTTTTATGTTTCACCTCTCATTCATAAATATTTCCTTTTGAATTATTTCAAGATAGAAAGGTAGGATCCATATTCATGCCCTGCCTTGGGAAATCATTCATACTCTATGTTTTTTTTCTTCTGTTTGAAGAGGATCCATTTATTATGCCCGTTTCAGTTCCTCACCAGTCTTTCCATCCCATCTTTATTAAAATTTAATTGCTAAATTTTCCTGCCTATCTTGCCCCATGAAATACCCTGTGTCCTGATTTAATTCCCCAGTTTCAACTGTCCATTTTATCCCACACATCCCTGAAATTCATTCATTTTATTAAAAACTTTTCCATCATTTTATCTAGCCTGATATCAGATTATTATTGCACTTTATTAATTATCCATTTCATGGAGAGAGCCCTCTCCTATCCTTGTAGGGCTAGCTACAAGGCTGAGCGTGGTTTAGTTGTTACCCTGTTTTGCCCTTTTCAGCCTAGGGTCCAATTCGGGTGCTAACAACCTCTATGACCAACCTATTTGTTATTGATGATAACAAAAGGTAAGTCAGTAAGAAATTTCTACTTCTTTCTAGTTATCCAACTTGGGAAATTCTTGCATATCAAACTCATAAAACCTATTTCCCTTCATTTCTTCATATTTAACATAATTACCAATCAAAAGACAATTGTACCGAGTTCTCACTTTTTAGAGGTAGCAAAAAAATTTCTGATTTTAAAAAGTGTTGATTCAGAAAACATCTTTTTTTTCGAGCATATTTTTTAAATTTTAAATTTTCTTATGTATCATGTATAAACATTTTTTTTTTAAATTTTATAGTGATTTTCATGTTTATTTTGAAAAAAAATTGATGCAACATCAACCCATTTTTTGGGGGGACTTATTTTTGACACTTTAAATTTTCTAATGTATTAGGTGTGGATAATTATTTTTTAGATTTATTTTTTTTTAAGCAGGCGTCTTCTTCTTCTTCCCTGAGATATTTATTTTTAAGTGTTTTTCAGGTTTGTGTTTTTTTTTCTTTTCTTTTCTTTTTTAATGATTTTTTTTTTTTGCATAGTTTAAAAAAAAAGGTCAATATTTTAAAGTGAGGATTTTCTATATATTTATGTATCGTTAATTAATATTTCAATTTACCTCAAATAATTGTTACTAAAAATCAATAATTTTAACTTTTGACAAAAAATACACATTTTGATATTTTTTGCTAAAAATGACATGTCAAATAAATTATTTTTATGGGAAAATTATAACAAAAAAAAAACTAGTCTTATGAATTTTATGTCAAAAAATAATAATATTCACATTTTTTTTCAAAAAATAATGATTCACATAAAAACTAAAGTGAAAAATAAGATAATACAAAAATTAAACATATAAAAACCATAATTGAATATTATTCTTCTCATAAAATCTCAAATTCAAAACATTAGAAGTATTAAAAATGAATAATTATCAAAATTAAGCTTGATTTGCAAGCATAACTTAAATTGAATCAACAATATCATATAATCCATGTTCATCATATTCTATAGTTTCATTATTGTCTTCTTCCATAGTAATTTGGGATTTAGTTTAGTCATTTTCCTCTTTTGATGGATCTTTGATGTCTGAAAATCGTTCAAAGTATCCCTTTCCAATCATTCGCTCTAATGATGGTTGCAGTTCCTTTGCCTTTTTTGCCACGTGTGCTCATTAGAATCCCCTTTCCTCAAAGCAACTTCTTGCATTCCATATGGAAGAAATTGAATATCATTAATTCTTTGTTGAATAAAACTGCATTATAGTGAGTCTTTTTCAATGGCTATGCAATTTATTCATTTTTGTAGGAAACATGCTATTGTTGTACCTAATGATCAAGTACAGAATAAATAATTAAGAAAATTAATATAAACACATAAAAATTACAAAATAAAATATTGAAATTCAATTTTATATACTATAACTTACCTAAACCTGAAAGTAAATCCAAAACCCAATCTCCTTCATTTGAACATAGATATATAAGATAGTTAATCAATTCATGTGGTTTTTGATAAATGTTGAATATCTGTCCTTTTGTATATTTATCCTCATATGTTAGTTTTCTTACAACAACATCATGAGCCAGTACTTGGCTATGACTCTTTCCACCTACTATATTAAGAAGAATAGGCTTATAGCTATCATATTTTGTCTAATATTGAACATGAATGAACTCACAATCAATTATAATTAGTTGTTCTCTACAACCAATAAGATTTGACTTTTTCCTATAACATGAAATAGTAAAATTTCAATTAACTTGTACATAATTTTTTTTTTTAACATTAATCAAACATACGATTTCAATTTCTTACCATGTAAGTTGCATCCTTGAGGTTTCTTTTCCCTTGAATCTCAATAATAGCATTGCAAATTGTGTCTGAATGAAATGTCGCAAATATCCAAAGTGGTGATGTTGCAACTTCTTGAAATCTTGTAACCACTTTATTAAAATCTTGATAACTATAAGGCTCACTATCATATCTAGTGCTTGGGAAGTTGAAACCATTAGGAATATCTATAATAACTAGGGAATATCCCCATTTAGGTATGATATTTGTAATGTATTCATAATCACCTTGTATTATTTGATATTTGAAAATGTTGAGCCCATTCCAAATGTAATGATTAGGACGAGGATCAAGTTCAACATTCTTAAGACAGTTCTTTCTCATCCTTTACAACTTGATTTTTTTAATAATTTTTTTGAAAATATCTGGTACTCCATCTGAATTCTTCTTCGAAAACATATTTTAATGACGTTGTTATAGAACTTGAATCTGGGTAGTTGCGTACAGCATCATCCTAGCTCTCTTCATTCAATATTTTAACCAATTTTTCTTGTATTTTCATGTAAACCTTATGACTAAATAAATAAAGTGAAAGATGTTAATATAGAAATATGTATAACAAATACTTCCAACAACACTATTTTTATTCAAAATAAAATTATAATCCAAAAAAATGTAAAAATAATTCTACAAACTTACTTTTGAAATTCCTCGTACATTTCATCCAATGATAATTCATTTGATTTCACATGAGATAATATTTATTTGAAAAGTTTTTCATCCTTCACTCTTTGCATTTTCCTCCAAGGTGTGATAGTCATAGCATCTGGAAGATTCATTATTTCAAGACCTGTCCTACTATTGTACATATTAAGGGTTTATAATTTTTAACCTTATTATTTTGTGGTGGCATGGAGGGCATGTTTTTCATGCAAATGGGATGCTCCGGTCGCACTGAGGAATAGCTATGCATGCGACTGGGAGTTCTGGTATCACTGATGAGCCTAACGCGTGTGACTGGGGTCTAATCTAGCTCCAAAAACCCTACCCTCATGGTCGCATGCACAGAGGGGGCTTCATGTGACTGGAAGTATAAAGTCACAATCATGGGCCAAGGAGGGAGTGATGAGGTTTAAAATCTTCTACTTATGTGCCTACAACTAGGGCCAAAACCCTAAATTAGAGATGCGAGACTCGAACCCTGCAATTTCACCTAAGAGTGAACCTATTCTTCTGTGTACAAGCCTTGGGCCTATGCAAGAAAAAAACCAAGAGTGAAGAGTGTCTCCTCATTGTATCTCCAAATGAGGTACAAGTCACTTGTATTTATAGCTTTCTAATTGTTAGAAAATTACATATTACAAAGCAATGGAACACATAAAAACATGCAGAAATACAAACACAGAAAACATATAAAACAAGAGAGACATAGATATATTTGGTTCACCCAGCTTGGGCTACATCCACGAAGAAACAATGAGTCCTTCCTTTACATTATCCATCAAAATGAAGAGACACAACATAAAAAACAATTTTTATAATATCCTATACTCTCTCACACAGTCCCCCTTTCTCTTTCCCACTTAGAATACACATACCATATCCAGCCACAATAAAATTCCCTCATATGAACCAAGGCATTTTCTTCTATGGCAAAAAAAAAATATAAATTAAACACAACTTCTCTCGTCAAATAATTTTCCTAATCAACAGCCTAGATTGATTACGAAATTAGAATATTTTACAAGGTACTACATCTTTTTTTTAACTTCGGGGTGCTACCCCTGAAGCCCCCCACGACCCCCCTGACGACGATCAAATGATGGGCGGTGTTTCCACCCCACAAGAATAGGGGCCCAACGCAGTGATACATCTAAATGAAGAAGATAATCAGGCTCCACACCCAACACCGATGGGTCCACTTTGCTTTAGGGCCAACATGATCCAATATGCACATGTGTAGGGTGGACCTATTCCAATGTACATGTGTGGGTTCATAAATTCAAAACCCAACTTCTACTTATCCAAATGATTTTATATTTAGGTTTATTTTGGTCCTATCGAAAAGAGGAATTTAATGAAATTATTGTCTCCATCATGTGAGATTCCCAAAGTGGAATTTGACCACAGTTGCATATTTTTAACACTCCCTCTCAACTACGGAGAATTACACCTTTCATTATCTGACCATCAATCAACATGACATCCTAGTATCCTAAGTATCATAATGCATTTTCATTCATCATCCTGAATCATCAATGTTCATCTCAATCCATATCTTTCTTGTCCTTGCTTATATGTTGAACATTCTCGAATCTAGAAAAATAATTTACCATCAGAGGGGAGCCTAAGCTACCATAATCTATTCATTGGGCTACTATCTAGAACCTCTTCCAATAGGCTTCTACCCAGAATTTCATGTTAGCGAGCTACTACTTGTAATATCTGTCAGCGGGCTACTGGAAATAATCTCAACGGGGAGTCATATCTATGACCCATATCATCATAAGAGAGAATATCATTAGGGAGCACATCTCAAGCTATAACCACATTGGGGATCTACTACTCAACCCAGAATCTCATGGGGGATATTCTACTACGACCCCATATAGGGGTTTTACTACTCAACCGATCTTATTTCCTACCGATCTTCCTAAAAACGATCCATAAGAGTCATGTGGTAGAACATGTGCATCATTATCTATCATGGATGAGATACCTGACTTACCAAGAGGTAACGATCACATGCCTCAAAGCCTCCTCAACCCGTTGGCCAGACGGAGAGGGATAATCCCAACAAGCCCAGCTTGAGGGTAGGATGCCCACCAGGGTATACTCTGCAAAGACTAAGATAGGGTGAGCTACTACTCCAACCCTATGGGTAAAATATAGGGGTTATACCCTATTTTCCAGAGTTCTCTCAACCCCAGGACCACACTATCTTGATTCCTCACCCCGAGAGCTCAGAAAAGGAGGAAGAGTTGTCTTAGTGTCCTCGATCAACGTTTCCCTTTACAAATAATCAATATATAATCATGCTCATGTTCGGTAATCATCAAATCAAATATCATGTTAGAACATAAATAATCATATAAATCACAAAAGGATACCATAATCATCCTCCCTCTTAAGGAGGTTCCAACCACAAGTCAAATATTGTCTCGTACAACTACATTGACTCAACATATGAGAGTATCTTGGTCCCAACTATATATATGGGATTATCTGCCAATCAGATCCCACTCTCTGTGATCACAATGTATAAGTTTCATAACCATATCATGCACAAAGCTTCTTCATCCTTCCACACATTTATCCATTCTAGAAACATTGTACTCAACCTCCATCATGCTATAAACCTCTCATCCAATATATAATGGTAGATATCATACTAAAACAACATCCAAATTTTCTCATCATACATGTAGTCACATATCATATAAAGAAAATATTATATCAAGAATTGATCATCTTATGTAGGTATATCTGAGCATTCTTGGTGGAAACTCAATGTGAATGAACCACCTCAATCATTAACTCATTCAGTGTAATATCCCAAAAGGGAGAATGCAGCAATACTTCACACAATATAAGGACTTGCAACGAGATAAAAAATAAATCTAAGTACAAATCAGAATATGAAGAAAGAGTTGAGCCATTTTATTATATTGGAGAAGAATCAGTTACACAAGTACAAAATATAGGTAGATCTAGCCAAAGACATGAGCTAGGATCACCCTGAAAACATGAGTGAAGCAGTTACAGCGTAACTGTTGAGGCTCTGCAGAAAATACTGCATTATCTCTTCAGCAAGACATAAACATGGAGTTGCAAGCTGAAAAGAGAAATGCAGATCTACTCAAAACTAGAGCTCTGATGATGCCAATATTCAAGATCTGGCCAATGTGATGGAATCCCAAGATAACCCAGAAAGGATTTTCCAGATCTGCAACTTTGGAAAAATCACCTCCCCAGGGTTTGATCCTTGATCTGCTAGGAAATACAGATCTGAAGCTATATCTAAAGAAAATATGGCTGAAATGTGTGCTCATATCAGATCTATGCTTGAAGGGTTGATCTCTTTCTCAGATCTATGAGCTAGATGCTCTAGATCTATCTCTCAATCCTCCAAAAGATGACTGCAATTGTTGCAACACAACTGCCTCTGAAAACTATGTTGTGAGGGAAAGAGAGTCCATCTTCCTGCTGAAATATGCTGCAATAAACTCCAAGCTGATGGTAAGACTAATGGAAATGTGGAGGAATGATCCTCCACGGGATTTCTAGCTGAAGTATTAGCAACTTCCTTCCTCCTTTCATATCTGCAATATGGACAACGTTATTCTTGGGGGGAATACTGCTGCTAGGAGGTCAATGCCAGATCTGAAATTTGGCTCTCGGAGTGCTGATCTATAAGCCCAAGTGATGGTAATGATCCTTCACCTTATTCTCCAGCTGAAGTACTGAAGACAACTTCCACCTTCCAAACTGATCTTCAGAAAACTACAGTTTTCTGAATATGAATGTTCTGCAGAAAGTAGAAAAAGGAAATGGCACTTGAAGCCTGATGTATAATGAAGTACAAACCTCTTCCTTAGATATCACTCAAAGAAAGAGGAGGGATTCCCGCCCGAGAATAGTCTGTGCTAAACAACACCTGTAATCTCTGCTAAACAGCCCAAGAATGCAATGGAATGTCAGTTGACAATTCCATATCTAAAATATCATACAAAAAAATAATCCAAGATGCCTTTCACCTTTTCCTTCCTCTCATTTATAATGATTGAGCCATCCCAAGCCTTGGCCCTAATCTCAACTGCGCAAGCTCATGTGGACAAGAAGTGGGACTGTGTTGTTTTGACCAAATCAACCAAACAGTCTAGGTGAAATGTACACCTCTTCCATCATGTGTGCTTCATTTGCACATGATCCTCCACCACTTGATCATTAATTCTCAATGACCCTTTGTTTGACATCTTCCAAATCTTAGTTGACTGAATCAACCCTCCATGATCTCTCTCATTAAATGAGACATGATCCCCAATCTCATTCACATTAGTAGTTGGACAACTACCTCTTTTTGCAGATCTAGGCTCCACATTCACACACACAAAGCAGATATTTATTCTTATTGAGGATTTTGGGTCCCTCCACCCTTTTATTTACTTAACTCATTAAGATGCAAAGCCATCTATTCCCCTCCAAATGGCATCCACATAAGGAAGGCTTCCTCCATTTTCTGCAATAGGTTATGCATGTTTGGTTCCAAAGTTTCCTTTTAAAAACATAAAGAATGACCTCCAAGTGTTTGGTTAGATGTCCTCCTTCCATCATGAAGTACCAAGTGACAACCATATGATGTCCAACATCATCATCAATACATGAGGTGCATACAATAAGGTGGTTCTCTTCACAAAGGAAAATTTCCATTACACAATACATATATTCATCCCATGTTTCATGAATTAGATTGAGCATTGAGATGCTCTCATACTTAGCCCTGTTGGCCTTGTTGGATCCAAACTTCATCATTACAAGGTTATGCAAAAGAAGAAGGGAAGAAGTAATATGGGTAGACAAAGATGTCAAACCATATTCTCCTAACAATAACCACCAGAGTAAGGCCCGTTTCCTCCATCTCCTCCATGTAATATGGACAAGCCAAACTCCCCCAAAAGAAATCCAAGAAACAAGAGATCTTGCTGCTTTCTCTCCTCCTCATGTGCATCATGAAACAAAAGCATACTAATGGATGAGATGTCACATTAGCCCCATAAAAAACATCATCAATGCACATCATGAGATCATTATGCGAATTTTTACACAATACAAAACACATAGACATAGGAGATGTCATGTGGTGGCCAAACTCTCTCAAGTGAAACCAAAATGAACATGCCTTCCCTTGCTGCAATTTATCATTGAGAAACAAGGCATGATTCAAAAAATTATGAGCTATTGGATGGTATCCATACTCACTCGAGAGCAGCCAGTGCAGCCATGCCTCCTTCCTCATTTCATACATGTTTTTCAAGGCATGGATCAAAAAAATAGGTGCCTTTGGAGAGTGACAGAAATATCCCAATGGAAACCAGCGTAACCAAGCATGTTGGCCCAAAAAAATCTGCAAGTGTTGTGGTAACCCCTTGCTTATCAACCTTACCCATTCACTCCCATGGGGGTTATGAATGATGTACTGCATAACCATGGCATCCTCCCTTTGTAGAATGCCATCCTTCCCAAACTGTTGAAGAGCTTTGCATTCCATGAAATGTTGAAATGCATCTCTAATGAGATCTCTTAATGAGATTCTCTCTCCATCAAAGGCCCTCCAAAACCAAAGAAGTTTTGTATTTAATGCAAGTAGAAGTTTCTCTTTGAGCAGTGAGAGGCTCATTGAGAAAGGGTCATCTAGAAGGGAGAAAAGATTTCTCATTTCAATATGTCTACCATTTTTCATCTTTGCTTCCATTTCTTCATGAATGAAGCTACCTCTAGAGTGTTCCAAGAATGATGAAGTCCTTTCTTTGTCACAGCTACTAAGTGACAGTGCTGTAGATCTACGGGGTGATACATGCACTGCCTCCAAGCAAGTTACAACACTGATCTCACAATCATTCCTTGTACATAGGCTAATGCTAATCCCATTTTCTGAAACTCTACATATAAACTCAAAGGGTTGATTGTAGCTCAATAATGATGAACAGGGATAGTTTCTAGTCTCCTCCTTGATTAGATCAAGGGTCCTCTGCGCTGTGAAATTTCTTTGCTTTAAATCAACATTTTGTTCTAACCCTTGGTTATGCATTGATCTTGAAACCATATGTGTTGAAATTTTATGCATACCTTGGATCAACTGATATGTGGGAACCTCTTAACAGAACGCAAGAGTTCCTCCAACCCAAACAATAGTGTCTTCAACTACTGGTAAGAGTGATAGCCTCTTTTCTCCAAGTGTACCAGCGTTGGTATCTCCCTCCTCCTCCTCATGCATCTCCTGATCCATGCATGGGACTCCATATGTCAAGAGCTCAAGATTATCTTTCAAAGATGCAAATGCCTCTTCTCTAGATACAAGTACTTTTGCAGCATGTGGTGAAAGTAGTGACCCCTCCACATCAAACCTCTTCCTCAACTTGTGAAATAAATCTGAATGCTTGGTCACCTTTGCATGCTCTAGGTTCCCAAACCACCAATCTAATTCATCTAAGAGATGAAGTGCTGCAATTTGAATAGCCTCTTCTTTAGCCACAGGATGTAGCTTGAAAAATGAGTCTAACTCCCTCCTCCAAGCCTTGACATTTCTTGAGGAAGATATATCAAATGTAGACAAATAGAATCTATTATGCCTCTTCCTTCTATTGCTGCTATAGGATCCTCTTTCTTCTTCGATTTTGAAGAATTGTTGGAGAGTTAGCTTCTCCTTGAATTCTTTAGATTGTGCTTTGTACTCTTCAAGATACAGATTGGGAGTCTCATGAGTCTCAGGCTCATTCCTTCCTTTAGTTCTATACCTCTCACTTTCTTCAAAGAAAGTGGGCATAGTGGATCTATGAGGAGATCTAGGATTCTCTGATCTTCTTTTCTGCTGATAGGAAGTTCTTTCCTCATCAGATCTACTTCTTGGATCTTATTTTTGTTCTTCCTCCTTCATTTGATAGACCCCTTTGGATAGCTCTGGCATGGATCTAAAGGAAGGAGTGACAAATTTTTCATTCTCCATGATAGATCTCATCTATTTTTTCTTCTTTCAATGTAAAAGATGAAGTTTCCACAAGATGAGCCAAATATCATGCTCCGATATCACTGTAATATCCCAAAAGGGAGAATGCAGCAATACTTCACACAATATAAGGACTTGCAGCAAGATAAACAATAAATCTAAGTACAAATCAGAATATGCATAAAGAGATGAGCCATTTTATTATACTTGAGAAGAATCAGTTACACAAGTACAAAATATAGGTAGATCTAGCCAAAGAGATGAGCTAGAATCACCCTAAAAACACGAGTGAAGCAGGTAAAACGTAACTGTTGAGGCTCTGCAGCAAATACTGTGTTGTCTCTTCAGCAAGACATAAACATGGAGTTGCAGGCTAAAAATAGAAATGCAGATCTACTTAAAACTGGAGCTCTAATTATGCCAAGATTCAAGATCTGGCCAATGTGATGGATTCCCAAGATAACCCAAAAAGGATTTTCCAAATCTGCAACTTTGGAAAAATCACCTCCCCAGGGTTTAATCCTTGATATTCTGGGAAATACAGATCTGAAGCTAGATCTAAAGGAAATATGGCTGAAATGTGCTCAGATCAGATCTATTCTTGAAGGGTTGATCCCTTCCTTATATCTATGAGCTAGGAGCTCTAGATCTAGCTCTCAATCCTCCAAAACATGATTGCAGCTGCTACAACACAACTGCCTCTAAAAACTGCGCTGTGAGGGAAAGAGAGGCCTTCTGCATGCTGAAATATGCTTCAATAAACTCCAGGTTAATGGTAAGAATGATGGAACTGTGGAGGAATGATCCTCCACAGGATTGCTAGCTAAAGTACTAGCAACTTCCTTCCTCCTTTCAGATCTGCAATATGGACAACGTTATTCTTGGGGAGAATATTGTTGCTAGGAGGTCAATAAAGCAATGTGGCTCTGGGAGTACTGATCTATAAGCCCAAGTGATGGGAATAATCCCTCACCTTGTTCTCCAACTGAAGTACTGAAGACAACTTCCACCTTCCAAACTGATCTTCAGAAAACTGCATTTTTCTGAATATGAATGTTCTATAGAAAGTAGAAAAAGGAAATGGCACTTGAAGCCTGATGTATAATGAAGTAAAAACCTCTTCCTTAGAGATCACTCAAAGAAAGAGGAGGGATTCCCTCCCGGGAACACCCTGTGCTAAACAGCACCTACAATCTCTGCTAAACAGCCCAAGAATGCAGTGGAATGTCACTTGACAATTCCAGATCTAAAAGATCATACAAAAAAATAATCCAAGATGCCTTTCACCTTTGCCTTCATCTCCTTTATAATGATTGAGCCATCCCAAGCCTTGGCCCCAATCTCAACTGCGCAGTCTCATGTGGAAAAGAAGTGGGACTGCGTTGTTTTGGCCAAATCAACCAAACAGTCTAGGTGCAATGTACACCTCTTCCATCATGTGTGCTTCATTTGCACATGATCCTCCACCACTTGATCATTAATGCTCAATGACCCTTTTTTTGACATCTTCCAGATCTTAGTTGACTGAATCAACCCTCCATGATCTCTCTTAGTAAATGAGACGTGATCCCCAATCTCATTCACATTAGTAGTTGCTCAACTACATATTTTTGCAGATCTAGGCTAAATTAATCCACATTCACACACACAAAGTGGATATTTATTCTTATTGAGGACTGTGGGTCCCTACACCCTTTTATTTACTTAATTCATTAATAAAATCAAGTACTCTAATATTCCAAATATGATGTGAAAATTTGGGAATATCACATTCAGGTTATATACAAATGGATTTTCAAAGTGGAACAACAATGCTTCAATGAATTCATGGATTCCATGTCAATTTAAACAACATATTGAACTTCAAATAAGAGTGTCCAAGCATTTACATTTCCAATTTCCAATACTTCTTTAATAGCTTCACAATATGGATTTTGTTTTCCATGTCGTGACTCATTATTTCGAGCTTTCAGAGGCCCTATCAGAGGCAAATCATTAGTATAAGAAAAGAAAATTGAAATAAAAGACATATCTTGTAACTCTTTTGAAGTATAGGTTTGTATACACACATCATCCTAGCTTCACCAAATCAATGCAGATATATCTGGATCAGGGAGCTAGCTTCATAAAATTCTCACTTTAGCCATAAAAATTTACCAAACTAGCAATCCCAACCTTTCATAAATCAATACCAAATCAACTACATCAAATCATCAAATTTTAGAAGCCAGATCAATACTAATATCAAAGTCATCAATATCTCAATGTCAATTATTTATACCAGGCGACATTTAGAGCTCTCATCAAATCATGATTCCAACAAGTTGTCATCAACCACGCAACATCAATAAAGTCATTCTAATGATCATAATACAACTCATTTATGGTATTATATTCAAATGTATACAATAAGGATAAGACATGTAGGTTCCATCTTCATACTCAATCACAATTGTCGATACTTCAACCATTGTGCTAGGAACAAAAAAATTATTTTTCTGAATACTGAATAAGTCATTGGAATAATTTCTGCTCATATATCATTGTCATCAGGTAAATTCAAAAATCATCACATCAAATAATTATACATCATGTCAAATCCAAATCTTCTATCCTAGAGAGATATATAGTCCAAAACATATCTCAATCATTAAGTAAAAGTTCTAAGTCATTATGAGGCATCATTGAACTCAACTATATCAATCAACCAAATAATGTAAAACTCTTGTAGCACAAACTTCAAACATAATTAAATATCTATATGTATGTCCTAGTCAACCTTAAATTATTCATGCAGGAAACTATGGAAGCCTAGTCGCACCCTTGAGCTTGCATCTATGCGACTGGGGCTTAGAGTTAGAGGAAACTATCATTTCCCAGATCAGTACTTTACTATAGATCATCAATGTCATATATTTGTCTATTCATTCTCATAAATAATATTTCAACGATAAATAATATATAATGCAAAATGACAGAAGGAGGAGGGATCTCATGGACAGATTCTCCCTTTGAACTGGGATCCACTTCAATCATCTTCATTCATGCCATCAAGTTGTCTAAAAATTCATGAGCAGATCTGTTGGACCATAAATTCAATCATATACCCATCATGGTTATAAATTTTTCACATCATCTACTACATAATCACATCATGACATAAATATTTCATCAAGGGTTAGAGTCAAATATCTAATGCATGCAGTACTTCTTTGTCACATAATTCACTCTATATGATAAGGGAAACTAACACGTGTGTTATCACATTTCAAATATCATGAACATAATATCAATTCAATCCATCAAGTTAGGGAACTTAGTTTGACCATATGCCATAGTTACTAATCAAAACATAACCACGGTCAATAAGATATCGAGATTATCAATCTCATGGTTACCCCACTAATTATGATCAATAGGATCAAGTCACACCATTAAATAAAAATTTACCAAAAGAACAAGAGTGACATTCCTTTCATCATTCCTATCACAAGAATTATCAATCAATGAGTTAACCTTCCATATAAGATTCATCATGTCTTATTCATGTCAAGTATCAAGAATATCATTTATTAGAGTCAAGTTGCTAACCTTCTTTACATGATCAGGATATCCAGGACAATACATGTTAGAAAATCATCAAGTTATACTACTGTATCAAATATCAACATTAAGTAGCCTCAAATAAGTTCATCGTGATCAAAATTTCCAATACCAGGTACACCATTTTATCATAAGAAACATGAATTCAAATCACTTTATTTTTCATGCATGGACCATTTGAGAAGGAGACATTCAAAACGTACATTATGGCTTACATTACCATCAATACTATAGTTGAAGCATAACATTGAAACAATATGCCTTTCATACCTTATAGTATTCGAATACTTGTGCACCTTCTTATTTGACATAGGCAACTTGTAGTACTTTTTCACCTTTTCATCAGGTGCATCTTTACCTTTTTCCAGATCTAGCTTTTATTTCTTGTATCTCAATGATCCTCAAGAGGGATCCACTTATCACATCTCATCAAAGAGTTTAGAAACATCCAAATACTAATTATACATGCAAGAAATATAATCAATTATCATAAGTCAAGAAATAATTATCTTCAATGAGAGTTAATCCTCTCCCTATTGAACCAACGTTCAAGAGCCATCACTATCCATAGTCCACATAAGAATGTTGCTTTCAATATCAACAATCAGACCTAATAGAGAATATCCCATCTAGGGCTTCATCAAATCTATCCCAAGTTCTTTTACCATATTCATATAGACCATGTTAGAGTTTCGTATATCAAATCTCAAGTATTTTCTATAAACAAGGGATTCTCTCAAACCCTAATACACAAATAGCCTAAGGTTTTCTTCAAACCCTAGAATTTAGGTATCCATCATCCTTTCTTTCTTCCATCAATGGTGTCATATTAGGGGTGATCTCCATGACTTTTTCTTAAACATAGCTCTGATACCATGTTAATTGTTGATAGGCCTATATTGTTCTTTGCTTTGATAATTGCATTTCTTCATTAACATATTAAGTTCACCCCATAGTATCATTATGTTATTCAGATACACATAATTATTCAAAAACATATGAAAATATGTAGAAATAAAATTAACATCATCATTAATGTAGTAGAACATAAAGGAAAAATAGAAAAAAATCATGCACACATAGAGACACCAAGATTGGTTGGAGACTAGATAAACACCCATTATGGGGAAAACCTCTGCTAGTTCTTCTACTTAGATTGTCATCAAATGATTTAGAAAACGAGAGTACAATGATCCATATCTTCATCTATGAAATTAACCAGAAAAACTATTACAATATCCATGAAATGAATCCAACAATGTATATACTCATAAATATGATTTTGAAATCTCCATTTAACCATCACTAACTGAAGTCAATTTCCAAACCCTACGGTCAGTTAGAAGAATTTTTAGAATACTGAAAATTCACCTTTTAGTCCCTGGTTACATGGAGAAGGAGTCATTTATCTGACTATAGGGTCTGATTCACTCCCTCAAGCTAGGCAAGCATGTGACTGAGGGTAAAAATTAGACTAATAAAACCCTAATCTCTCAGTCGCATGGAGGGTATGTTATGCGTGCGACTGGGATGCTCCGGTCACACTGAGGAAGAGTTATGCTTGCGATTGGGATTTCTGGTCGCACTGGTGATCCTTGAAGTGTGTGACTTGGTTTCGATCTGACTGTGGAAACCATAAGCTCCTGTTCATTTTCACATAGAGGGATCCATGCGAATAGAAGGCACCATTGGCACTCGTGATTTTAGTAGGGAGTGACTGGGATCAAGATATTCTATTTTTGTGCCTGCGACTAGGGCCCAAAACCCTAAATTACATATGCGAGCCTCAAACCCTGTAATTTCACCTTAGAGTGAATTTATTCTTCCCCACACAAGCCTTGTCCATGTGCAAGCCAAAAACTAGGAGAGAACAATGTCACCTCATTGTGTGTCCAAATGAGGTAGAGGTCACTTGTATTTATAACCTTCCGATGGGTCTCTTTTCTTTAGGGTCGACCTGATCCAATATGAACATGTGTATGGATGACCTAATCCAATGTACATGTGTGGGTTTATAAATTCAAAGAACCTAAGATACCACCTATATTCGTTGGGCTACTACCCAGAACATCTGTAAGAGGGATGCCACCTGAAATGTCATGCTAGCATGCTATTGCCCAAAATATGTGTCAGTAGGCTACTACCCAGAATCTTGGTGGGGAGTCAGACCTATGATTCATATCATCATGAGAGAGCATATAATCAGGTAGTAAATCTCAACCTAGAACCACAACAGGGAGCTACTACTCAAACTATAATCTCATGGGGGAGCTACTACTATGACCCCATATCGAGCAATAGGTGATATAGGGAAGATGATACTCAAACCATCCTATTTCCTAACGATATTCCAAAAAAATATCCGTAAGATTCATGTGGGATAACACCTACATAATAATATATCTTGGAAAAGATAACCGACTTATCAAGTGGTGAGGATCACATGCCTCCAAGCCTTCTCAACCCATTGGCCAGATAGAGAGGGAGAACCCGAATAAGCCATGCTTGTGGGTATGATGCCAACTAGGGTATACTTTTCAAATACCAAGATAGGGTGAGCTACTACTCCAACCCTATGGGTAATAGATAGGGATGATACCCTATTGTCCAGAGTTCCCTTAACCCTAGGAGCCCTCTATCTCAATTCCTAACCCTGTATGCTCTGATAGGGAGGAAGATTTGGTTCAGTTTCCTTGATTAGCGCTGCTCTCTATAAATCATCAATATATCATCATGCTCATGTATGGTAATCATTAAATCAAATATCATGTCAGAACATAAATTATCATATAAATCACAAAAGGATACCATAATCATACTCCCTCTTAAGGAGGTTCCTACCACAAGCTAAATCTTGTCTCACATAGTTACACTAACTCAACATATGAGAGTATCTCGGTCCGAGCAGTATATATGGGATTATCTTCTAATCAAATCCCACTCTTTGTCATCACAATGTATCAATGTCATATCCATATCATGCACATATATTCTGCATCCCGCCTCATAGCTAGCCATGCTAGAAACATCATACTCAACCTCGATTGTGCTATGGACCTCTCATCCAAGATATCACGACAAATATCATACTAAAGAAACATCCAAATGTGCTTATCCTCCACATAGTCACATATCATATAAATAATATCTTAGATCAAGAATTGATCATCATATGCAGGTATATCGAAGGATTCTTGGTGGAAACTCAATGTGAATGAAGTAGATCAATTATGAATTGATTTAAGTTCTATATGGATGGATGATCAAAATGGAACACCATTCTTCAATCAACTGTTGTATTCCATGTCAAGTTGAACAACATATTGAAATTCAAATCACAGTGTTGAAGGATTTTCATTTCCACTTTCCAATAATTCTCTAATAACTTCACAATACGGATTTTATTTTCCATTTCATGATTCATTATTTTGAGCTTTCAAAGGTCATATCCCTCTTATATATATCAGCATAGGGTCATTACCTATAAATATTACATCATTAGTTTAAGAAACCAAAACCAAAATCAAAGCCATATCTTGGAACACTTATGACTCTAGAGGTTTCGATCAACACATGATCCTAGCTTCACTAGATCAATGCAAATATATTTGGATCGAGGATCTAGCTTCATGCAATGCTCATTGTAGCCATAACAATTTTGCAAACTAAAAATCCCAGCTTTTCATAAATCAATATCAAATCAAATACATCAGCCCATCAAATTTTGGAAGCCAAATCAATACTAATATCAAAGTCATCAATATCTCAGTTTCAATTCTTTATACCATTTGACGGGTAGAGCTCTCATCAAATAATGATGTCAACAAGTTTTCATCAACCATGCAATATAAATAACTTAATTCTCATGATCATAATACAATTCATTTCTGTCAGTACATCCAAATGTATACA
Source organism: Pinus albicaulis (assembly GCA_034641835.2). Taxonomy (NCBI): domain Eukaryota; kingdom Viridiplantae; phylum Streptophyta; class Pinopsida; order Pinales; family Pinaceae; genus Pinus; species Pinus albicaulis. The sequence continues at coordinate 593,050,211 of CM076580.1, forward strand.
CCAAGAATAAGACATCCAGATTCCATCTTCATACTAAATCACAAATGTTGATGTTTCAACCATTCTGCTAGGATAACAAAAAAATTTCCAAATACTCATATAATTCATTGGAAATATATATGCTCATATATCATTCCCATCAGGCTAAGTCAATAATCAACACATCAAATTATTAGACATCATGTCAATCAAATTTTCTATCGTAGAGAGATCTATAGTCCAAAAAAAATCTCAATCATTGGGTCAAAGTTCTAAGTCATTTTCAAGCATCATACAACTCATCTATATCAATCATCCTAATCATGTCAAACTCTTGTAGCAAAAAATCAAAACATAATGAAATATCTAATTTTATTTCCTAGTCACCCTTCAAATATTTATGTGGGTGACTATGGCAGCCTAGTCGCATCCTTGAGCTTTCATCCGTGCGATTGAGGCTTAGAGTCATAGAAAACTCTATTTTCTCAAATCAAGACTTTGTTACATATCACCAATGTCAAATATCGTTTTATTCATGCTCATAAATCATATTTCAACAGTAAATAATATATAATGCAAAATTATAGTAAGAGGAGGGATCTTATGGAGAGGTTCTCCCTTTAAACAGGGATCCACTGCAGTCATATTAATTCATGTCATCAACCTGTCTAAAATTGCATCAACATATCTATTGGATCATAAAGCAAAACATATACCCATAATGGCTATAATACGTTCACATCAGCTACTACATCATGGCATCATGACATAAATCTTTCATCAAGGGTTAGAGTCAAAGAGATAACACATGCATTACTTCTTTTTTTCATAACTCACTATTGGAGCGAGGTCCCCTAGGCTACATTTTTTAGTATAATTTTTAATATTTTTTCATATGTGCACTGCACAAAAAGGTCAGGGGCATTTGGGGGGGTCAAAGACCCTCTTTTATGTAAATGGGTTGTAAGGTAAACTATGGGCCTCAAACCATAGTTTGAGAATATAGTATCTGCGTGCTAAGATGATATAAATAGATATATCAGGTCTAAGTAAGAAGAAGGTAATTTTTTGATCTAAATGTTTCTGCGTCTGTGATACATTTTGTAATTTAGGGTTTTTCAACAGAAAGGATCCTCCTGGTTGTGTGCATAGAGACCTAGTCTTGGCTCTATGCGGACTCTGCTGGTTGTGTGCATGGAAGGGTAATTGTAATGGAAAAGTTTGTTTGTACTAAACTATTGGAATCTAATACAAATACTGGTTTTGGTGAAGCACTGTGTTATTTTTTTACTGTTTCTGCTTTGAGATTTCTTACTTCTATTATGCTTAATTGTATCTGTGTGACTAGATCTGTTATTTATGCATGAATATATATTGATGGTTGAATACATGGATAAATTTTCTTAAGTTATCATGCATTAATATATATGGTTCTATTCTTATATATCTACAATGAAGTCGATCTGTGATTTATATGTTTATGAATTATATGTGTTTTAGATAAGCCGAGCTGATAAGTATTTTTTTGTATTTGCACGCATCTGTTTCCGATCTATATAAGTTCTGAAATCAACCTGTTTAGGGCACCCACATTATTTTCTTCCTTTGGGTATGGAAACTTGGTTCTAGCACCCCCCCCCATACTTCTTCGGGTGAGACTTTGATCTGTGCAAGCATGTCATTACCGAAAGGGCCAGTAGTTGGAGGGTTTGTTAGTTGCGCGATAAATTCTGAACCTAGGTCAAGCCAACAAATGGGTTCATTTCTGGGATCGGGATCATTTTGAGGGAGATTTTATGTGGTGCCACCCTACACAGAACGAAATGCAATAATGGCTTGATATACATCCTTGAATTCACGATCCAAGAGAATCAAAGTTCTAAGATCTCACCTGAATAGTGGGTTCAAAAATACTTCTATACAGAAGTTCACAAGATATGCTTTTGTTCCTTTGTAACTGAGTTGCATGAGTGGTTGTTTCAATTGACTGAATTCAATACCTGCAGGAAGGTTGACGCGGTCACTGAGTGGACTCTTGAATTAATTCAACAATCAGAAAAGACAAACAATAAAATAACCTGCACAATAGATCATCGGGTTAATCGTGTCTTAGGAGGATTTGTGACTGAATTTTCCATTGATCAGTTTGTGTCATACTCTAAAGCAAAAAAAATATTTTTCAAGGGTCCTAGAGGTAAGTTCCCATGCTCTTTGAAGTTACTGTTGAATATGCTATTATGTGAATAGGGCTCTCTATGCCAACATATTGCATGAATTTCCCGAAGAGGCCTAATCACGCGTAGTGGAAGATTTTACCACGAAGACCTAGAAAAATGATTTATTTATAACCCTCTAAAGCGTAGATCTGATAGTGACGGTGAACTAGAAACTAGTAGCTCTAGTGAATATGTGCTCTCTGAAGAAGAGGAATTATTCCGACAAGAAGTTTCATCAAATAAAAATGATCAAAGAGACTTGATCATATTTTAGATCCCATCCAATCCACTTCCAAACTCATCTCACAAAGCGTCCTCTCCACCGTGCGCTCCATCTCCACCTCCTCGAAGCGCAGATATGGCCGCATCGATGAAGACACCTACTTTCATAGGTATTGGGAATGAATATACTGAGCACTTTTGGTTTGTGACTAATGTTGTATGGAGAGCTCAAGAAGTTACTAATGATGATATTAAGAAAGTGCAGTTAGCCACCGCTTTCCAAGATCATGCATTGGATTGGTATATCAACTATGACCAAGAAAACCCTAATGCCACTCTGGATGAAGTGATAGATGCCCTAAAATAAAATTTTAAGAATCCTAATTCATATGTGCAGTTGGTTACAAAAATTAAAGAGATTCATAAGGAGGTAAATGAATATGTGTGGAAGGCAGATCATAGACTAAAGAACACTATCAGATATGGTGGATTTAATATCGATGATACCCAACACAATGAGTGGTTTATTTCTATGCTACTTCCACATTTGTGCCAACCCTTGGGTCTACAGAAGATTTCCATGCAGGCTAAGGTTGTGGATATTGCGATGAAATTAAAATCTACCCCAACACCTGTTGCGCTTGGAACTCAATAGATTCAGAGTCAGTTGCAAGCAATGCATTTGGAGATTCAGAATTTGCACAAAGATAAAGGAAAGGAGGTAGCGTAGAGGTCTGGTGCATAAAATGTAAATTTTTTCACCACCATAATGATCAATGTCCTATCTTCAATAATTATCTAAACGCTAGAGGACCTAGCCTGCTTAAGAGTGAAACTGGGTCAATATGGTGCACAATATTTCAAGTTGCGGGTTTTCATAAAACAAATTTATGTCCAACAGTGAGAAAATATCAACCTAAGTTGAAGCAGCTATTTTGTAGATTTTGTTTGTCACTCGGACATGATGAGTAGCACTGTAAAACATATGATATGATGTTGGAAAAATCTAAAATATATAGAATGTAGGCTGAACCTACCTCACCAACATCCCCATCTGGGCACGATGGATTTCATAACAAAGGACGAGGAAGAGGATGTGGATAAGCTAGTTGAGGAAGGGGGTAGGTTATTTTCTACAACTACGGAGATGCTGGTCACTATGCATGCGAATTTCCAAGTCCAACACAACAATCATGCAGGTATTGTAGGTAGTTTGACCATGTAATAGAATATTTCGATGTTTTAATGGCTAATATGCAGGAGAAAAAGATGCAAAATCCGACGCAGAATCTTCATATGGTCAGAGAAAAAACCTGCTAGGAAGATCCTAGCATGAATCTGATCACTACGAGAGGTGTAGACACTAATGAAGATAAGGGAGAGAAGTTGGATACTGACCTTTGGATTTGTTAGGCACCTGAGAACAAATATGGATTTGATTTACAGTGCGCAAAAGAGACTTTTTTTGAAGCACGAAAGGGGTTTGCAGAGGGAAGCGCATCAACATCAGGTAGACTCATGAAGGAGGCAGGGGTATATGAATAAATAAAACCCTTTTTACAATCTTGCATTAAGTTATTGCGCAATAAAATGGCGGTAGAAAACCTTCAGGCTCTAATATATAACTGTGCAGAAAAGGAACAACCACTAATAGAACAAAATTTGTCAACAAAATCTATAAGAATAAGAATACAGGGCGAGAGATGCGTATGACCACACAGGTTGATGCTTATGAGATGGATAAGGTTATTTTATATCTAGGGTCCAATGCAAATGTGCTACCTAAGAAAACCTAACAACGCATTGTAGAACCCAAGTTGGAATGGTCTACCATTCAACTGCACATGGAAAATCAACAGAAAACCATTCGATTAGGAATGTTGTCGCAAGTCATAGTTAGTATTGAGTGTGTTAGGGTACTTGCATATATCAAATTTATACAAATTGTGGATGATATTGACCCTTATCCTGCGTTTTTAGGATTGGATTGGGATATTGATATGGATGGTGTCATAAACTTGAAGAAGAAAAGAATGGATTTTGAAAGAAATGGAACCAGAGTCATAATTCCCCTAGATCCTGTAGAAGGAGTGAGATACATAGAACCTGTGTGTACTAATGATGATATTGATCAAATTTATAAGCTGAATCTACGCAATGAATATTGGATCAACCCAATAGCCGAAGGAAATCTTAATTGGGAAAAGGAGAACTCTTTCTTCTAAGATTTTGATGAAGAATTGGAAAACTGGCAGAACCGGTTGCATGAAGTATCTACACTGCGCTAAAATCGAGTGACCAGATTTCTTCGATGCATAACATCTGAGGTATTTGAATTGCTGCATTATGATGGTTTAACTGATGTAAACATGTTTGTATGAGAGCTTGAAACAACTATTCTCAAAGGACAGATATTACATGCCCTGGATCTCAGACTGCACGCTACTCCAACATGATGGTGGGAGACTCATAAAGAAAACATGGGAAATTGGGATGAATGTGAATGCATGATGAGGTTATGCTTTGAATGTACAACAATCAGAATGGAAGAATTCTTTTCTAGAAAGTATGATCCGCGCAAAAATTTGGCTAAATTGAATGAGGTATCAGGCATAGAACCGAGACCAAAATGGGTCCACATGTTCATTCATACATTGGGGAAGTTACCTAGTGATTAGTATTTGGAAACGGAGCTTCACCGAGGTACTAGTGAATGGTCTACTCTGACGGAGAGTTTCATTCTAAAATTCAGCTTTGAGAGTGGGTTTGACAAGATTGGTAAAGCATTGCATAACATTCAAGAAGTTATCTTTGATACAACAAAGCCAATGATAGAGTAAGCTTCGCCAACATAGGATGCGCAGATGAAGGATATTATGAATTGCAGAAATCTGCCAGTTGAAGAAAATGAAGAAGATCCACAAAATATCACAATTCTGGAATCTGAGGGGCAACCCGCAGTTTCTAGGCCCTCAATCACTTCACTAGATGTCATGAAACCTCTAAATATCCAACAGTGAATATTCGATCTGAAGAGCAACCAAAGTTGGAAAACATTGGAGACTATTGGGATGATGGCATAGTAGTTGTTGAGTTGCTGACAAAGTATCAATACTTATTTCGTACAAATTTCTCATAATTCAAAGGAATAATTGGTGAGCTTGGAGTCATGAAAATCACTCTGAAACCTTATGCGCACTCGATTAAGAAACGCCCATATAGATTGAATCCCAAATACAAAAAGAAGGTAAAGGAAGAGTTGGATAAGATGGTTGTTGCAGACATTATAGAACCAGTAGAAGAGTCTGATTGGGTGAGTTCCACGGTAGTGCAAGACAAGAAGACAAAAGGAGAAATGAGGATTTGTGTAGACCCGCGCAAGTCGAATGATGCCTGTATGCATGATCCATTCCCAACTCCATTCTTTGATGAGATCCTGGACAATGTAGGAGGACAAGAAGCTTACTTGTTCACAGATGGTTTCTCAGGGTATCATTAGACTAGGATTTCCCCAGAAGATCGCAATAAGACTACCTTTGCAATAAAATGGGGATCTTTCTAGTATACAGTCATGCCCTTTGGCTTGAAGAAAGTGTCTGCCATCTTCTCATGCATATTAGTAGCTGCCTTCAAGGAGCTTATCCATAATTTTCTGTAGGTATACTTTGATGATTGGAATATTTTTGGGTTGTTGAAAAATCATGTTTCAAATTTGCGCTTAATGCTGGATACTTGTATAAAGTATAAAATCTCACTGAAGTTGAAAAAATGTATATTATGTGTTACATTCAAGATATTGCTAACACACAGTATCTTCGAGCAAGGGTTGATGGTAGAACCTACGAAGATCGCAGTAATCGTCAATCTAGAGATACCTGAGAATGTCAAGAAAATGCGCTCAATATTGGGGCACAATGGCTATTATCTAAAGTTCATTCGAGGCTATGTGTTGATAACTGCACCCATGGAGAAGATACTCAATAAGGATGTGATATCCTGCTAAGGTGAGGAATGTTAGAAGAGTTTTAAAATTATTGAAGGAAAATATGGTCACTGCGCCCATACTGGTCTTTCCAAATTGGTCTAAGGTGTTTCATGTGCATGTTGATGCCTCTTGTATCACACTCAGAGCTATTTTAGCGTAGCCAAGAGCTGGAGAGATTGATCACCGTATTTCCTATGCCAGTCAAAAAATATCAAGCACAGAACAAAATTATTCAACCACAGAAAGAGAAGGATTAACAATAGTGTATGCGTTGCATAAATTCCACCACTAACTACTAGGAGGACATTTTGAGATGTTTACTGATCATTCTGATTTGAAGTCATTAGTCAATAAGCCTGTGTTGGTGGGGGATACGCAGGTGGTTGTTGCTATTCTAGGAGTATGACTTTGAGATCATTATGAAACCAGGAACACTGAATGTTGTGCCCGACCATCCGTTGCACATTAATATTGGTGAAGAACCTACGAACTTGGAGGATGGATTACCATATGCGTAGTTTTTTGCGATCAAGGTAGTTTTTGAGAATTTCCCTCATATTATTCAGTTCCTGACTACTGGACGCACACCTGAATAATATACCATACAAGAGAAGAAAGAGCTTGTGTCGCGCACAACATGCTTCACTATTATTGTTTGCCAGTTGTATAAGATGGGTGCAGATGAAGTTTTGTGAAGATATGTTTTGGAATATTAAAGGCATGAAATATTAGATGAAGCTAATGGAGGGATTGCTGCTAGAAACTATGCAGGGAAGGAAACTGCACAAAATATTTTTGAGTTGGGTTATGGTGGCCCACATTTCAGAATGATTCTTATGTGCATTTCTGCGCATGAAATGTATGCCAGAGGACCGGAAAGTCATCACGCAGAGATGAGATGCCCCTGCATCCATAGATGGCACTGCAAGAATTTTTGGAATGGGCCATAGACTTTGTCAGACCTACTAACCCTCCACGCAAGAAAAGTAGTGCATGTTACATAATCACTACGACTGACTATGTAACCAGATGGGTTGAAGTTAAGCATGTGAAGGATTGTACTACAGATACAGTTGCGCAGTTCATCTTTGAGAATATTTTGATTAGTTTTGGATGTCCTAAGATTCTAATAAGTGATTAGGGTACGAATTTTTTGAATGAAACCATTGAAGAATCGATAGATGAATTCCAGATGCATCATCAAAAGAGCATTCCCTATCACCCACAAGTGAATGGTGAGGTGGAAGCATTCAACAAGATATTGGAGATTGTGCTCACCAAGGTTTGCAATGCTAACCAGAATGATTTGGATGAGTGCATACCTGCAGTTCTCTGGGCATATTGGACCACATGTAAAAAATTGACTAGAAGGACATCATTCAGGATGGTATATGGGCAAGAAGCTATGTTGACAATGGAATACATTTTTCCCAGTCTGCGTGTTGAATAATTCACAAATATGGCAGAAGCAGATGCTATAGAGGAATGGTTGTCGCAGTTGGTCACACTTGAAGAAGATTTCTTTATTGACAATTATCACCAGAAAATCATAAGGCGCGTGAAAAGGCATGGCATGATAGGCACATCAGGAAAAAGGTGTTTAAGGAAGATGATTTTGTCTTGTTGTATGAAAAAAAATTTCGCGCCACCCGGGGAAGTTGAAGATGCATTGGCTAGGGCCTTATATTTTTAAAGAGATCATTGATGGAGGTGTAGTGCACCTAGCCACACTTAGCAGATAATTTTTTCCCGGGTATGTGAATGGAAGCTGATTGAAGAAATACAGTGATGACCCTATGCAAACTAAATGGCTATATGTCCGGAGTATTGGATCTATGAAGAAATGTGTGACACGTGCATGGTAGCTATGCTAGGAGGTTGACTAGGTCACAGAGGTGCCAAAATCTAGTCGTTGGAACAATAAATATGGAAAATATATCTTTATTACCATTTATGGGAGCATCTAGGTTGCATTTAATGAGGGGATTTTGCAGATTTAGGACCTTTTTGTTATTTATGGAGACACATTAATGCATAAGGGACCATTGAAGACACGCCAAAACTATAAATATTACCTATGTGTTCGCAACAGTTCTCTTTGCTTTTTGTGTGCATTGTCTGCCTTGAGCTCTATGACTTATGAAACTTATTTATTCTCTATGTCTGCTTTGGATATGGGGTTTGAGGAAGATTTGTGCTATAGGGGTTTGGGTTACGTGATTCCACCCATCATGACAGATACATGCCCAAGAGAGCATCCTGTAACACCTATGGATCCTACTATGCTAGTCACTAAGACACATGGATGTGGTCGAAGTGGCTCCACTCATGGCAAAGATCCCTGAGACCATCATGGAGGAGGAAGAGGATGTGGTCGAAGTGGCTCCACTCTTGCAGTTTCCGACCTATGTCGCACTACACAAGGTGTCTTTTAGATTTTTGAAAGATTTGGAAAAAGTGCGATCGAGCATTAACATGCCCTTCATTCCTGAAAATGTCCCAGTTGAAGGTGATATGTGTGCCAAAGTGCCGTAGCTAAAGATTTAGGATTGCGACATCGCAGATGTGGAGAATTTTCCTAAACTTATGCCTAAGAACTATCTAGATCATGTGCCATATCAGGAATGCCTTGTGCACCTCGAGCTACAGCAATGGGTTTTCCTCCTGCACAAGGAAGGTCTTCTAAACTTATTGCAGGTTCCCTATTTCAGGTGCAACCCAATAAATGATATATGCGTGCCCCAGTTGCTTACACTCGTGCATGATGAAGCACTCTCGCTAGGAGAGTGCATACCTATAGATGATGTGTTGATCCATTAGATCACCGACTTGCCTGATCAAGGCATAGATCCCATGGTAGATTTTGGAGGAAAGGCACAAGAAAATAGGGTGCTGACAAAATCAAATAAAAGTACCAAGTTTCACATCATAGCAGAGGATTCGTAGTGATCGAGATCAATGATCCAGCTGTTCAGTTCAAGATTCTCATCTTGGCCTCCAAGATGATGCAAAAATGTAGACCTAAGGAGGTTCCTACGCAAGTCATTGCAGTTGCAGGACAATGTGAAAAAGGAGTTATCTATAACTGGTCCCAATATTTATGTAAATATTTTTGGAGAACATGCGTGAAGCACAGGAGGAGGGCAAGCATTTCTATCATGCTTGGATCCTATTTTTGATTTCCCTAATTGGTTAGAAAACTCCAGAGGAAACACAATTTCCTAAGATAGAGTCGTATATGTGCGAAGCTGCTAGGTATGCCACACTATGGAATTCTTCCGTCCCCGTGTGCATCATGGAGAATAAGATATTTTGGGTATTTTTTCGATGCCTCACTCTTTCAGGCAGTGAAATAGAAGCCAAGGTTGTCTACAATGTTGTACAACCAGTACAAAATGATCGTATATTTTAAGGCGACCTTCCACAATATTCACATCCACGTGAAGGGCGCAGTTGAAGGAGTATGGTATGAATTTCCTATCTTGTCACAGAGGAATATTTGTTGCACGTCACTACAAAGTGGCTGCCATCATGGTTGGAGCCCAATGCATCAACTTCTATTCCAAATATGCCTACCAAGTTGTGCACTAGTATGCAAACAATTGAGAAGAAAAGAGAAAAAGAAGCCATGCCAACTACAACTGGCGAGAATATTGATTTAGAAACAGACATTGCACCTAAGAAAAATGGTGTTACGCCAAAAGAGATAGAGGATCAGGTGGAAGCGCAGACTTCCAAGTGCAAAAAGCACAGTTCTCAGGCCACGGGAGGTTCAAGAAAGAAAAGAAAAGGTTCCAAAGACACTAGAGATGAGATCCTGATGTTGACCGAAGATGACCTCAATAAAATAGAAAATACAGTCACGACCGCCACAGAGGACTGGTGGACAAACATGGAAACACAATACAGGGTTGCACTCGAGGGGGTGCAGCTTGGCATCTAGAAGCTGAAATTTCAAGTGATCATGATTTAGGCAAGCGTTACACAAGAGATCCAAATGCAAGCGAGTGTTCATGTAACCAACGCGCAACAGCTCAATATAGTCCTACCTGCTACTGGAGACAGTCATCTTATTCAAATTCCTGAGCCTACCATCCATGTCGAATCAGCCAGTCAGTGTGTGCAACTGCGAGGTTATAGATATATAAATATTAAATTGTTTTTTTTGACTACAGGAAAATTTCATTTGATCGACAGGATGATTGCAGATGAGCTCCAGTTCTGTGAAGCCCATGCCCACACCATTGTAGTAGAATCGCAACAGCAATTTGCTGAAGCAAATTAGAGACAACATACTGCAGAGGAATCATGTTGAGCAGTAGAGGCTCAACGATCTGCACTTGAAGAAAAGATCAATCAAGTGTGAAACTACGTGCCAGCAGTCCTAGCCACAATAGCCCTAAAAGAGAAGTTAGAAGGGATTACTAAAGCATTGAAGGCATCGTGTGCATAAGTCCAAATGGTCCAAGTTGAATTCGAGCATCAAATTGCTGACTTACAGCTAAAATTTCAGCCAGAGACCCTGCGAGAAGTTAGAGTGAAGAGGGCTACACAACTCATTGCACCCTATGGTACAGCAACGGTGCAATGAGTTGTGTGTAAAATAACAATAGTTTGTTGATATTTGGATGGCGGTGCCTACCCTCGTTATTTCACAGCACCTCACCCACCTATAGGAGGGATGAGTGATTCATAATGAAATCAAGGACCTTTTTCGGAGAGAAAAATTACTTGAGGAAAGAATGCAGTCGTGGGCTGAGGACCCCTCAAGCCAACACTCACTCTATATGATAAGGGCATCTAACAGGCATGGAATCACATTTCAAAGATCATGAACACAATATCAATTCAATTCATCAAGTTAGGGTATTTATTTTGACCATATGCGATCGTTACCAGTCAAAACATAACCATGGTTAATAAGAGATCCATAATATCAATCTTATGGTTACCGTGCTAATCATGATCAACCGATGTCAAGAGTATCATTTATTAGAGTCAATGTGCTATCCTTATTTACAATATTTGGATATCCAAAACAATAAATGTTAGCCAAGCATCAATTTATACTAATATATCAAAGGTGAACATTAAGTAGCCTCAAAGAATTCCATCATGATCAAAATTTCCAAAACCAGGTGCACCATTTTATCATAAGAAACATGATTTCAAATCACTTTCATTTTCATGCATGAACCCTTTGAGAAGGATACATTCTCAACATACCTTAGGGCTTACATTTCCATCAATACTACAACTGAAACATAACATTGAAACAATATACCTTTCATACCTTGTAGTATTCGAATACATGCACACCTTCTTATTTGACATAGGTAGCTTGTAGTACATTGTCGACTTTTCATCAGGTGCCTCTTTACCTTTTTCTAGATCTAGCTTTTCTTTCCTACATCTCAAATGATCCTCAAGAGAGTTACACTTATCACACCTCATCATCCAAATACTAAATATATATGAAGGAAGTATAAGAAATGATCATACGTCAAGAAATAATTATCTTGAATGATAGGTGATCATTTCCCTCTTGAACCAACCTTCAAGAGCCATCACTATCCATAGTCCACATAATAATGTTGCTTTTAATATAAGCAGTCAGGCCTAATGTATACTATCCCATCTAGGGATTCATCAAATCTGTCCCAAGTGCTTGATCATCTTAACATAGACCATGCTAGTGTTTCATATATCAAATCTAAAGTGTTTTTTATAAACCATGGTTTCTCTCAAACCATAAGGTTTTCTTCAAACCCTTTAATTATTTTAGGTCGACATCATCTATGACTTTTTCTTCAACCCAACTCTGATACCATGTTAATTTTTCATAGGGCTATAATGTTCTTTGCTTTGATAAGCGCATTTCTTCACTGAAAATTTAATTTCACCCCATAGTGTCATAACATTATTCATATTTAAATCATTATTCAATAACATATGCAATTATGTAGAACTAATATTAAAATTATCATCAATGAAGTAGAACACAAAGGAACAACAGAAGAAAAGCATGCACACATAGAGACACCAGGATTGGTAGGGAACCAGGGAAAAACCCACTATGGTTAAAACCCTTGCAAATTCTTCTTCCTAGATTGTCATCAAATGATTCAGCAAAAGAGATTACAATGATCCATATCTTCATCTATTAAAATAACTAGCAAAAATACTACAACATCTATGAAATGAATCCTACAATGTATATACTTAGAAATATGATTTTGAAGTCTGCATTGAACCGTCACTAACTGAATTCAACTTCCAAACCCTATAGTCACTTAGAAGAATATTTAGAATACTGATTATTCATATTTTAGTGCTTGGTCATGTGGAGGAGTCATGTGTGTGAATATAGGGTCACAGTCACCCCCTTAAGCTACGCAAGCGTGCAACTCGAGTTCCATACTGGACTGCGGAAACCCTAATCCCCAAGTCACATGGAGGGCATGTTGTGTGTATGACTGGGATGATTAGATCGCATTTAGGTAGAGCTATGGACGTGACTAGGAGTTCTAGTCACATTGACGAGCTTGTGATTGGGGTCTGATGTGACTGTGGAAACACTAACCCCCTAGTCGCACACACTTAGGGGGATCCATGCGACTCAAAGTATCTAGCCACACTCATGAGGCGCTGAGGGAGATACCGGGGTAGAAATATTCTATTTTCATACCTGTGACTTGGGACCAAAACCATAAATCATAAATTCGTGCCTCATTGCACCTTAGAGTGAACTTATTCTTCTGCGGACCAGCCTCAGACCTGTGCGAGCCAAAAACCAAGAGAGAAGAGTATATCCATAATGTGTGTCCAAATTAGGTATAGGTCACTTGTATTTATAGCCTTCCTATGGCTCCATGTTTCCTTAGGGTTGGCTTGATACAATATGCACATGTGTAGGGCTGACATGATCGAATATGTACATGTGCATGGCTGACCTAATCTAATGTACATGACTCAGTTCATATATTCAAAAACAAACTTATGCTTATCCAAATGAATTGATATTTAGGTCAATTTTGGTCCTCTTGAAAAAAGGAATTCTATGAAATTATTATCTCCATAATGTGAGTTATCCAAAGTGGAATTTTATCATAGTTACATATTTTTAACACTCCCTCTCAACTAGGGAGAATTTCACCTACCAATATCTAACCATCGATCAACATGACAACCTGGTATCTTACATTAGGGGAATTTTGAGGTCTAGAATGGGCCTCCTAAGGAAATTATAAAATAATAGTGGAAATAATAAAATAATATTTGATTACATCATCAAATTTTAGAGGGAAAAAAGAAAAAACTGCTTTTTCAACTCATATTTTCAATTTATCTCCCAAAGTTTTTACTCAAATTTAGAGTGGGAGTACTTTTTGAATAAAGAATTTAATTCCTCATCCAAGGAGCACCCATGTTTCATACTTTCGATGGGTCCTGCTATACGAAAAATAAAAAATACATGAAAAACGTGATTGCAATCACATTTTTTTTACGTATTTCTCATTTTTCGTATAACAGGGTCCATCGAAAGTATGTAACATGGGTACTCCTTGGATGATGAATTAAATTTTTCATTAAAAGAGTACTCTCACTCAAAATTTGAGTAAAAACTTTGGGATATAAGTTGAAAATACGAGTTTAAAATTTTTTTTTATTATTTTATTATTTTTTAATCTTTTTACCCTTTTACTTAAAAAATGGTGAATCATCCCCCATGGTTGACATCATCATCTTGAATTCTATTGTTTCTTATAAATTTTATTTTTTTGTAAATTTTTCTTAGGAGGCCCATTTTATACCTCAAAATTCCCCTAATGATTATCATCACATATTATCATTGATCATCTCGAATCATCAATTTTCATCTTGATCCATCTCTTGCTTGTTCTTGCTTATATGTTGTACATTATCGAATCTAGAAGAAGTTTTTTCCATTAGAGGTTAGCCTAAGCTACCACCCTTTATTCATTGGGCTACTACCTGGAACCTCTGCCAGCAGACTGCTACCCAGAATCTCATGTCAGCGAGATACTACCCGAAATATATTTTAGCGAGATACTAACAAAAATATTGGAGGGGAGTTAGATCTATGAACTGTATCATCATCATAGAGCATGTCATCAGTTAATGCATATCAAACTGGAACCACATCTGGGAGCTACTACTCACCCCATAATCTCATGGGGAAGCTACTACTATGACCCCCTATCGAGCAATAGGTGGTATATGAGACCTACTACTCAACACATCCTATTGCCTACTGATCTTCCCAACAATTATCCATAAGAGTCATGTGGTAGAAAACTTGTATAAAATATATCTTGGACGAGATACTTGACTTACCAAGAGGTAAGGATCACATGCCTCCAAGCCTCCTTAACCTGTTTTCCATACAAAGAGTGCTAATCCAAACAAGCCCAGCTTGTGGGTATGATGCCAAATCTGGTATACTCTGCAAAGAGAAAGATAGTTTGAGCTACTAATCCAACCCTATGGGTAACATATAAGGGTGATACACTATTTTCCATAGTTCCCTCAACCATAGGATCCCTCTATCTCAATTCCTCTCCCTTTGAGCTAACACAGGGAGGAAGAGTTGTCGCATTTTCCTTGAACAACGTGGCTCTCTATAAATCATCAATATATCATCATGATCTTGTATGTTAATCATCAAATCAAATATCATGTCAAAAAATAAATAATCATATAAATTACAAAAGGATACCATATAAATCCACCCTCTTAAGGAGGTTCCAACCATAATCGAAATATTGTCTCTTATTGATGCACTGACTCAACATATGAGAGTATATCTTTCCCAACTATACATATATGATTATCTTCTAATCAGATCACACTCTTTCTCATCATAATGCATCTGTTTCATATCCATATCATGCACATAGCTTATTCATCTTGCCTCACAGCTAGCCATGTTAGGAACATCGTACTCAACCTCAATTGTGCTATGGAACTCTCATCTAAGATATCATGGAAGATCTCATACTAAAGCAACATCCAAATGTGCTCATCATCCACATAGTCACATATAATTTAAATAATATACTACATAAATAGTTTATCATATTATGCAGGCATATCGGAGGATTCTTGGTGTAAACTTAATGTGAATGAAGCAGCTCAAGCATGAACCCATTCAAGTTCTACACTGATGGATTTTCAAAGCAGAACATCAATGCTTCAATCAACTGTCAAATTCCATGTTAAGTTAAACAACAGATTGAACTTTAAATCAATGTCCAAGGATTTTTGTTTCCAGTACTTTCAAAAACTTCTTCAATAGCTTCACAATATATATTTTATTTTCCATGTCATGATTCATTATTTCTAGCTTTCAGAGGCCATCTCCCTCTTACTTAGATCATCAGAGGCTCATTATATGTCAAGATAAAATCATCAGTATGAGAAACCAAAACCAAAATTAAATCCATATCTTGGAAAACTTTTGAAGTAGAGGTTTGGATCAACACATCATCCTAGCTTCACAAGATCCATGTGGATATATCTGGATCGACGAAATAGCTTCATGTAATGCTCACTGTAGCCATAACAATTTACCAAAATAAAAATCCCAACATTTAATAAATCAATATAATATCAACTACATCATCTCATAAAATTTTAGAAGCCAAATCGATACAAATATAAAATTCATCAATATCTTAGTGCCAATTCCTTAGACCAGACAGTGGGTAGAGCTCTCATCAAATCATGATGCCAAAAATTTGTCATCAACCATGCAACATCAATCAATTCATTCTCATGATCATAATACAATTCATTTCCATCAATAGATTCAAATGTATACACCAATGATAAGACATGCAAGTTCCATCTTCATACTGAATCAAAATTGTTGATACTTTAACCATTGTGCTAGGAACAAAAACAAAAACAAAAAATTCAGAATACTCATACAAGGCGTTGGGAGTATTTATGCTCATATATAATTTTCATCAAGGAAAGTCAAAAATATTCACATCAAATCATTAGACATAATATCAAATCCAAATTGTCTATCATAGAGAGATCTATAGTCCAAAATATATCTCAATCATTGAGTCAAAATTCTAAGTCTTTATCAGACATCATACAACTCATATATATCAATCATCCAAATCATGTAAAACTCTTGTAACACAAATATCAAACATAATTACATATCTATATGTATGTCTCGGTCACCCTTCATGTAGTCATGCGGGCAACTATGGCAGCCTAGCTGCAGCCTTGAGCTTGCATTTGTGCATTTGGGGCTTAGAGTTAGAGAAATCTTTGTTTTCTGAAATCAATACTTTGCTACAGATCATCAATTTCATATATTTGTATATTCATGACCATAAATCATATTCAAATAGTAAATAACATATAATGAGAAATGAAAATAGGAGGAGGTATCTTATGGAGAGTTTCTCCCTTTGAATGGGGATCCACTTCAGTTATCTTCATTCATGCTATAAACCCGTCTAAAATTCATCAACAGATCTATTGGATCACAAATTCAAACACATATCAATCATGGTTATAACATGCTCAAATCAGCTACTACATCATTACATCATTACATCACTTTGTCATCAAGGGTTAAAGAGCTAACATATGAATTACTTCTTTGTCACATAAATCACTCTATATGTAATGGAAACTAACGGGCATGGAATCACATTTCAAAGATCATGAACACAATATAAATTCAATCCATCAGGTTAGGGAATTTATTTTTACCATATGACATAGTTACTAATCAAAACATAACCACAATTAATAAGAGATCCGGAATATCAATCTCATGGTTACCTTGCTAATCATGATCAATGGGATCATGTCAGATCATTCAATAAAAAATTACCAAAACAACAAGAGTGTCATTCCTTTCATCATGCATATCACAATAATTATAAATCAATGGAGTAACCTTCCATATGAGATCCATGTTAATCAGTGGTTGTCATTGATGTCAACCCAAGCAGCACCAGGGGCTGCCTCGATCTTGCATAGGAATTTTAACTTGAAAATGTACTCTATTCTGAGTCAAGGATATCTTGGATGGTATGTACTTTTTGATATGTTTCTGTTTATATATGGCATGCCACATAATTCTTCATGGTTTGAGAGATATTCGTGTTTTAAGTTAGTAACCCCATGTAGTGGGCTAAAACCCCATGGGGTTGTGGCATGACACTAATAATTGGTTGTGGTCATTTAATTGTCAATAATTAATCATTTTTTAAGCTCCTAAAATCCCTCCAAATTTCACTTGTTTAATACCCTCTCAACCTAAGCATTTATATAAATTGTGACCCTCATATCCTCCTCATGTAAGGATTTTGCTACTTATAACCAGTCATCGTGGAATTTCTGCTATAACTATTTTGCTGCAAAGCTTAAAATGTTGAATCGAAAAACCCAATTGGGAGAAATCCTGATGAATCATGTGGCCGAATTTAAAATATTGGTTCGCTATATTTTCAAACATATGATCTTAGGAAGTTAGGGTTTTTTCAGGCTCCTGAATTTCAAGTCAAAAAGGTTACCTTCGGAAAATCATCATAACTTTCTCTCTGAGCATTGGATTCAAATTTAGTAAAAAATGACAGAAATACGACAGTCTGTAATTTTTTTTGTATCATTTTCAGGACCAAAGGTTGAAAGAGTGACACGTGGCACTTCGTACAAGTTCACTCTACTAAACCAGTATATAATTAGGTCATCATAGGATATTGGGCATAAATATTTCTTGAAGAATCCAATGTTGATCAGACCTACGGGTTTGGAAAGAGGACTCATAGGGATACCACAGGGTGAAATTTTAGACCTTGGAGATCTGAAATTACAGAGACATAGAAGATTCAATATCGAGCTTCTAGAAGGCAAGAAAAAATATGCATTCAAGGAACACTGCAATAAGGACAACACATCAACAGTCAAGGCTAAGTCTGCTACAACAAGTTATGTATGATTAGTGTTTGAATTTTAATTTGAGTATAATCTCTGACATGTATTTTTGCAGGACAGTGTAAGTATTTTGTATGTATGTTTGATTGAATTTTGTTCATAAATGTTGAATGTATTTACATTTGAATTTTGAATATTTCTCTGACATATGGTTTTTAGGATAGTGTATGTATTTTTTTGTATATTGGTTTAGATCTTGCATGTGCAGGAAGAAGGACACAATAGGACAACTCATACAAATACTAGAAAGATGATCTAACAACAAAGTACCATTAGTTGAAGAAAGCACAACAATACATCATCAACTGCTAGTGTTCAAAGAAGTAGTTTCAAGACAAGTATCAGGTCATGTCAAATGCCAGTATTGTAAAAATCATCATTGTAAAATTTTAAAAGAGTCAATCTTCCTAAAGTTGGAGAGGCATTTTTGGGAGGTATAAGTGTCGTTGTTGGATAATGTTATGGTTGAGTTGCAGGTCATAGTGTGATTGGGTGATTGGTCTAGTTCAAGAAAATCACTGTGAATCATATTGTCTCATGGATCATTCTCCTTGGTACGGGATTCCACATTCTCGTCTTATTTCTGATCATTATAGGATGGCAGGGAGGTTCTAGGTTGGGGCATGAAGCCACCTACAGGTTGGAGCCTATGAACACTTCAGGGTGGTAGGTTGGTCTAGGATGTCGGGGCATCCATTCAGTCGACTACTAAAGAAACTAGGGCGTTGGGGCATCATTCTAGTGGTAGCTTGAGAAGAATTTTTTTTTAGAATTCTAGGAAGTTTTACCTTTCATTTCAGTTGGGGCTGAATATTAAAGAATCTATTAGAAAATCATTCGCTAGTTTCTAACCTGGAGGGGGATTTCCACCTAAAATTTGTGTGCCTATTGTGTTCTATTGTTTACTGTTTTTAGTGGATAAACATCAAGAATAATTGAAGATTAACTAATACTCTAAAAATATTTAAAAAGTGATAATTGATAAGAAATACTGATTCACCCCCCCCCCTCAGTATTTCCAACAATTGGGATCAGATCTTGGTTCCTTCAATAGAAGTCTAAAAACTAAAAGGAGCTCAAGGAGTATACTAAGAATATAGCTCCTATGTTCAATGGAAATAACTACGCACTTTGGAGTGGAAGAATGCAGGTTCATTTACTGGCGCATGGATACGAAGTATGGGAAATCGTTGAAAAGGATTTACAATGACCCGGGATGAACAAGGAAAGAAAAATACGGTATATGATGCAAGGGCTAAAGAACTAATTATCAACGGGATTATAGAATCTATCTATCTTAAGGTAATAACTTGCAAAACTGCTAAAGAAGTATGGGGCAAGCTTGAGAATATATATTCAGGTGACTCAAACCTGAAAGAAACAAAGCTTCAAATTTACAGGGAAAATTTTGAGCAACTCAAAATTAAGGAAGATAAAAATATTGATGCACACTTACAACGTGTTGATGAAATAAAAATTGCATTCGAAGGTTTGGGAGAACCCGTCAACATGAAAATTGTTGTCCAAAATATCCTTAGAACCTTGTCAGCAAGATTCAACCCAAAGGTATCTGTCTTAGGGTATATTTCGAATCTAGCCAATCTCAGAAAAGATGAATTGCATGGAGTTCATACGGCATATAAAATTAGGATTGAAGAAGAGGATGACACATCTCACCTAGAAAAAACATTCACAGCATCCAAGAAAAATATTAAGGACAAGAATACTCTGAAAGAGAAAACTTGTAGTTGTAAGGAAGAAGAAAAGGAAGAATATGAAGAATAATTTTCAGATAAATAATTTTCCTACTTCACGCGAAAAATGAGAACAGGTACGAGGAAATTCAAAGGTAAAATTCTATTGATATGTTTTGATTACGGTGAGGTTGGGCATTTTTCAACCAAGTTTCCTCACAAAAATGAGGTTGTTATGAAAGGAAAGAAAGTTTTGAGGAATTTCAACAGGAAAGGCAAGAAGAAATGGTTTAAGAAGAGTTTCTTCTCCAAAGAATATAGCTCCCCATCTGATGAAGACAGTGATAACAAAGAAGAAATAAACAGAAGAGTATTTTTTATGGCCAAACATAATAAGCAAGAAGCATCTGACAACGAAGGAGATGAAGAAGAAGAGATGAATAAGGTTGAATTTCAAAATGAAGTGATCAGGGTTATCAAAGAGCTCAAGGTCAAGAAGAAGCATGTCATAAATATTGAAGACAAATTAAATATAGAAAGGGAACATTTCCTAAATCTTAAAATCAAGGTTGAAGAATACAAATGAGTTGAAGAATCTCTCATGGAAGAATTAAAGGAAATAAAAAAATAAAGAGAATTATTGGAAGCTGAAATAGTTTCTCTTCGTAAGCAAGTAAAAAATGGAGAAAATCTTCAAAACTACACAAACAGCTCCTAGGCATTGGAAGAAATCATCAAAAATCAACGATCAAATAGTGACAAGACTGGTCTTGTTACAAAGAAAAATCTTAAAAGGATCCAAGTCCTTCTATGACAACAAAATAAGATGGATATGAAAAATCTAACAAGCATGTAGATCTTCCAGCCAACTCAAGAGATCACGACTCATAGGAAGAACCATGGAAGACAATTCCTCAAAGAATATTTCCACCCAGGTATCAACCTATCCTCTATGGTCGTTGTTATTCATGTGGAAGGTTTGGATATAGAGATATATAATGTCGCACGTATGTTGGGAATAAATATAATTTCGGGAGATATTTCGAAAATGGATACTCTGGAACTCAACAGAATATTATCATATTTGATCATTTGAGAGATGATGTCAAATGTTACAAATGTAAAATTTTTGGACACCTGGCTAAAGATTACAGACTTGGAAGTTCCTCAAAGGAATTCTCGCCAAAGAAGAATGAAAAAATGTGGAAAAAGAAGACAGAAAAATGTATTATCGCTCTCAAGGCTCAAAGCAACATAAATGTTTGGTATGTTGATAGTGGTTTCTCAACTCAAATGACTGGAGATAGGAATAATTTCATATCTTTGAAGGAAAAGAAGGATGGAACAGTGTCTTTTGGAAATGACGGGTCGTCAAACATCATAGGAGTAGGTACAGTCACTCTTGGAAGAAAGAATGCATTAGCTAAAGATGTGTTGTTGACCGAAAATATGAATCACAATCTGCTTAGTGTTGGACAAATGTGCAACCAAGGACACATGATTCTATTTAACTCTAAGAAATGTGAAATAAAGAAATGAAATTTCGGTAAACATGTGGCTACAACAAGCAGAGCTCCAAATTACATATATATTTTGGATGGGACACCTAAATGGTGCTTTTTAGCGAAAGAAGACGAAAGTTAGTTATGGCACAAACGAATGGGACATATAAATTTCAACAATTTGGTCAAGATCAGCAAGAAGGAAGTAGTAAGAGAAATGCCTAAAATCTCAAAACCCACCAATACAATATGTGAATCTTGTTGGCACAACAGGAAGATAGAAGTTCAGTTCAATACAAAAGAGCACTTTGCATCACGTCCATTGGAATTAGTACATATTAATCTATGTGGTCCTATGAGAACAAAAGGTTCATATGGAGAATTATATTTTATGCTAATGATAGATGATTACACGAGAATGACAGTCGTCAGCTTCTTAAAGAAAAATATTGAGGCATTCGAATGTTTTAGAATCTACAAGGAATTGGTCGAAAATGAAATTGATTTTAAGATAAAATGTCTAAGATAAAATCATGGTGGAGAATTCACTTCCAAGATATTTCAACAGTATTGTGATGAAAATGGAATAAAAAGGAGATTCTCAACAGTGATAACACTGCAGAAAAATGGAGTTCTTGAAATAAAAAATAGAATCGTAGAGGAAATGGCCAGAACAATGTTAAATGACTCAAAATTAGATGATAAATTCTAGGTTCAAGAAATCGATACAGTTATATTCATTATAAATAGATGTTTGCTAATGAACAATTGTAACATGACTCCATGCGAATTATGGAAAGGAAGATTGGCTAATGTCAAATACTTAAAAATATTTGGAAGAAAATGCTAAGTCAAAAGAGAAGATAAAAATGTGGGAAAGTTTGATTCCTATGTCTATGAAGGTATTTTCATTGGTTATTCATGCAAAAGGAAGGCTTATAGATGCTACAATCTGAGGCAAAAACAAATAGTGTAAATCATAGACGTTACTTTTGATGAATATTGTGTTACAAAGGATGACAATGAGATTGTCCCTTCAAGAAAATATCAGGGATCTTAGGGAGAATCTGTGAAGGATGAAGAAGAGGCTCCAAAAAAAGACCAGTCAAATAAGGAAACAACAATCAACCAAGAGGAAATAAGAAATGATCAGCAGGATGTACAAGAAAATTATCCAAAAGATTTAAAAGAATGGTGTCAAAATAATCATCTGTCAAATCAAATCATCGACAACATAAATTAAGGAATTGGAACCGGGAGAATTCAATAGGTTTGTCCATCAGAACAATCCCACCTTGCTCTTTTAGCAACTTTTGAGCCTAGAAATTTTGAGGAACCTAGTCAAGATGAACACTGGGTAGAAACTATGAATGAATAAATGATTCAAATTGAGAAGAACGATACTTTGGAATTGGTTCCATGACCAAAGGATAAAAAAATTATTGGAACTAAATGGTGTTGGAAATATTTTCATTGATGGAAAAAGAGGCAAGGAGCAGCATGGAGAATCTTTAGCGTGATTACTTAAGGAAAAGAAGAAGCAAAAGAACAAAGGAAGTTAAGGCAGCGAAAAGTAGCAAAGGAAGCAAAGCGGGTCAAGTCTTGAAAGGCGACCAAGGCAGCGAAAGGCAACAAAGGCAGCAAAGTGGGTCAAGTCATGAAATACAGCCAAGGCAGCAAAAGGCAGCAAAGGCAGAAAAGCGATTCAAGTCATGAAAGGCAGCCAAGGCAACGAAAGGCAACAAAGGCAAAAAAGAGGTTCAAGTCGTGAAAGGAAGTCAAGGCAGCAAAGGTAGCAGAGTGGGTCAAGTCGTGAAAGGCAACAAGACAGCAAAGGCAGTGAATGTAGTAGAGGTAGGTAATGAAGCTGAGAGGTAGCGAACTACTTCAGCGCACAATAGAAGGCAACCAAATTTGCTAGACACAGTGAGGACCAGAGATATTACACATCATAAAAGTAGGAAGAGGCGAGAGTAGCAAGAGCCGTAGTTACAGAGCAGGACAATGTAAACAAACAAAAAATCAACTAAGTCAGAGAATTATTTGAATAATTCCAAGGGAGGCGAACGGACGTTCAATATTAGATCCCAAAAGTAAAGGCGAGAGATGGACAATAGAGATTTTATCACTTCAGGATCGATGTTGCAAATCGCATGAAATAGAGGTAACCACTAAGTTAGATGGTTATAATTTGAAAACTGCAAAGTGTGGGAAATGACATAAAGATGACGTGGTGATGATGTAAATATGATGTGGCAGTGACGTAAAGATGACATGGTAGTGACGTAAAAGATGAAGTGGCAGTGAAGCAAATATGGCGGGGCATTGACGTGGTGGTGACATGGCATGATGACGTGGACCTGGCCCGCATACCACACATCGCTTAAGGGATAGTAGGAAGGCGACCGCAAGTTAAGTTAAAGCTTTACGATGCGAAATGGAGGGACACGTGTCAACCTTGTGCAAAATCGCATCCCACAAGAAATAGGTTGTAACTTCAAGACATTGCAAAGAATTTTATTTTGGTTGCGATGCAGTAAGGATCAAATGATTTGATGTGATTAAGGGAATCCACGTGTCAGCACCACGCACGAGTGCTGATCGCAGATCGCATGGTTTTATGGTTTATCTCTAACGGTAGAGTGGGAAACCTACAGGCAAGTATTGCGATGAAATTTGATTGGTTCAAGGTTTTGTGGGACCCAAATACTCTTGTTCCACATATATTTGCATCGGTTATGTGTGTTATGTCATGTTATATCCATTTTGTTTGATTGCTAAGTATGTATGTTAATATACGTTGTTTTGATCGCTAAAAGTATGTATGTGGAACAAACACTAGAATTGGACTCCTCTGCATTATAAAGAGTTTTATGTGGGCCATATCACATAGGTCACAAAAGAACGACATGAACGCATAACAAAGGACTAGGAACTCATGTTGAACAGTGTTGTGGCAGTAAAGAAAACGAAAAAGGTTGAACGCGGAAGAAGAGTCAGGCTAATAGGGGTAGTTATGCAGCAAAGTTAGAATACAAATGCAGAAATAGAAAAGACAAAAAGACAACAATCAGAAGAGTACAAACGCTTAGCAAATCTAAGAAAATAAAAGTGATAAGTAAATAATTGATTGTAACTGAAATTGTGTTATTTATTATTTATTTTTTTTGATGCAAAGGAAAGTCTTTGTAGGCAAAGAAAAACTCAAATGTAATATTGAAATGAGTACATAGTGTTGTAACATCCTGAATGTGTTGAGCGAGGAAATGAGAAGGTGGAAGGAAAAGAGTCATACCTGTTCATTTCATATTCCCATATGGAATGCAAATAGCTATGAAGTGATCTCTATAAATGATGTTATTGTGATATGCATAGAGAGGTTATATAGTGGAAGAAGAAGAAGGAGAAGATAGAGAAGCTATGAATATCTAGATATGATTTAAAGTAGATATGAATTCTGGAAGGATAGCAGTGAAGAAGGAGAAAAAAAGAATTTATATCTAGGTAAATTATCATATGATTTTATTGTAGAGTGAGGAAGTTGGTGCTTCCATATCAAGTTGTAGCTTGATAGATGTCCAGTTGTAGCTGGCTGAGGTAGAAACCTCCTGTGGGTTTTAGCCTACAAAAAATAGATGGGAGTTGGAGCTTATTTGTAATTTGTAACTTGCAAAATTGATGTAGTAGCCTCCTGTAGGTTGGAGCCTACAGAAAATCAGTGGTGAGAGGGATTTGGACCTTTCCTTTGCATCAAAATAATAATAAGACGTGGTTTTCTCCCTTATCAGTTTCCACCTATATCTATTGTCTATGTGCTTGATGATTATGTGTTGATATTCTATATTTAATCTGCTTAATACCTGCTGGTCACTTATTAAGATTTTTGTTCCATTATAAATTAAGTTGATCATGAAATGAAAGTGTAAATAAGTGTTAAAAGAAATTTTTAAAAGACCATAAATTCATTAAACTAATTCACCCCCCCCTCTTAGTTTAACTAAGGGTTCAACAATTGGTATTATATCTAGTTCCTCTGTATCAATTTAATAACTAGAAGGAGATCCTAGGTCCCCAAGATGGCTAGTTTAGAAGGATGCTCAACAAATAAATCTCCTTTGTTTATTGGCACAAACTATGCCTTATGGAAAATAAGAATGAGGACGTACATAATGTCTCTAGGAATAGAAGTTTGGGCTACTGTGGAATTAGGATATGCCCCAAAGGACGTTGACACAGAAAAAGAAGCCAAACAAGATTTTATAGCTAATGCAAAAGTAGTGAATGCTCTCTTGAGTGGTATGTGTGAGTCAGAATTTATTGAAGTAATGCACAGTCAGACTGCCAAAGAAATATGGGATACATTAGAAAGTATCCACAAGGGAGATAAAAAGGTGAATATGGCCAAGCTGCAAACCTATAGAGCTCAGTTTGAAAACATAAAAATGAATGAAGTTGAAGATATAGCCAGTTTCTTCTTAAAGATTGCGAAAATTGTGAATAATATTAAAGCTCTAGCAGAAACCATTAAGGAATGTGTAATTGTGCAAAATATATTGAGATCTTTACTATCCAGGTTTAACCCTAAGGTTTTAGCCATAGAAGAAAAATAAAATTGGGAAACCTTGACCACGAACCAATTACTTGGAAAGTTAACAGCTTATGAGATGAGACTTCCACAAGGGAAGTCAAATGTGAGAGAGGCATCCTTTAAGGCTAATAAGCGCATAGAAGAAAAGGAAGGTGAATGCTCCTGCTCTGATGAAAAAGAGGCCAAATTTTTCAGAATATTGGAGAAAGGCACAGGTAGGTATAAAGGTAAGCTTCTATTTTAGCAATAGGTGGGGCACTATGCATCTAAATGTCCTCATAAGAAAATGGAGAATTAGTCAAGAGAGAAAGAGAAAACCAATTTCAGCAATACGCCGAAAGGGAACATATTTAATCGAATATCATTATATGTTCGACAGAAGTGCGTCTAAAAGCTCAGATGAATCCCCCAATGAAGAAGGAACTTCAGAATTTATCTTTATGGCCAAGGAAAAGCTTGAGGAATATCTCCTGGAATTTGAAGAGGAAGGTGAGGTAGATCTTAAGGGGGAGCTAATTAGTGCCCTAGAGGAAATAAGCAGACTTAAACTTAAGAGTAAGAAACAGAAAGAGATTCTCTTAAAATATGCTAAGACAGAACCAAATTTAGAAGACCTTATTAAATTGAAGATTGAACTAGAAGAATAAAATAAAATAGAGGATATTCTAAAAAAACAAATAAAGGAGAAAAATCAGGAGCGAGAAAAGCTGGAAGAAGAAGTGGTAAGCCTGAGGAAGAAATCAGAAAAGGTCCAAATTTAATTAACTACGAATATTTCTCAAATGAAAAGCTCTAGTCATTTGGAAAGAACTCTTAATGCTCAAAGACCTCCTTTTATAAATTTTGGGATAGGATATGAAGGAGAAAATAGCAAATCCAAGGTAGAATATAACAATAATATCATTTTTCTAAAAGTTGTAAAGGATGATGAAGCAGCAAAAATGGGATCGAAAAAATTAGAAACCAGCAAGACCATGATATATAAAAAAACAATAAAAAACAAGAAACAACCTCTCAAGTGACAAAGAAAGAAACGAAGAGACAGTAAACTGCACCAAAATCATGCGCTCCTAAGGATGAATTGAAAAAATTTGGAAGATGTCAAATGAGGTTCCTTCCTCCTATGAGAAGTATCACTTGATTCGCCTGCCACAAACCTAGACATATTGTTCAATACTGTAAGATAAAGAAACTCCATTCAAACTAGAAAAAGATACTACTTCTACCAGAGACAGATACTACTTCTATGGGTATTGTTTTTACTGTAAAGGGTTCAGTCATAAATCCATGGAGTTCAGAACTTATATACAGAGACTGGTGTATGAAATCTCAAGGGGAATTATGAACAATGGTGGATTATCTCGTATACATAATCCTTTCAGAAATACAGGCTACCATAAATTTGGGCACAAGTCTCACGAATGTCCTCTTAAATATTGTGGTCCATCTCCTTGGGAAATTTACCAAACTAACAGTTGCATGCAATGGAGAAAGAAGATAAATAAGTGTGATCTGGTTCTAATAGCTCAAGATCAGAAAATACAATTTTATGTGGACAGTGGGTGCTCAAAACATATGAATGGAGACCGAAGCAAGTTCATTACCTTTGATGAAAAGAAATATGGAAATGTAACATTTGGCAATGATAAAGCAGGGAAAATCAAGGGAAAAGGCACAGTTAGCCTGAACAATGGAAGAGGAGAGGATTAGTATGTACTATTTGTGGATGGTCTGTAAGCCAATCTGCTAAGTGTTAGTCAAATGTGTGATAAAGGTTGTGAGGTCATTTTCAGAGCCCAAGATTGTGAAGTAAGGTCTATCACCACAGGAAAGTCCTTGATCAAAGGTGTTCGAACAGAGAGCAATGTCTATATAGTAGAAGAAGAGAATGAATTATACCACATCAACAAACTTGTTGAATCATGGTTATGGCATAGAAGATTGGGACATATAAACTTTGACCACACCATCAAACTGAGCAAGAAGAAAGCAGTCAGAGATTTCCCTACAATTAATAAGCCTCCAAATACCATTTGTAATTCCTTCCAACTCAGCAAGCAAACTCACACATCATTCAAGGCTAAAGACCAACTATCTAAAAGTAAGCCACTTCAGCTTGTACACATGGACCTGTGCGAACCTTCAAGAACTAATGCGCCAGGTGGAGAATCATATTTCATGCTAATAATAGATGATTTTTCCATATTGACGTGTGTGCCATTTCTTAAATATAAATCCAAAGAATTTGAGAAATTCAAGATCTTCAAAGCACTGGCAGAAAATCAAAATCGATGTAAGCTAAAATGCATTAGATCAAACAGAGGAGGTGAATTCACAAACGATGACTTTGCAGACCTATGCAATGAATGTGGGATAAAGCAATAGTTTACAGCTGCAGGTACACCCTAGCAGAATGGAGTGGCAGAGAGGCAAAACAGGTCATTACAACAGATTTCCATTGAAATGATGCAAGAAAGCAACATTCCCCAAACCTACTGGGCAGAAGCAGTACACATAGTTGTTCATATTCTTAACAAAGCTCATCTTAGACCAGATTGTGACAAGACCCCATATGAATCATGGCATGGGAAACTAGCATCAATCAAGCACTTTAGAGTCTTTGGCAGCAGATGTTTCATAAAGAATAATGATGAAAAAATTGGGAAGTATGATGCAAGAGCTGGTGAAGGAATATTCCTAGGATATGCATCCAAAAGTAAGGTATACAAGTGCTACAACAAAAGACTGCATAAAATAGTGGAAAGAATTTATGTGAGATTCGACGAAGATCTACCAAAAAAAACTAGAAGCACAAGTAGCACCAATCCTCCAGATGATCATCAAGATGAGAATAAAGAAAATGAAGAACAGAGTAAGACAACAGAAGATATTGAATTAAAATCAAAATTTCCCTTGAGACATACTTAGAAGAACAATCCAGAATATCAAATGATTGGAGACAAGTGTGCAGGAGTCCAGACTAGAAAACGGCGAGCTGAACAGACCGAGGAAGTGTACCTAGCCATGTTTTCATAGATAGAACCAAAGAATTTCGATGAAGCCAGCAAGGACAAAAATTGGGTAAATACTATGAATGAAGAACTAGACCAAATCGAAAAGAAAAAGACCTGGGAGTTAATGCCAAGACCCACTGGGAAGAATGTCATTGGCACAAAATGGATTTTCAAGAATAAGATGAACGAACAAGGTTAGGTAATCATAAATAAAGCTAGAATTGTATGCAAGGGATACTCTCAGATCGAAGGACTTGATTATGATGAAACATTTTCCCCTGTAGCAAGAATGGAAGCAATCTGGATGTTTTTTGCATTTGCATGCTATCATGATTTCAAGGTCTATCAAATGGATGTGAAGTATGCCTTCTTGAATGGATATCTAGAGGAAGAAGTCCACATGGAACAACCTGAAGGATTTTCCTTAACAGATAAACACGACTATGTGTGAAAATTAAAGAAAGCCTTATATGGTCTCAAACAAGTTCCATGTGCATGGTATTCTAGGCTGGACAAATACTTACAAAACCAAGGTTTCAAGAAAGGAGGAGTAGACAAGAATCTGTACATTAAGTCTTATGAACATGAACTCTTAATTGTAGTAGTATATGTAGATGGCATCATGTTTGGTAGCAACAAATATGAGGTAGCAAAAGGATTTGCAGAAGAGATGAAGTCATAATTTGAGATGTCTATGATTGGAGAGCTCGCCTTCTTCTTAGGACTTCAAATTCTACAAAATAACAGAGGAATATTCATTTCACAAGAAAAATACTTAAGAGTCACGTTGAAAAGGTTCCAAATGGAAGACTAAAAACCTGTGTCAACTCCCATGATCACTGGATGCAAGCTATGTGCTTATGATGAATTCGTAGATGTATATCAAAGACTTTACAAATCTATGATAGGAAGTCTTCTAATTTTAGGATGAATTCTAATCGCAAGCGTACGAAAAAGCTCACTTTAGCTGTGCATAACAAATAGCCCTAACATTAAATATGGCTACCAATTTCTTTAGATCTGCAGTTAGTTGACCAAGACGAATGCTACAAAATATAGATCTATGCAATTAAAGACATTAAGAAGTAAATAAAAGCAAGAGTTTCTCCATGCATCCAATAGACAAGACAAGAATATTTTTAAAGAATTGTTGTATTTATGACACCTGGGAAGGGAACATAGAAAGATGTTACTAGTCCCCCTCAATGGGACGCGTTCTTGTATGTCCTCAGCACTTCAGATCTAAGATCTCTCTCTCTTGGTGGTGTATAAAACCTAGACAAAAATGGAACTCAAAGGGAGTTCACAAGCAAAAAGATAGAAAAATATGACAATGATGGAGGATCAAAGTCAGACCAAAAGTATAGATCTAGAGTGATCTTTAGGCAAAAAAATGTAGTGAGTGAATGGGAAAACCCTTCTATTTATAATAAAATATTGAGTTAGTCTAGATATTGGTGCATAATTAAAATATTTTTAACCAAATCTAGATCCAACTTTTATGGAATATTTTATTATATTTTTTGGAGGAAAAAAAATTTGAATTTGGTCAAATCCTTTTATTTGTAAATAATAAAGAAAAAAATGATTTATTTATTATTTTAAGGATGTGGTTGAGTAATAATTAAATAAATAGTGATTTATTCAATTATTTATAAATTTTTAGTCAAATTTAACAAGGAATATTATTTAAATAATGTTTAAATAATTATTCCTAGAAAATAATAAGATAAATAATGATTTATCTCATTAATTTTCTTGTTTTGGGTTAAATATGACTAGGAATATTAATTAAATTGTTGTTTAACTAATTATTCCTTGAGGAAAATCAAACAAATATGGATTTATTCAATATTTCCTCATGGGGTTTCCTGTTTAGACCATAAACAACTTAATAAATTAAGGATTACTAAGTTATTTTTCATAGTGAAAATAATTTACTTAGGGTAAAATTGGTCTTACATGGTGTACTTTGGTCCATCTAATAGTAACAAGTTAGATGACAAAAAATTGGTGTAACAGATTTCCCCCCAACATGCGAGCATTAGGAGCTAATCGTATGACCGAAGTATGTTGTAAGAACCCAATCACTAGACACCGAAGGGGAAGTCATAGAGAGAGAGAAATATATGGTAGACCCAAGTGCTAGAGGAAAATACCCTAAGGAGGCGAGACTTACAAGTGTGACAAATCTCTTTTATGAGTGAGTACATGTGCTACAAGAGGCGGGGGAGGCATACCTATGCCCGCCAATACAAAGTAAAAATAATAATGCTTACAGTAAACAAGGGACTGAACTATATAGTACATGCTGGCAAAAACATGAGCCAGATAAAAACATGATAATGGATCCCACATACATGTTGTGCCTGGGATAACATCCAAGACTTATACAATAATATCTGAGTACATGAGATATAAGTATAACCAAAGAGGCCCTGTAAATAGGAGAGGGCTTTGAAAATCTGAATGATACATGCAAACTAGAAGGTGTTGCACACGGATGAGGTTGAAACCATCAAATATATGGATCTGCATAAAAGGCTATAATGAAGAGGTCATTCGGCATGTGTGGGGCTACCTGAAGGGCCACCCCCTCATGGGGTCTGAAACATCTCACACACGCCCAGGAATCACCGGTACAATCTGTTTCATCACTAAACCATCGAGTATACGGATCTCGATCATGCTGTAAGGAGCTGAAGCTGAGAAACAATCAAGTAAAAGGGAAATAAGGGGTCCCTTTTCTTGATCTGAGGCACTGAAAAAGAGTGGAAGCTGGAACCAAGGTACATTGCCCTCTAGACCTATCTTCTGGAATGAATGAGCTGATGTCGACCGAAGGAGGTCTTCCATAGGTGAGGCAATAAGGAATCCTCAACTAAGGCACGAGAGAAAATAGTAGAGCGACTAACAGACTGAAACCAGGGATGATGATGGAATGGGGGGTACTGAGCAACAGGCTGACGACTTCCCTTGTTAGGGCATGAAGGGCATGGATGACCTGTCATTAACTGACACGATATCAAAGGTGATAGGGGATAGTAGGACTCAAGGCCATAATGTGCGACACAAGAGAGGAACCAATCAATGAAGGATGAAGGAATATAGCAGGATACAAAGGGACTCGGGATAAACTCCATGGATGCGATGATGGCTCAACTCGGATGCTCTAAACAAGGGCGACTCGATGATGTTGCCACATAGAAAAGGTCCGATGGGGACCATAAAAACATGAGTACAAGAGGGTTACTCATGACAAAATTTGACATGAGCATGGACAAGTATGGAGGAAAATTTGTCCCCCAAGTACAAGTATTGTAAGTGAAGAAATTCGATTTTGAGGAGTGGTGAAGTGACCCTTCTTGGAAAAAATGTGTCCAGGTGAAGTATCAAATCACAAAAAGCTAAAGGATACCCATTTGAGAGCTCAATGAGAGCTTTCCAACGGTATGGACAATTTTTCAAACTGAGCTACGGTTTGGCCATAGTGGGAAAAAGAAAAATTTGGGGTTTCTCTTTTAATAAGGCATTTTCCCTCCAAATTCACTCATTTGCAAGTGTACCTGTGGTGAATGTAGAGAGGAGATAAGGCCCTAAATCTTGCGGTGAGCGTAGCGGACAAACTAACTGTTGGAATCGAGATCCGTCAGTTGCAGGTAAGAGGCCTAACCTTATTCTTTCAATTAAGGGGATCAAAATTTCATTTTAGACACCCAGAGCTCATGAACAGGCTAGGTTTCACTTTTTGGGGTCTGTTCTGCGACCTGGGTAGCAGGTACTGGGCAGAAAACTACGACTTGTCCCAGGAAATGACCTGAAAAGTGCGACCTGTCAAAGAAAGGGGGTTTCAGTGTTGTTTTTGGCTGAGATCTAGGATTTTTATGGTTGAGGGGCATAGGTGTCACCAAGCATGTTGTGTTCGTGCCAAAATTTATTTAAAATAAGGGGAATCTAAACACATTTAATGATGTGGTGCACCATTTGTTTTTGTTATGGTTATGCAGTTTGAGAAAGGGAATGTAGGATTACCAATATCTTTTGGTACTGCATATATGAAGCAAATGGACTAATTTTTTGGGTTGGCATACACGGTGTCACTATCACCAAGAGTGTATTTAGAGATAATGAACTGGTGCTCTCCTAGAAAACCCACAGGTTGGTCAACAACAATGTCTAGGGGACTGGGTTGCTGATGTAAGATGAAGGAATGATGAGGGGTATCATCCCTAGAGTGATCTGCAGTGATATGGGAATCTAGAGGTTCTTCTAAATGGGGAAGAATAAGGGTACTAGAGTCAACATGACCAGATACACTAGGAGAGTTGTGGAGAATTTATTTTCCTGGTCTCTCAAATATGGGTGCTCCCTTACCTAAACATTTGGTTTCAATGTAATGGCCACAAGGTGTATGTGGTTCGAATGCATGGGTTCGATGTAAGGGGGGATAGATAAATTCATGGGTGGTGACTGCTTCCATAATGTCATCATCACAATAGAAGATGAGGTGACTAGTGGAAGAAAAACCACGTGGTGCGGAAAATCTACCTAACTCATCATCATGAGAATTGAGGTTCACATGCACATCGTCATGGAGGGTGATGAAAGAACAAGTAGAAGAAGGATCCACCGATGTTGAGCCCAAGGTGATCACTGAAGGGAGGTCAGGTGAAATAGAAGGGGAAGTCCCAGGGGGGTCTTGCACCGTGGATCTCATAGATGATGACAAGTAGTGGACAGTGGCCGAAGACTCTGTCATTGCGACATCCAGAGGGGGAATGTCAATAGGAGTGGATGTGTCCTCGGGTTCTGTTAGAGAAAAATGTGCAAATAAGGGAGTGGTGGACTCGTTGTGCTTTGCCTCGAATTAGTGAACTGTCGCTAGAGAGGTGCAAAAGTCCTCAAGGCGGGAACAGAGGTGGGTATAATGGCCATGGAGAGCACACAAAGCACATGGGTGGTTGGTGTGAATATTCTTAGTGTTCTTGGCTACATTCGAAGAAGGAATAGAGGTTTCCAAGACCGTAGACTCAGGGAACACGACATGAACCATGGGCTTGAGGCGAGGCAATTCATGAAAATTATGGGTGGCATGACCATGTTAGTCATCAGTATTTTTCACCTGTTTTTGATGACTAGATTCCTTAGCTAAGTTTTCTAGAAGCTAATCTCAAATTGTCAATTTTTCATCTAGAAAACACCCCAAACACATTTTTTGTCCTCCTACCCCTTCCTGTCAGTCTATGATGAGAACAATCTCTAGTTTTCAAGCCCTATCTTGTTTGAGAAAAATATCCCTGCCTAGAGTTGTCTTATCTTGGTTTATCTGTTGTCATTTACCCTTGTTTCTCATTCCATTCACTATCCAAAGGTTGACAAAGTGTCTGCAACTCTATCCCTGGTCATCTTGTCATTTGAAAATTTGATCATGCCTAAGAAAACACTTAGAATCTGTCAAAATTGTCCCTAAGTTAGATAGTGGTGTTTAGGGATTTTTTCCTTGGCTAAGATATCCTAAGCCAAAAGCCTCTATCTAGTACTAGTCAACCATGAATTAGATCCTATTCTACAAAACAAGCATTATTCTATCCATAGGTTGCACACCACTAAGAGGTCACTTTGTCTTATTTCATAAGAATTTCAACAAAGGTCCAAATCAGGAAAAGAGAAGGTTTATCAATGTCTAAAGAAAAATGCTTAGATCAAGCAAAATCTACATGAAACACCAAAAGAACAAAGCAAGGTTCCAAAACATCTGTTTTTACATCTCTGCAGGGGTGTAATTGAATGATGATCAGTAGGAAAATAAGAGAAAAGGGACAAGTTCAAACAGGTCTCTCATGATGAAAATGTTCGCCATCAATGATCAGATGGAGAACTGTGAAGTAAAGAGCAGCAAATGTACATGTTATAAATCTAAAGGCTGCCTGAGGAGCAGAGATCATTCCTCATCAATGAAGCAAATGAAGTAAAATGAGATTTTGATCACCAGTGCTCCACGATCTCCTCCAAAAAGTAGTGCTGCTTAATCTTCCAAAGGGCATCATCATGAAGGGCATAAGAAGATAGCTGCTTATTATGTTACCTTGAACCTGGGATGTGAACCTTGATCAAAGACAATTTCAAGGTACCTTGAAAATACAGTCAAGGGAAAGTTAGTTCAAAGGTTTCCAACAGTGAGCATTATCCTTATACCAACCACTTTATTCACTCCCTAAAAACTTCACAGTGATATAATACCAAGCAAAGACATATATTGCAGAGAAAATGACACAATTTTGAAATAAATGAAATTTCATGTGTATGATGATAATCTCCTTCATGAAAAGCAAATGGTTTGAAGTACAATGATAGAAAACTCCTTCATATAAAAGCAGAGGGTTAGAAGACATATTGTTTTGACCTCCTTCACTAATAAGCAGAGGGTCAAACATATTTTTTAGAAACTTCAGTGGCTTCTTGGCGCTTTTTCCTCCAAAGATGAACAGAAAATGCATAGCAGGGTTTGAAATGTTGTTTTGATAAAGTCTCTCTTGGTAAGACCATGTTGAGAAATAGTGGTAAAACAAATGAAAGTTTATAAGTTAAGGTTCTATTTCACATCAAAATCAAGACAGTGACATGATGGTGCTAAAAATCCTCTATTCTTATGTTGATGAAAGCCTCCTCCAAAGGACAAAACCCGAGGCTGAAGTTTTGTTTTAAAGCACCCTCATCTGAATGGTAAAATTGGTAGACTAAGTTCTATTTTTAGCAATTTCTGCATACTGGTATAGAGAAGCATTCACACAAAAGGTGTATGTGAAAAGGAAATTTTTATTTTACAAGATCCATTATTGTTTTTCATAACTAACCCCTCCAAATGATGAAAGAAGGGCAAGCACCAAAGGTTACTTTTTCAGATCATGTAAAAGAAAGTGGGCACATTATTAAGATAGATAAACTTTCATTGATTGAAGGCCTCTTTCATCATGAAGTTATGGTCCTAACCATGATTTATAAATGAGCATAAGTGATCACAGTTGCAGGGATTATCTTCAGGACAAATAGAAGGTCTACACACAGTCAAGAGAAACTGTTAATACAAAGTGCCTAACAGTAACAGTGGTCTCCTTCACAAAAGGAGAGGATCAGCTCTCCAAATGATTAACAGTCCATATAGACCAACTTATTCAAAGGGTCAAAAGAGGGTGATGTAACCATGATTCACATTTAGTCAAAGAATGCTTCCATCAAATGATAAGAGACAAAGTCCTGGTGGATACAAGCAATCTGCATTTTTAGGTGTTATGGATCAGATGATAAATTCTAGTTTCAAATTTGAAAGACCGCCTTCAGAAAGGCAATATGGCACAGTGCCTTATAAAGGTGAATTTTTAAGTTTTAGAAGACTCCTTCATCATACAAGCAGAAAAGAAAATCATGGTTTAAGGACCTCCTTCTCTTCATACCACAGTGGTTTTTACCTAATGATGCCAAAGAGGCTGCAATGGTGTTTTTATGATGGACCTCCATGGTAAACAAGCGGAGGCAAAAAACACAGTTTTTATAGCTCCTTCACATCATAAACAAGGGGTTATAAAAACATCAAGATATGATATGGTGTTTTAAGAGAATATTTATTGAATAGACAGAGTTAAGAAATAGTGTGAATAAGAAAGGGCACAACACAGTCATCTAGGTCTCAAGACATCCTTCCAAGGAAATAAACACATCACAGTTTTGGCAGTGATTATGAACAACTTAGATAAATAAAATGACATGAACTCCTCCGAAATGAGCAGAGGGTCACAACCATCATTAGGAATGAGGGCATTCATATTTACAAAGGATAGTTTACAAAGGCTTAAAAAGGGAGAAGCTTGATTTTTTAAATTGAAAGGAGGAAAATGTTGTTTCAAAAGTATAAATGGCACGGCCAAACGTTTCTTCATACCATTGTTTTTCAAACCTCGTGGGCAAGAGGAATAGTTTTGAGCAATTTTGAAGTCATTTTCAACTGGTTTGAACGCACGGCGTGCCTGTACCCTTGCGCGGCGTGCCTGTAGGTGCCTACCAAAGAAAATTGTGAAGGGCGCAGCGCGCCTATGTAGTTTTGCGGCACGCCTATGCCCATCGTTCAATGGGCGCCCAGGGCTGACCTGACAACATCATTCAGAGCCTGCCCGGCCCAGCAACCAAGCTTGAATGCAGCGCGTTTGTCGGTTCAAAGCCCGCCCAGCCCATCAACCAACTCTGAACACAAGTTTTCCCGCCCGAGCCAATGCTGCAAGAAGCTCTCAAAGGTTCCAAGATTTAACTTTACACCACAAGCTCGTCTCGACTCTTCAAACACAGCAAAACACATTTTTCAAAGGTATTTACAACTCTTGGCCCAATTTTTGATTTAAAGGAATAGTGTTCAAAGAAAGGCTTATTGGCAGTTTTAAAGGGAGGTTTGTTGATTTAAGTTTGTAAAAGATAATCAAAGTGTCACAGAGAAACTAAACAAAGTGCTTAAAGAAAAACACAGTTCACTCTTAGGACTGTCATGTTTATCAAGATCGGAGAAAAACTAGTGATTTCAAAGAGCACCCTTTTTGCTTCAAATAACCAAAGAGAAAGCAGTGATTAAACAAGGAGACCCATCATTTCAGATTAAAGGCTTGAAACTACATAAAACAGGGAATCATTGTTTTCAAACTAGTACCTTTTGAAGGTTGAAACTTTTTTTTTAAGCACATAGAAGATCATACAATCTATAAAGGGGAGACAAGTTTTGTTTAAAAAAAAACTACTTACTAAGTGACAGGGAGACTACTTTTCTTAGAGAAACAGTGATCATTAAAGAGGGACAGTTTGTTCAAAGGGGAAGCACAGTGTTTTTTCAAGAGTGTACTCTTTGCTTAAGAGAGAAAGGAAGATAGTGATTGGGTGAAACAGTTATGATCAGTTTACAAGGGGTTTTCTCAGTCTCTTAAAAATAGTGATTTCAAAAGGACAATGATTAAAGGATAAATATTTTTTGTCAGTATTTAAAGGAGGTCTTCTTACTGTGAATAGCAAAGGATAGAAACAATGAATAGGAAGGAAGAGTGTTAGTGTCAAAAACCAAAGGGAACTTATCTTCATAAACCACAAATAGATTTTACTAAAAGCCTTTTTCTCACAACACAGTTCATAAGAAGGGAGTTTTATTTCACTTATCAACTAAGGACAAACTCAATCTTGCAAGGAGGAAAAGGTGTTTTGATTGAGGGCCTTTTTCAGTGATCATTTGAACATTTGTTTTGGTGAGTTAGTGAAGGGTATAGAAAGCAAAAAATCCTCCAAAGAAGGACAACAGAAGTGGGTATCACAATAGGTATGAGCCTATTACAACTCAGGAAGTGAATGAATTTCCTTCAGTACTCTTCAATTTTCATGAAGTAGGGTGCTTGGAATTTTTCCAAAAAGTCCAAGAAGTAAAAAGTCACCTTCCTTTGACACATTTGTTTGCTTTGAGGCTACAAGGAAAGCATGTCCATATAGCAGGTCTGGATTTCAAACTCTCTCCTAGGGCTATCTCTAAAGCTACTAAGATCCCCTATATAGGAGAAAAGTGGTTCAAACAAACATACCTAGATCTGAATCACTACAAACCCTTTCTAAAACCAGACCATCAGGATGCTTGCCAAGCTATTTTCCCTTTTTCTCACTTATTGAGTAGCTATGCCCCCCTCATGAAAGTCATCATGAAGTATTTCACATGTGAAAGGAGGTTTTCCCGGATTTATGCCTATCACATCAGACTTCTTATGCATTTCACAAGAACTCAGTTGTTGAACCTACCTTTCTTCCTCTTTAGAAGCATTGACAAGATGGCCTCTATTGTCCAAAAGAAGCCCTCCACTCAACAACAAGCTTGTCTATTTCATCATTCCATTATCAAGATCATCATCCTCCATCAACTTGAGAAAAAGGGAGTTTCTTGGGACTCTTTCATCTCCCATCCCGATTTTGCCATTGCCTCTTCATCTCATGCGCCTTCCTCACCATCCACTCATCATGTTTCTCCTTCTTCTAGTAAATCCACTCCTAAAAGACAAAAATCCCCTATGATTCAGAGTGAAGAAGAGAAGAGGAAAACTAGTAATGAAGAAGGGCAAAGTGACAAGAAGCAAACTAGTGATGATGAGGGACAAAGTAAAGACTCTAAGCATGACAGTGGGGAAGAAGGAAATGATGAAGAGCATGAAAAAATTGATGGTGAGCATAGCAGTCATGAAGAGGAACATGATGACAGCCAACACAGCAGTAAGCATGATGGTGATGAAGAACAAAACAGTGAAGGTAAAGAGCACAGCAGTCATAAAGAAAGCAGGGACAGAGATGAACAAGGCAGTCCTCAAGAAAACAAACAAAGTGGCAGCCAAAACAATGATGATGAGGGTCATGACAGTCCTCAAAATGACACTTCTGATGAGAAACAAGACATCCCTCAAGCAAGCAATGATGATGGCAAGCAAACACCAAACAGTGAGCATTCCGAAGAGGGCAGCATGGAGCAAAAATATCAAAACAGTCCTAAGGGAAGCCAAGACCAAACCAAGGACCAAGTTGAGCAAGTACAAGTTATGAAACTATCTCTCCCTTCTCCTCAACATAGCCAAGAGCATGTGCTAGCTTCCTCTCCTAGGCAAGGGGCCATGACTCTTCTTCCAAAAGTGGCAAAGCCTAGAAACACTAGATCAGCAAAGAAGAAGATCACTCCAGCAGTGACTAGAAATGTCACAAGAGCGCTAAGAAGTAGAGGAAAAATGCCCAAAAAGAGTATTGTTGAATTTCCAAAGAGGAAGAGGACCAAGAAGTCTATCCAAGGCAAGGGGAAAGAAAAAGAGGAGAGTATTCATGAAAAGGAAAGAGAGTTTGACATCATCCAGATAGACAGTGATGATGGGGATGATGATGCTATAATTCTTGAGGCTCTTTTACAAAATAGAGAATCCAAAATTCATGACCTACAAGTTGATCTAGATAGGTCCAAGGACCTCATACATGTTCTACAGATGCAAAACAAACAAATGAGTGGTCAAATGGCAGTTTATGAGGCCTGGGATTTCAAATACCAAAGGGAAGCCTACAAAGCACAAGTCAAGCTTGAAGAGCTTATGGGCGAATTTGATGATACTGAAGAAGAAGAGAAGCCATTGAGGAAGAGGCCTAAGACTATGGGTCTCAAGAAGGCTTTGGAGAAAAAGAAGGAAGAAGAGGCAGCCTTTATTCGATCTTATCCGCTCACTCAATTGCTCACCCAAGAAATAGAGAATGATATAGAATCATGTCTTGAAAGGGCCAACAAGAATTTGGAGGATAAATTAGAGAAATCTAATAGAGACTTGAGTCTACAAAAGAAGATGACCGGGCACTATAAGAAGTTAAACCAATTTTCCCGAAGAAAGCTCAAACTTGCTCAAGAAAAGCTCAAGGCTTCTCGAAAGAGGCGTCTGGTAGAAACAATGGAGAAAGGCACATCAGGGTTTCAAATATTGGCCTCAGCTTCCTTACATGCTTCTGAGAACCCATGAGTGGCTTGCTCGCCAAAATTGATCAAATTTTGACAAGATTTTGTTTTTTGTGTTTTTTGGCCATAATTGCACATTTTTCAAGGCACTTCCATGGGTGCTAGGAGCATCCTCAGCTCATGAAATTCATTTTTTTTGATGTACTAAATTCAGGGGTAGCTACTCACAAATTTTTAGATCCAAAGGAGGTGTTTTGGTTCCCCAAAGAGGCGAAAAATAGTGATTTTTTGACTTTCTGCCTCACATATCAGCAAGGGCTAATTTTTTGTTTTTTCCACTCAGTTCAATTTTTGACATACGTCTAGGGATCATCTTTGGAAAAATAAAATATTTCTAGAAACTAGACATCTAGGGCTTTCAAACGAGCGATCACAGGCCTCGTTTCAACATCAGGACGTCTCTCAAAAGTGGTCTACGAGATAGGGAATTTTTTGTTGCTACGTTCCTGTAGCATTTTGGCAAAAAAGGCGGTTTTCTGAAGTGGCTTATCCAAATGTGCGTTAAGCCTTTTTTGGCCATTTTCAATTAGGAAAATTCAATTTTATTTCATTTTTTAGCATTTTAAGATATTTTTAAAGATATTTTGTGCCTTGGGCTTTGAAAAGCCTCAAGGACAAAATCAGATATTTGTAATAGGCCAATGACCTTCTAGTTACTCTTGGATAGTTTATTTCTCTTTAGCCTATATATTCCAAGAGATTTCATCGTATCAAGAGGCTGAACTTGATGATATAGAGCAATACATGATATTGCAAGCTTTGAAGAAACACTTTGTCTCATGATGTGGATGATTTCTTGTTTGTCTTGGATGGTTGAAGAGGACTGTTTGTTGGATTACTTGGCTTGGTAAAATGGTATAGTGTTCCTATCTGTATGTTTTCCTTAGTTTATCATACATGTTTCCATGCTTCTTGCTTGCTGTAGGTCAGTAAACAATATATTTGAGACATGCCCATGGAGGCATCTCAAGTTTCCTGATTTCATTACAGCTTCTCTATTTTTCTTCTTTCTTAGTTATGTCAAAGAATTCTTAACTGCTCTTTGATACCCTAAGAACTTGTTATCAATTTCATTAATGGTTATTATGTATGCTAGCTAGTATGATTCAAGGTATGCCCTGCTTACTCATAGCTATCCAAAACCCCATCACTGAAACCTTTCTTTGAATATTTGATTGTCCTAGTTGAACCAAAGAGGCCTTGTTTCGATCTTGCCCTTTGCCTATGCTCTGCAATCTTAGTTCAAAGTTCCCGATAGCTTAAAATATGATGTCTAGGAGTTCCCTCTTCGTAGATTGAGTTGTTTTTCTGTCTTGTGTGTTTTCCCCAAATTCTGAAGGAGATTTTCTAAAGTTAGAGGGTCTTATACTTCTATGTATTGCCTGAATGTTTATTTTATACATCTATCAGTTTGAAGTTTCATTTATGGTGATTAATGGTTAGCCCTACCACATAGATGTCTGCTGTAAAACTATTTATGCTTAAAAATCTTTGTCCTTCACAAGTTTAGTGTTCACCCCATTTCATTCAACCTAAAAGAATCCATTTTACCTCGACTAAATCGGCCTTGCAATATACCTTGTCCACCCTTTGAGACAATCTTGACCTTATCGACCCCATAGCCCAGTTGATCTGACCATCTTTTTATCCATCTATCCTTTGATCAGTTCTCCCTAAAAAACCTAAAACAAACCAAAAAACACATTTAAAAACTAGCCTAAAATCAGATACATAGAAAGCAAATAGAGAGAGCCCTCTCTGAGTCCAGGAAGGCTAGGTACTTGGGCTCCAAAGTTGGTTTGATGTTACCCTGTCATTTGGCTTGCCAATCTTCCAAATCACGAGACCATAACAAACCGAAAAAATCACACAAAGCACGAAGGCATACACTTTGGAGGCTGAGGAGGCATGGTTGGTCGGGGCAGCCTTGTATTTAGGTGCCTTCTTGTGAGATTTTTCCCCCTCACCCGATGCTTTCACAACAGGAGTAGGTTCCTGTTGAGGTGGCTGATGTTGGGTGTGGAGCTTGATTATCTTGTTTATTTTGTATCACAGCTTTGGACCCCTGTACCTTAATGGGGTGGCAACACCGCCTGTAACTGGGGGGTCTAGGAGGGGTGGCTGCAACTTTATGGAGCCCCCCCCTGGCAGGGGGTTTTAGGGGCAGCACCCTCGAAGCTAAAAATAGATGTAAAATTGCCTTGTAAAAGTATATTAATTTCTAGTCAATATGGGTCGTTCATTAGGCAGATGATTTGACAGTAGAAGTTATGTTTAGTTTAGGTTTTTTTTCCCTAGAAGGCAACCCCTCTCTTGTATGATGGTAT
Organism: Pinus albicaulis; assembly: GCA_034641835.2. Taxonomy (NCBI): domain Eukaryota; kingdom Viridiplantae; phylum Streptophyta; class Pinopsida; order Pinales; family Pinaceae; genus Pinus; species Pinus albicaulis. The sequence continues at coordinate 593,093,271 of CM076580.1, forward strand.
TCTATTGCGGCTGTGTATTGTATGTGTATTCTCGGAGCGAGAAACAGATAGGGATACTATGAGAGAGAATAGAGGATATTACAGAATATCTTTTATGTAGGTTGTGTCTCTTCATTTTGCTGGATAATAGAAAGGAAAGACTGGATGTTTGGAGTGGACGTAGCCCGAACTGGGTGAACCACATATATCTAAGTCTCTCTGGTTTTATGTGTTTTGTGTGCTTGTTTTTTCAACATATTTTATGTGTTGCATTGCTCTGTAATATATAATTTTTTAATAGCTGAGGCACGGAAGCAACAGGAGGGGTCATGGGGACTAGTTGAATCAGGGTCAAAGAAAGATAAGGTTTGGACTGACCAGGCAGGATAGCGGATGGGCGATCAATGTACTAGAATGGGATCCCCAGGGTCAGGTTAGGAAGGGATAAGGTAGCCATAACAAGTACAGAAAACACTCCAGGGGGGGGAGCTAGGAACAATATCTGACCGGAGGGGTAATGGCCAGGTGGGACAACTTCGAGATGGTTAAGGCCAAGAGGAACCATAACAGGAGGGTAGAGAGGCTCATGGATACTAGCTACAGATGAGGGGCCTTGAGGAGGCAGTCCTGAAGGCTAGGTCGAAGTGCTAGGAGTAGATTGCAGAGGGTGGGGCTACTGACTAGTCAAAGCAGGCCACTTGAGGGAAGCCCAAGACGATTGCATCATGCAAACGTTCGACGAGCTGGGGTCAAAGACAGGAGGAGGAAGACAAGGGAAAGAAACAAGTAAAGAAGATTCTTTATAGACTCTAAGTGAGACACTGGTCAAAATTTCGACGGTTTTCTTATTGTCCACCGAAGAGATGATGGGCTCAGGGGAGGTCTGAGACATTGGTTCATAATATGGTGACTATATTCTCATTATGAGGAAAGGAAATCTTGTGGTGAACCATAGATGGGATAGTAGACATCGCATAAGTGTATCTACGACCCAATAGAATGTTGTAATTTAAGGGGGCATCAATGACTCGTACATAAACACAAACAATCTTTCCCGCAAGAGTAATAGGACAATTGCGGAGCATGCCAATGGGAAGGGAAGGATGGCCATCCCATTCTCATAGGGTGATAGTGGAAGGGGCCAAATTAGGAGATCTGAGTTGCTTCCAAACCAAATCGGACATCACACAGGTGGATGCCCCCTCATCAATGATACAATGGGAGACGTTAGCATTCCAGATCTTGAAGAGGATTTGGAAGGTGGCGGAAGAAGGAAGAGGAGGATGTTTTGACCAATCAACATCGAAGATGATAAAACAATCATCTAAAGAATCCACAGTGCCCATGGCAGTTAGTAGAGATTTTCGTTGTGAAGGGCACGACTAGAGGACTTCCAGCGTTGAGATGGTAGCAGGAGATTGCGCCAAATCATCTACTATACTATACGAATGGTCAGCTTTGCCAGAAGTTTCAAAATAATGGTCCCTTGGGGATCTAGGTATGAACCTCTGCCTTAGGCTGATGGATCTGAAAAGGACCATTGGTTGTCGAAAGAGGCTCTGTGGAACCTGAAGAAGGGGGCTCGGGGGCAGACGTAGCGGGAGGCTTGTTGTACTGACGGGACCGAGTTTGAAGGTTGAAGTCAATGGTAATGGGTTGGTCAGATTTCATCACGAGAATCTGGTAATCAGAGGTACTAGACAGAGGAGGTTGAGTGGCCACCTGACCTTCAGGTGGTTGGGTAGCCACGAATTCTTACTGAGGGAAAGGATTGGTAAACACAACCAGCTGGATAGCTTTGGCATTGGGAGGAACTGAAGGGGAGGCTTGTTGTCCTTACGAGGCTGCTTGAGTCTCCCAAATCTAATGCATTTGAGGTAAAAGAGGAAATCGTGGGTTTAATGACCATAGACACTGGAACAATAACAAAGCTTATTCGTGCGAACAGACCTATCCTGCTTGGGATGAGTGCCCTGTTGCTGGTTAGCAGTGTTAGGTGCATTCCCTTGGGGATTGGGTCCTAGATTACCTGGGGAAGATTGATTTTGGGTGCCTTTCCTCTTCTTTTTGGAAGTATGAGGATTATTTACGCCCTATTGTGCATACAGCTGCCCCTTGGGGGTGTTGGTTGTTGTTGCAAGGGTTGAGAAGGCAAGGGAGGTGGGGGTGCTAATGCTGGAGGAGCTAGAGCACTAGGATACAGATACAGGTAATAAAGAGGTTGGGAAACATTGTGGTAAACAAGCTGGGAAAAAGGAGGAGGTATTCCATGTCCTAGATACATGCTACCAAGAGGGGGAAAAGTGTTGGAGGAGCTGGCCCCTCCCTGAGGGAAACCATAACCCATGGGAGGATGAATGTACGAATGAGAAAGGGCTCCAACAATACCATCGGCACCATGGGATTCCCTAGTGCATTAGCACCACCGAGTCTAAGGAGATCAGGTAATACGGTATAAACCTAACCAGACTGTGCATATATTAGGTCATATTTTAACACAATCTGGAGAGCAGCTTCTTCGGTTTGAGGGAAATGAGATGTGCCATCTTTTCTGATAGAAAAAAAAAGGGATCTAAGGAACCAGTCCATGTAGACATGGTCTTCGAAGGTAGGGGCTCCACATAGGATCTTTCTTCTCAGCCATTCCTGGACATGATCAGATAGGCGGGTCGCAGACGATTGATGGAAAGAGGTCAAAAGTTTGGTACTAGTGTCATAACGAAGGGGAAGATGGAAGTAAGACAGAAAATCCTGGGCAAGAGTCACAAAAGTAGTATGAGAGGAGGAGGCTTGGTCTACGAAACTAGAGATTCTGGGTTCAATCCCCAATGGAGTCGCCAGTTGTTAGGATGAATTCTAATCGCAAGCATACGAAAAAATCTCACTTTAGTTGTGCATAAAAAACAACCCTAACATCAAATATGGCTGCCAATTTCTTTATATCTGTAGTTAGTTGACCAAGACAAATGCTACAAAATCCAAATCTATGCAATTAAGTACATTAAGCAGTAAATACAAGCAAGAGTTTCTCCATGCATCCAATAAACAAGACAAGTATATTTTTAAAGAATTTTTGTATTTATGGCACCTGGGAAGGGAACATAGAAATATGTTACCAGTCCCTCTCAAAGGGACGGGTTCTTGTATGTCTTCAGCACTTCAGATCTAAGATCTCTCTCTCTTTATGGTGTAGAAAATCCAGACAAAAGTGGAACTCAAAGGGAGTTCACAAGCAAAAAGATAGAAAAATATGACAATGATGCAGGATCAAAGTCAGACCAAAAGTATAGATCCAAAGTGATATTTAGGCAACAAAAGGTAGTGAGTGAATGGAAAAACCCTTCTATTTATAACAAAATATTGAGTTAGTCTAGATATTGGTGCATAATTAAAATATTATTAACCAAATCTAGATCCAATTTTTATGGAATATTTTATTATATTTGTTGGAGGAAAAAATAATTTGAATTTGGCAAATCCCTTTATTTGTAAATAATAAATAAATAAATGATTTATTTATTATTTTAAGGATGTGGTTGAGTAATAATTAAATAAATAGTGATTTATTCAATTATTTATAAATTATTTAGTCAAATTTAACAAAGAATATTATTTAAATAATTATTCCTAGAAAATAATAAGATAAATAATGATTTATCTCATTAATTTTCTTGTTTTGGGTTAAATATGACCAAGAATATTAATTAAAATGATTTTTAACTAATTATTCCTTGAGTAAAATCAAACAAATATAGATTTATTCAATATTTCCTCACGGGGTTTCATGTTTAGACCATAAACAACTTAATAAATTAAGGATTACTAAGTTATTTTTCATAGTGAAAGAAATTTTACTTAGGGTAAAAGTAGTCTTACATGGTGTACTTTGGTCCATCTAATAGTAACAGGTTAGATGACCAAAAATTGGTGTAACATCTATACCTAATTGCCTCTAGACTAGACATTATGTTGGCAGTGGGACTTGTGGCAATATATCAAGTAGGACCAAAACAAAACCATTTGCTAGCAATCAAGAGGATATTTAGATATCTGCAAGGAACTGTACATTATGGCCTGTAGTATCCAAAAGGCAGAGACTTTACATTGACAACATATACAGATGCAGATTGGGCCAGTTGTGTGGATGACACGAAAAGCACAAGTGGAGGTGAATTTTATTTGGGAGAAATTCTGGTGGCATGTTTAAGCAAGAAGAAAACTTATGTCTCTCTATCTACAACAAAAGAAAAATACATAGTAGCAACATATTTTTGCACACAAGTCATGTGGATGAAACAAACTCTTCAAGACATGAAGGTAAGCATCAACAAACCTATTTCTATCAAATGTGACAATACAAGTGTAATAAGTATACCAAAAAATACAGTACTTCATTCAAAAACAAAGCACATCCCAATAAAGTACCACTTCCTCAAAGAACAAGTAGCACAGAAAATAGTAAATATGGAGTATGTACCAACAAGGAACAAATAGCCGACATATTCACAAAACCTCTTGCTAAAGAACCATTTGAATATATAAGAGACAAACTAGGGGTAGTGTCTGCAGATGATACTCTCTAATATGATCAAAAAAATAAATAAATAAAAAAGAGGTTCCAATACAAGGAACAGAAACAGTGTAGTGGACAAGTGATAATCAATATCAGATAAGAAAGCATCATTCCAGGGGGAGAGTAGCCCATAATATTTATCACAAAAGAGCTAGAGAAATGGAGCAGTGTATGGTACAAGTCTTCAAGATCAAAGTACTATGTCAGAAGAACATCAAAAGTCAGAAGAAGAAGGACTAAACACAACTCAGAGAGAGGAAATACAGATATAGAATCTACACTAGGGAATGTGCAGCACTTTGCCATTGATGTCAAAGGGGGAGGAAAAGCAAGCAAAAGAAGAAAGGCTATTCTGAAAAGAAAGAAGAGGAAGAAAAGACACTTCTCAGAATGAAGGGGGAGGAATTCCTGGAGGAAGTATTGGAGTATTTCCATCAATGCCAAAGGGGGAGACTATTGTAAATATTTTCATTGATGGAAAAAGAGGCAAAGGAGCAACATGGGGAATATTTAGCATGATTACTTAAGGAAAAGAAGCATAAAAAGAACAAAGGTAGTTAAGGCAGCGAAAAGCAGCAAAGGCAGCAAAGTGGTTCAAGTCATGAAAGGAAGCTAAGGCAGCGAAAGGTAGCAAAGGTAGAAAAGTGGGTCAAGTTGTGAAAGGAAGCCAAGGCAATGAAATACAGCAAAGGAAACAATGCAGTTCAAGTCGTGAAAGACAGCCAAGGCAGTGAAAGGCAACAAAGAGGGTCATATCATGAAAGGAAGCTAAGGCAGCGAAAGGCATCAAAGGCAGAAAAGTGGGTCAAGTCGTGAAAGGAAGCCAAGGTAGTGCAAGGCACCAAAGGCATCAAAGCAGTTCAAGTCATGAAAGGCAGTAAGACAGTAGAGGCAGTGAATATAGCAGAGGAAGCTAATGAAGCATAGAGGCAGCGAACTGCTTCAGAACACAATAGAAGGAAATCGGATTTGCTAGACATAGCGAGGACCAGATATATTACACATTGCAGAAGTAGGAAGAGGCAATAGCAGTGAGAGCCAGAGCTACTATTGGCGAGGTAAATCCCCTCTATGGACAAAGGCGATCCCACTAGCCCTAGAGTTGGTCTAGCCACAAATGAGACACACTATAATATCGATTCCTAGTTAACAAATGGACGAAGATTTCATAGATGACTTACCGAAGGTCCTACGCTGTTGTTTTCTTCGGAAAGAGTGGATGCCTCTCACTCCTGGTTTGACAGATCACGATCTGCTCGCTTTCACGTTCGGATACCTACACATACACAAGAAACAACAATGATATACAACATACTATTTCACATTTGTAACTATCAGTCAGTTGAAGAAGACTAAATCAATTGCATTGGATAAACATAACACAATGATGGAACCAATACCATAGTCGAGTATATTAATGAAAGGAAGGAAGAGTACAACCAAGCTTCAACATTGCGGTCTCCTCCAACAGGGTTCCAGTGGAGCGCATCTCACAAAGGCTCATCAAGAATTCAGATGGGGCTCTCTCTACGGAATTTTCCTTGGTTCTACCTTCTTAATAGAGATTACTCAACTATAGTATCTCTTCTCCAAGCTCCGCTTCTTGGCTATATGTTCAGCTAGCTTTCATAAAGGGAGAAGGCTTGTTTATATAGAGGGAGAGGGAGAGGTTAGGATCCCTATAATCATGGAAGGGAGACCTATCTTCAAGGAGTCACTACAAGAAAAAAGTACATTGGTGAGGGGCGAAAATGGTCACCATAAGCTCATTGGTGAGGGTCAAAAGAGCTTTCGTCACCAAAAACTGAACGTCACCAAATGTGGCATCGCTGAAAGTATAGGTGTTGTGGTGACATTCAATGTCCATCATCAATAATGATTTATAGTGACGAATAGTGACCGTCACCATTTCATATGAGAAATGGTGACGGACAATAGCCTCCATCACCAAAAAATGAACGTCACCAAAGGTGGCGTCACCGAAAGTATAGGTGTTGTGGTGACATTCAAGGTCTGTCACCAATAATGATTTATAGTGACGGATTGTGACCGTCACCATTTCATATGGGCAATGGTGACGGACAATAGCCTCCGTCACCAAAAAACTGAACGTCACCAAAGGTGGCGTCGCCGAAAGTATGTGTTGTGGTGACATTCAAGGTCCGTCACGGATATTGATTATAATGACGGATAGTGACCGTCACCATTTCATATGAATAGCAATAATTTTTTGTGATGGACCTTTCATGGCCATCACTATTGGTGCATATATATGGTGACGTTCATTGACCGTCACCATAAACTCATTGGTGACATCAAGGTCCGTCACGAATAATGACTATAATGACAAACAGTGACCCTCACCATTTCATATCAACAACAACGATTTATGGTGACAGACCTTTAATGGTCATCAATATTGATGCGTATATATGGTGGAAATCGTTGACCATCACCATTTCATATTTTGGTGAGGGTCGAAAAATGTCACCATAAGCTCATTGGTGATGGTCAAAACAACATCCGTCACCAAAAACTGATCTTCGTCATTCCCTATATATGAATATCAGGGCATGATGGAATCGAACCACCAACCTCCTGCTTGTAAAGCAGGTGCTATTCCATTAAGCTAGCACCCTTTAAAGAATTAGACTTTTAAAAATTATATCTTGAAACTTCATAGATTGTAAATTCTACAACTTTCAATAAATTAAAGTCTCGACAATATTTTAATAAAAAAACAAAACACCATTGACATTGCAGGTCCCTACCTAATGGTTATGGAAGTTATGAAAAGTAGGTGAAGGGAAGAATTAGACTTTTAAAAATGATACATGGACTACCACCACAAGAATCCCCCAAGAGAGATCCAGTGGGAGAATCTCTTGAATCAGATTCAATGGAAAATGAAGGACTAGATGAAAGAGAAAGGCCTCAGCAGGATGGGGAATCCACCACCTCGAGTCAAGGAATATAAGAGGTCCTCAGAAATTCTTACAACACTTTGAAATAGAGCTAAGGGTAGAATATCTACTTAAGATCTACTTATGAATATTTCTTATGTAAAATAACTCAAATAGACAAGTAAATCCACAATTATAAAGTGATTATTTGGAATTTCAATCACTAATTTCAAGGCCAAAAACCTAAATAACCTAAAACACTCAAATATCATAAAAAAACGTGTGAAATAAAGACAAATAAAAATAGAATATGTTCTCGAACAATAATACGAAACAAAGACAAAGAGAATATGTTCTAGAACAATAATACAAAACACATCCAACATTTTGAAGTATTTGACTTGTCTTGGTGAACATGCGTCCTTAGCAAATACAATGTAGCAATACCTTCCCCACAAAAGAGAAGACATGTCAGAATAGTATGTTTGACACAGAAAATCATAAAGATGCCACAATAGCTACTCCATTCAACACATGCACAAGAAATACAACTTAGATGTTGATGGAAAAGTATGGGATAGAAACAAATATCCTAGATGCTAGTTGTCTCACAACATTTAATTCAGATTTTACATATTGGTATGATGTTGTGGTGAAGTTCCCAGTTTCTAACCAAAAGAAAAATTAATAGATCAACATAACATACACTGCCAACATGTAACGTAGCCAATGGCTTCATCATATGCCTCATGCCAGGAATTGGATTTTGCATACTAGACCAGTGATAGTTAGGTTCTAAATTTCAACCTTATTATTTTAGACAGCGTATGAGCAGCAGTAGAGAAGTCCTATAATAGAAATTCCATCACATTATAGTGATTTTTTTGTAGCATTTGTTTTATTTTTAGGGCTCATGTTTCAAACAATTTTAACATGGTTTTAAGGTTCCAAAAATATCATGGGAAAGTCTCCCTTATTGTAGTATTTGCAATATTTGGTGGTAGCCTCCATGAACTGTTTGACATCAATAATCTTGTTATAATACAACTGTTTTTAATAGCATGTTTTCATCCTCCATGGTCTCCAAACAAAGCAAACATATCACCATCCAAGCATAGATATAACTCGGCATATAAGATCAACTTTTGCTGGGAGGATGTGAGGTCATGTAACATACTCTTGTAGGATTATGAGGCAATATGAAGATGATATATAGAAGAAAATGACTGCAGATTCGATGGCAGCATGTGAAGAGCCCTAAATAGAAGATACAACAGTAGATATATCCTTTGATTGGTGGTTCTCTGGAACCCAATAGTGTTTGTATTTCCAATGGTTGATACCTCCAACTGTGGTAAATTTTCACCAACAAATAGAACTAGGGTTAATGACATCACGATTATGGCTCTAATACCAATGTTTGGATAGATAGGGAAGCATGAAAACAAGTATAAAAATACAGGCGCAATCAACAAATGTTTCCAACAATGATGTGGGGGTTTTGGGAAGCTTGTTGTGGGATAATTTGAGGGATTTCAGACAACTTTTCAGCCTTGTGAACAACAATAATATTTGTTACTTGTTTGTGACTACATCTAGGGTCATTGTAAGCAAATTATAGCCAACAATAAAACTCTAAATACCCATCAATCAGAACATTTCATCTTTCCTTCAAGCAAGAACCAATTTAAATCTTCATGTGTCTTCACCTTACAGAAATTTTGTGGCAGAAATGGTGGTGGTAAAAAATATCATAAGGGCTTTTAATATCTAGTGAAATTTTTTTTTTTGAAACCCTTGGAGTGGTTTTTGGGTATACCTCTCGTTGTTGGGTGTTCCTAGACTAGATCCTAGCAATCTAAAGCATGTATCAGATCCTAGTAATCTGTTGGGTGTTCCTAGTAACTTGTTGGTTGTATCAGATCCTAAACCAGCAGGTGTTCCTCCTCGGCAACATACATTCTTTAATTCATAGAGAATAATGTGAGGAAAAGGAGAACTTGAACCACATGTATATGCATAACCTTATGTTTGACCGTTAGCTTGAGTACAACAGCCTGAAATAGGTCCATCCTTCTCATCTTAGATATTATCTAGGCTTTACTCAGACAGTGCAGTTGATAAATGGGTTTCAACTGACCAACAGTTTACACCCAAAACCGAAATTTGAACTTAGTTCAGGCTAGCAATGGAAAAATTGGATCTTCTAATCATCCAAAACATTATAGAATTTCAACATTCTAATTGCCTCTTGGCCAGGAAAATCCAATCCTTTGAGTGTAGGAACCTCTCTTTTTTTATAAAAAGGCAAGGTTATACAGGTGATAGAAAATTACTTGGTTATATAGGTGGTAGAAAGTTCAGAAAGGAATTTGGCCAGCCCAACTTTATAAATGGCATCCACAAAACCATGTTGCATTAGTTTAGGTCCTTCAATCTACAAACAACAAAAATGTACTTCTCTAGGGTTTTTTCAAGGTGTTGAATCCATATATGTAGTCAAAATTATATTTTAAATAACAAAATTAAGATTTGGCCAAAAACAAATTTGGGGTAATAAGACAAAAACTCAAAAATGTAACATGTTTATATTCCAAAGATTACATTTTTTGGTAGCCACAAAGCATGGGTTGTCTATAGTTGCACACAGTCCATGTTATGTCTTACACCATGACCTTATCTTAAGGCATACAAACACACCCTAGTCTAGTGTTGACTATGTGAGTCTCTCTATATATATCATTGAATGTTCTGCTTTAGCTTATCCATCCATCCCTTGATCAGTCAATCAATCGATGATGGTGAAAGTGTCATCCATTCTCTTGCATTTTTGGTGCATTTAGGTTTTCATTCACCTCTGCAAATTCCATGCTAGCAGTCAAGGGCACAAATGGGAATTGAATCCAAGAAATTTGGAAGGGAAAGGAAATTTGGCTCATTATGGTCATCCCTACAGAAAGATCAATACCCCAAGTTTCTTTCAACTTCACAGAGGCGATCTGTATATAAATCTAACCAACTGGGGAGCTACCCTCGTCTCCCTCGCTCTTCTTGATGCTAAAGGTAATCATCCCTAAACCCTACCCTTCAACTGCTTTATCATCATTTACTCAGAGGGAGCTAGCTCATTAAGTATTAGTATTTATGCATTCAGGCCATCTAGCAGACGTACTTCTTGGCTATGACAATATTGCCTCATACATGGTATGTATTTGCATTTCCCTTTGGAAATTAGTACTGCCATCATATGCTAGAATTTTAAGATAAATTTACAGTTTCTACTCACATATTGGAATGGATCTCAAATGTATGTATTACCATGGGGAATATGAGATTGTTTATTAATGCGGAACATGAGCTCCAGTAGACCTTACTTTGGTGCCTTGGTGGGTCATGTAGCCAACCATATCAAGGATGGAGAATTCACACTAAATGGGAAAACATATCAGCTGCCTAAGAATGATGGCAACAACACACTCCATGGTGAAAATCTGCCTTTTCTATTCTGCATGCATGTTTTATCCAACTAACTAGAGCCCTATAATGACCACTACTCATGAATAAAATCTCTCTTTTTCTGTATATGTATGTTTGTTTATGGAGGTCTAGAGCACTACTATTTCAGGTAACATATGTGTAGTTTGGTGATCTGAATGAATGTAGGAAGGCTGAGAGGCTTTGACATGCAGAATTCTATATGAAAAAAAGAGTCTTTGAGCCACAAAGGAGGGATCTAACACAATTTTGTTGATCCCCTACAACTATCAAGTGTTCAGCAAAGGAGGTGTTAAAACAGGTCTGCACTACAGCAGAAGATACAACAAGTACCGCTATATTGTATGGTGTTCCTATCAAGCGCTGAGGCCCAGACTTAACCATAAAATTGCCCCCCTGTATCAGTCTTAAAATTGGTTTAAATAAATGCGAAAAATGATGCACAAGTCGGCTCAAATCAATATTTCGGCTCCTTAATCAAAAGACATGACTGTTCAGTTCATACACAAACAACTATAAATAACTAGTCATGCTCATCATTTTGGAATGAAAATTTCAGTGAAAAATACAGTGAGAATTCAGAGATAAAATAGAGGCCAAGGATATTAAAAGGGAGATCATAATTATAACGTTTTGGGCTAGAAGGATATATCTCTTGCAGACCTATTTCCACCTGCGGAAAAAAAAAATTCGGAACTGAATTCAGGCCTGAAATTTCGGCCCTAACAGGCCTGTAACTTCGGCCTTTCGAAAATCTCGGACCTGAGACTCTTCTTTGCAACTCAGACCCTTCTAATTAGGACCTGTGGTGAAATATGTGACCTTGCAAAAGTCTTGTAATTCAGATCTATAGTGGTAGTTTTGAAGACAAATTCAGACCTACAGATCTCTGTTTTTTTTGTATTAAGGTTCCATCAAATTCATACTAGTGGACAAGTATATATGGAGAAGCAGAGTGCTAGGCTGGGATAAGCACATCTGTGGAAGCTCGATTATCATTACACAGGACTGTTACCCTAAAAACTCGGATTGTAGAAATTACAGTTTCAGTTAAATGAATTTGGAGGCTCAGATTAGTGTTGAAGAAGCTCAGACTACTAACTGTGGAGCTTGGGTTAGCTCGGACCTGTGTGACTATTTAAAGCTTGGTTGAAGGCTTGGTTTTGGACAAAAACAGTGGTAATATGGTGGGTTCAGATTCTAGAATAAATTCTATGGAGAGGCTCGAAGGTGCTCAGACCTGTGGCTGTCCTGTGGTAGCTTGAAGTGTAATCTTTGACTATATTACAGTCATCTGGAAGCTGTTAGGAAAGGTGTAGTCCCGTAAAAGGTTGAGTTGAAGCTCGGACCTATTGAACTGTTCTGTAAAAGGTAAAATATTAGAACACTGACCTCGGTGTGTGAACAATCATCACTTTATCTCGGGCTACAGTTGGATAGACCTCACCACATTGAATAAGTGTTGCCTCAGACCTATGACAGATCAAAGACACATGGAGTAAGGACAAATTCGGTTTATTGAACAATTAAAGAATTCAGACCTGATATCACTCTGGACTCAACTTCCAGAATCAGCATTTAAATAACAAGACTTCTTTGATATATGTTGTTGTAGCACCACTTCTGGACAACGTGCCATTTTTTGGGCAACATTATTTGTGGGTAGCTGGTGGCAATCTTTGAGAATTTGTTGGAGTAGTTTGGAAGGCTATTATTTGGAGAACTCAGACTTAAGGATAGTCACTTGGAGAAGACTTTGGAACCTTTGGATTATAGTCTTCTAAGAAAACGTTGATAAGAACTTAAAGAAGTCTTGAAGGAAACTTGAGGACTTGAAGCAGATTCTTGGAAGTGTATTGAAGGCAGCTGTAAGAGACCTTTGTGGATATTGCGCAGATCTATTGAGGACAGTGAAGTCAAAGCCCCTCTCAGTATTTCCAACAGTGAGGTTGTATATTCCCAAAAGGATAACGTAGAAAATAAGGCAGTTTCAATACCCTAACCAGGGTCAAGAGTATTACCTACGCTGTCGAGATTCACCTGAAAAGAGACACATAACTGTGACCCAAAAGGTATATGCAGAACTCTGGGTATTTTTGCTAGGGATAGAACATTGTTTGTGCTGTCTTATGTTAAAGCTTCATGTGCCTTAATCTTCTGTTCTTGTGATAATGAAGATTGGGAAAAATTTTAGTCATTGTAAATACAATGTTTGGACAGTGTTTGAACAATCATAACAATAATGTAACTATAATTCATGACATCTACATCGAAAGAAAATCTATGCCCTAGATTGTGGGGCCCTGGGGAAAATTTCTGAGTGAGTTCTAATTTTTGGAATGATGGGAATATGGAGCCCTAATCTGAGCAGAAAAAAGTAATTGAAGAATCCTCCGAGGACCTCAGATCATTCTTTGTAAGTGATTGGTAAGGGTGATTTCCTAAGACTAATAATTGAAGCCTAATCTGGAAACCTTCTAATTCAAAATAAAAGCACTATGATAGAGGAGACAGTGAGTCATTGGATTGGTAAACAATATGAAAGCATGCTTGAAACATTGCGGCTCTGAATGTATAGAGGCATGAAGTAGACAACACTCATTTGATATTCTATCCTGAAGAAGTCATTCTACCCTCTTGAATAATTGAACTCCTCATCTGATGTGCAAAGATTTGTCTACATGAAAATTCGGTGGTAAATCTGACCCTGACATTTCAAAATATTTTAATGGAATCAACAGTAAAGGATATCACCCTTGTCTTTTTTTATGCCATCTCATATCTATGAAATAAGATTTATCATCTCACAGAAAAAATCTCATGACCTTGCTCTCAGTCTCCTACAACAAGAAGAGTATTTGATGACATGTGGAGATAGTATGAGTCTCACTGAAATAAGAAAAAAGACTTCAACACACATATATATTTATATATACATACACAATCTGATCTACTTGAGCCTATGGAGAATTTTTATTTACAGTTGCAATACTGTAGTTAAATAAGTCTATACCAAAACCCTAGGAAATTCACATCAATGAATATTTGGTTACGTTGAAAAAAAAGAGAGGAAAGTTTCAGACACGGAAATAATTTTTTGAAATTCATCTTGAAGCCATGTATCAACCTCATTGAAAGAAGAAATCCTGGAAGATCATCTCAGGCTTGTATATTTGGGGCAAATATGTGTATAAGGTGACAATGAAGTATGGATCAACTGTATTGTGGGCATTATTCTTGGCAGGCATCTTCAATGGCACATTTTTCTTGAGTAGACATCTTCAAGGATTGCATGAGTACATCGCCAGTCCTGAGGAGTTGATGAGCAGCTGGTTAAATTGCCGATTATGAGATTATGATGCCACTAATACCCTTTTATTTGTTTTGCAAGGAATATTTCTTGGTTATGTTGGAGCAACCTCGAAAAGAGTTTGAATATCACTCATATCCTGTTGGTAGCAAATGCATTGGTGCCTTCTTATCCAAGGGATTTTAAATACAAGCAAGTTGAAGGTTAGTGATCCTCCCTTTTGCTGTTTTAAAATAGCTTAGTTCCTATTTATCACTTTGTGAGTATGTTGGCTACAGGATGGGATTTAAATTCATTTGGAGTCCATGTTATAGTCCATGATATCGAAATAGTCTCCTTTTACTCTTCTTATTGTATTGGTTTATTTGTCTAAATAGAATCTTTTATGATTTCTATTTGCATATGACTAGTATCAATGATGTTAAGGAGGGTTTATCTCACTCAGGGTGCCATATGTAAGAAAGTGACCAATTACTCTCTGCTTGGTTTTGTTAATGGATTTGTTTGCGTAGACCTTATTTTTTAATAGAAAAATGCATCTTATATATACAAGAATTACAACAGCAGAACAAAAAGCGGAAGGATATATAAAAGGGAGCTTATATTCTCTTGTTTGTTTCCTTGAAATACATATCCTGGGGAAACCCACTAGGCACTCCCCTCATTCCAAGGACAATACTTAGGGTAAAATAGGATTCTTCAGGGCTTGCTACAGCAAAATGTAACACCTTAGTGCAAAGCTTCACTAACTACTCTAGCTCAAGGGAAACATAAGGATCAGTCACCACTTTCACCTTAGTAGTTGCTCCTCTGCTATTATATGGATGGATGTCCCCACAACGGAGGCTATCTCAGAAAATATTGGAGATTAAGTAACCCGAGAATTCTTAGGCTAAATAAATTTCAAGGATTCTACTAATTACACACCAAATTCCAAGGATATTATTCGATAAGTAGAGTGGACAAACTCATACTAGTGGACAAGCATATATGGAGAAGCAGAGTGCTAGGCTCAGATAAGCACATCTGTGGAAGCTCGATTATCATTACATAGGACTGTTTCCCTACAAACTCAGATTGTAGAAATTACAGTTTCAGTTAAATGAATTTGGAGGCTCGTATCAGTGTTGAAGAAGCTCAGACTACTAACTGTGGAGCTTGTGTTAGCTCGGACCTGTGTGACTATTTAAAGCTCGGTTGAAGGCTTGGTTTTGGACAAAAACAGTGGTAATATGGTGGGTTCAGATTCTGGAATAAATTCTGTGGAGAGGCTCGAAGGTGCTCGGACCTGTGGCTGTCCTGTGGTAGCTTGAAGTGTAATCTTGGACTATATTACAGTCATCTGGAAGCTGCTGGGAAAGGTGTAGTCCTGTAAAAGGTTGAGTTGAAGCTCGGACCTGTTGAACTGTGGTGTAAAAGGTATAAACTCAGAACACTGACCTCGGTGTGTGAATAATCATCACTTTATCTCGGGCTACAGTTTGATAGACCTCACCACATTGAATAAGTGTTGCCTCATACCTATGACAGATAAGAGACACATGGAGTAAGGACAAATTCGGTTTATTGAAAAATTAAATAATTCAGACCTGATATCACTCTGGACTCAACTTCCAGAATCAGAATTTAAAGAACAAGACTTCTTTGATATATGTTGATGTAACACCACTTCTGGACAATGTGCCATTTTTTGGGCAACATTATTTGTGGGTAGCTGGAGGAAATCTTTGACAATTTGTTGGATTAGTTTGGAAGGCTATTATTTGGAGAAATCAGACTTAAGGATAGTCACTTGGAGAAGCCTTTGGAACCTTTGGATTATAGTCTTCTGAGCAAACATTGATAAGAACTTAAAGAAGTCTTGAAGCAAACTTGAGGACTTGAAGCAGATTCTTGGAAGTGTATTGAAGGCAGTTGTAAGAGACCTTTGTTGAGATTGTGCAGATCTATTGAGGACAGTGAAGTCAAAGCCCCTCTCAGTATTTCCAACATGAGGCTGTATATTCCCAAAAGGATAACGCAGAAACTAAGGCAGTTTCAAAACCCTAACCAGGGTCAAGAGTATTACCTACGCTGTCGAGATTCATCTGAAAAGAGACACATAACTGTGACGTAAAAGGTATATTCAGAACTCTAGGTATTTTTTCTAGGGATAGAACATTGTTTGTGATGTCTTATGTCAAAGCTTCATGTGCCCTAATCTTTTTTTCTTGTGATATAGAAGATTGGGAAAAATTTTAGTCAATGTAAATACAATTTTTAGACAGTGTTTGAACAATCATAACAATAATGTAACTATAATTCATTACATCTACATCGAAAGAAAATATGTGCCCTAGATTGTGGGGCCCTGGGGCAAATTTCTGAGTGAGTTCTAGTTTTTGGAATGATGAGAATATCGAGCCCTAATCTGAGCAGAAAAAAGTAATTGAAGAAGCCTCCTAGGACCTCGGATCAGTATTTGTAAGTGCTTGGTAAGGGTGATTTCCTAAGGCTAATAATTGAAGCCTAATCTAGAAACATTCTAATTCAAAATAAAAGCACTACAGCATAGGAAACAGTGAGTCATTGGATTGGTAAAAAATTTGAAAGCATGCTTGAAAAATTGCGGCTCTGAATGTATAGAGGCATGAAGCAGAAAACATTCGTCTAAGATTCTGTCCTGAAGAAGTCATTCTACCCTCCTGAAGAATTGAACTCCTCATCTGACGTGCAAAGATTTGTCTACATGAAAATTCTGTGGTAAATCTGACCCTAACATTTCAAAATATTTCAATGGAATCAATAGTAAAGGATATCAACCTTGTCTTGTTTTATGCCATCTCATATATATGAAATAAGGTTTATCATCTCACAAGAAAAAGCTCATGACCTTGCTCTCAGTCTCCTACAGTAAGAAGAGTATTTTCTGACTTGTGGAGATAGTATGAGTCTCACTGAAATAAGAACAATGACTTCAACGCACATATATATTTATATAAACATACACAATCTGATCTACTTGAGCCTGTGGAGAATTTTGATTTACAGTTGCAATACTGTAATTAAATAAGTCTATACCAAAACCCTAGGAAATTCACATCAGTGAATATTTGGTTATGTTGAAAAAAAAGAGAGGAAAGTTTCAGACACGGAAATCATTTTTTGAAATTCATCTTGAAGCCATGTATCAACCTCGTTGAAAGAAGCAATCCTAGAAGATCATATCAGGCTTGTATAGTTGGGGCAAATATGTGTATAAGGTGACAATTAAGTATGGATCAACAGTATTGTGGGCACTATTCTTGGCAGGCATCTTCAGTGGCACATTTTTCATGAGTAGAGATCTTCAGGGATTGCATGAGTACATCGCCAGTCCTTAGGACTTGATGAGAAGCTGGTTAAATTGCTGATTATGAGATTATGATGCCACTAGTACCCTTTTATTTGTTTTGCAGGGACTATTTCTTGGTTCTGTTGGAGCAGCCTCAAAAAGAGTTTGAATATCACTCATATCCTGTTGGTATCAAATGCATTGGTGCCTTCTTATCCAAGGGATTTTAAATACAAGCAAGTTGAAGGTTATTGATCCTCCCTTTTGCTGTTCTAAAACATCTTAGTTCCTATTTATCACTTTTTGAGTATGTTGGCTACAGGATGGGATTCAGATTCATTTGGAGTCCATGTTATAGTCCATGATATCAAAATAGTCTCCTTTTACTCTTCTTATTGAATTGGTTTATTTGTCTAAACAGAATCTTTTATGATTTCTATTTGCATATGACTAGTATCAATGATGTTAAGGAGGGTTTATCTCACTCAGGGTGCCATATGTAAGCAATCGACCAATTACTCTCTGCTTGGTTTTTTTAATGGATTTGTTTGTGTAGACCTTCTTTTTTAATAGAAAAATACATATTATATATACAAGAATTACAACAGTAGAACAAAAAGCGGAAGGATATATAAAAGGGAGCTTATATTCTCTTGTTTGTTTCCTTGAAATACATATCCTGGGGAAACCCACTAGGCACTCCCCTCATTCCAAGGATAGTACTTAGGGTAAAATAGGATTCTTCAGGGCTTTCTACAGCAAAATGTAACACCTTAGTGCAAAGCTTCACTAAGTACTCTAGCTCAAGGGCAACATAGGGATCAGTCACCACTTTCATCTTAGTAGCTGCTCCTCTGTTGTTCTATGGATGGATGTCCCCACAACGGAGGCTATCTTAGAAAATCTTGGAGATTAAGTAACCCTAGAATTCTTAGGCTAAATACCTTTCAAGGATTCTATTAAATACACACCAAATTCCAAGGATATTATTCGATAAGCAGAGTGGACAAACTCATACTAGTGGACAAGTATATATGGAGAAGTAGAGTGCTAGGCTCAGATAAGCACATCTGTGGAAGCTTGATTATCATTACGCAGGACTGTTACCCTACAAACTCGGATTGTAGAAATTACAGTTTCAGTTAAATGAATTTGGAGGCTCGGATCAGTGTTGAAGAAGCTTAGACTACTAACTATGGAGCTTGGGTTAGCTCGAACCTGTGTGACTATTTCAAGCTCGATTGAAGGCTTGGTTTTGGACAAACAAAGTGGTAATACGGTGGGTTCAGATTCTAGAATAAATTCTGTGGAGAGGCTCGAAGGTGCTCGGACCTGTGGTTGTCCTGTGGTAGCTTGAAGTGTAATATTGGACTATATTACAGTCATCTGGAAGCTTCTGGGAAAGGTGTAGTCATGTAAAAGGTTGAGTTGAAGCTCAGACCTATTGAAATATGGTGTAAAATGTAGAAACTCATAACACTGACCTCGGTGTGAAAAATCATCACTTTATCTCAGGCTACAGTTGGATATAGCTCACCACATTGAATAAGTGTTGCCTCAGACCTATGAAAGATCAGAGACACATGGAGTAAGGAAAAATTCGGTTTATTGAACAATTAAAGAATTTGGACCTGATATCACTCTGGACTCAACTTCCGAAATCAGCATTTAAAGAACAAGACTTCTTTTATATATGTTTTTGTAGCACCACTTCTGGACAACGTGCCATTTTTTGGGCAACATTATTTGTGGGTAGCTGGTGGCAATCTTTGAGAATTTGTTGGAGTAGTTTGGAAGGCTATTATTTGGAGAACTCAGACTTAAGGATAGTCACTTGGAGAAGCCTTTAAAACCTTTGGATTATAGTCTTTTGAGCAAATGTTGATAATAAATTAAAGAAGTATTGAAGCAAACTTGAGGACTTGAAGCAGATTCTTGGAAGTGTATTGAAGGCAGCTGTAAGAGACCTTTGTTGAGATTGTGCAGATCTATTGAGGACAGTGAATTCAAAGCCCCTCTCGGTATTTCCAATAGTGAGGCTGTATATTCCCAAAAGGATAACGCAGAAAATAAGGTAGTTTCAATACCCTAACCAGGGTCAAAAGTATTACCTACGCTGTCGAGATTCATCTGAAAAGAGACACATAACTGTGACCCAAAAAGGTATATTCAGAACTCTAGGTATTTTTGCTAGGGATAGAACATTGTTTGTGTTGTCTTATGTCAAAGCTTCATGTGCCCTAATCTTCTGTTCTTGTCATAATGAAGATTGGGAAAAATTTTAGTCATTGTAAATACAATGTTTGGACAATGTTTGAACAATCATAACAATAATGTAACTATAATTCATGACATCTACATCGAAAGAAAATCTATGCCCTAGATTGTGGGGCCCTGGGGCAAATTTCTAAGCGAGTTCTAGTTTTTTGAATGATGGGAATATCGAGCCCTAATCTGGGCAGAAAACAGTGATTGAAGAAGCCTCTTAGGACCTCAGATCAGTCTTTGTAAGTGCTTGGTAAGGGTGATTTCCTAAGTCTATTAATTGAATTTTAATCTGGAAATGTTCTAATTCAAAAGAAAAGCACTACAACAGAGGAGACAGTGAATCATTGGATTGGTAAACAATATGAAAGCACGCTTGAAACATTGCGGCTCTGAATGTATAGAGGCGTGAAGCAGACAACACTCGTTTGAGATTCTGTCCTGAAGAAGTCATTCTACCCTCCTGAAGAATTTAACTCCTCATCTGATGTGCAAATATTTGTCTACATGAACATTCTATGGTAAATCTGACCCTAATATTTCAAAATATTTCAATGGAATCAACAGTAAAGGATATCACCCTTGTCTTGTTTTATGCCATCTCAAATCTATGAAATAATGTTTATCATCTCACAACAAAAAGCTCATGACCTTGCTCTCAGTCTCCTACAGTAAGAAGAGTATTTGCTGACTTGTGGAGATAATATGAGTCTCACTAAAATAAGAACAATGACTTCAACACACATATATATTTATATATACATACACAATCTAATCTACTTGAGCCTGTGGAGAATTTTGATTTACAGTTGAAATACTGTCATTAAATAAGTCTATACCAAAACCCTCGAAAATTCACATCAGTGAATATTTGGTTACGTTGAAAAAAAAGAGAGGAAAGTTTCGGACACGGAAATCATTTTTTGAAATTCATCTTGAAGCCATGTATCAACCTCATTGAAAGAAGCTATAACCACTGAAAACACAAATAAAATAGGTGAAGCTCGACTACTTAATAATACTTACTAATCAGACTACATTATAACATCCTCTTTATCTATTCATTCCTCAATCCGTCAATCCTTACCTCAATCATTGGTGAAGCTAGCGATCCCAGCCATCCATCCCACGAAGACTAGTCTATTTTTCTACTTGACTGGCGGGATTTTCACCATAGTGGCATTATCAATCGAACCTCTTGGATGAAGGCAAGTAGGTAAAGGCTGAAGGACAATGAAAAATTAATATAGTTTACTGTAGCCAAATTCAGAGTTCTTGAACATGTTTTCTTCTCCGAATTGCAGTGAAAGCCCCAAATCAGGAGAAGAAGATTTCAAATAAAGATCAAAAAAGAGTGAACCCAGATCTAATATAATAAGTTCGGGTCAAAAATCTAACGGAGTGGATAGAAGAATTGAATGTCAAAAAAGGGTATGGAATCTGCGGCGAAATCATAAAAATTATGAGCAGAGAAGGAGCACCGAACTCTGTCCCAGACCTGGCAAGGAGAATATCGGCAGGAAAATAAATTTTATTAGGTCGATTTAAATTTTATAGTAGCCACCAAATTATATTTTAATAGGTAGTCAAATAAATTGCTATGGTCGGTTAGGTTTTCATCGAGTTTTATTTTTATGTGAGTAAAAATAATGTTAAACTAATTAGAATATTAATAAAAATTATATTATACTTCTCTAAAATAAGTAAGAATCCTAATTAATCAAAATTATATTATATCTCTTTAATATAAGTAAGAATGTTCATATAAAGAGGGAAAATGAACATGAACTTGGAAATATCTATCAACCTTTAAGGTAGTGAAAATTATCTTTAAATCTATGAATAATGTTATCAATAAATTTAAGTAGGTATAGTTAGTTTCTTATTTTTGAGGAAGTTCATTTAGAGCTTAAAAATACCCAATTAGAAGCCCATGTGTTGTTAAGAGAGACATGGGATAAATTTTGATTAAAGGATTTAAGGGGTACAATAAGATCAATGTATAGCACCTACTCAAATCACCAAGAATATATCCAAACCATCAAGATGACACACTTCTCTGAGAAAAATTATGAAACACCATGGAATAACTCGGATTAAAACTTATAGTCAATCAATCAATAGTTAGAACATAGTGTTTAAGTGAACACAATAAAAATAGTACACATTGGACATAATATCATATACACATGGATCATACATATCCAACTAAATGTGGTAGCTAAAGGAACTTTTTCCTACACATAGTTTCCTAGATGGCTAAGGCAAGGTGTCATCAAACCAATGATACATTCATGAATTACATATAGATCCATATACCTTAGATGAAAAATGATCAATGTGACAAGAATTGTATGGGTTGAGATGACAATCAAATTTTAAAATATCCTCTAAAAGCCCATATAGAAAATGGGGTAACATATCCTATGACATCCAACTTGTGATATATGGTGGGGAAACCTTAAATTATATCTGAAGAAAGATGTCTCGTTGAGGTCTAGGTCAAGAAGAGGTACAATGCCTCACTAATTTGGTAGTTGAAGAACTTTGAATCTTGGTTTCTCAATTTGGCCCTAAGTAGGCAGGGCAATATAGAAGGAGGTGACCCCCTTGGAAGAGTTATAAAGGGGAAGGGCACATAAGGCCTTATATAAAGATATAAATCCAAGTACCTCCCTCATAAAAAGTTCTAGACATGTATTTAAAGAATGTAGATAACGACTTGTCCAAATGTTGATAAAGACAATAGAACATCCCTTGAATCTCATAATAAATGGAGGCATCTACAAATGGAAATGCTAGAAGATGTTATTAAGAAGAAGAAGGTCATTATGATTTTTTTCAACTCGACGCAAATGTAAACCCACTTTGAACGCACCGAGGGAGATATGAAGGGCAGCATCTGATACTCTTGAGTGTATGTGGTTAAACAAAAAGGCCCCCTTTCATTTGCATGAAGTGTTCCTGATACAAATCCATGTTAAAGTCGAGGCCCTAAAAAGATGAAGTCCAAGTACATTGAATGTATTGTCTATAAATAACCTCTCTAACAACCTGACACAAA
This sequence comes from Pinus albicaulis, assembly GCA_034641835.2. Classification (NCBI taxonomy): domain Eukaryota; kingdom Viridiplantae; phylum Streptophyta; class Pinopsida; order Pinales; family Pinaceae; genus Pinus; species Pinus albicaulis. The sequence continues at coordinate 593,116,173 of CM076580.1, forward strand.
CATATAATGATGTCATTTACATTTGAGGTGTAAATCACTTGAATTGTGTTACAACTTTAATCGCTCCCCAACAAAACTGTGCCATGCTTCCTTGTGATGATGCTTCAACCCTATTGGAGAACAACCTCACAATGTAAAAGGAATTTAAACATGATGTAACTTTAATAGTGCCCCACATTCACCCTTTGGCTCACTACCCATGGCTAATTTGAGGTTATTTCAAGCATTGATGTGGATAATATCATTTTATTTTCTCTTATGTATAGTATTCTACATTGACACAATTGAGTTTGTTTAACAAACAAAATATTTATATTGAGGGTTCACTCCTTGTGCATTAGGGCTAGACAGACCTTGTCTTTATGAGTGATCTATTCATTTCCAACTCCTTAGTCCTTCAAATTTTTCACGCTGTTAGGCCCAATACACCTACCCTTCTACCAGTCTTGTTTTCCTTCACAAGCACAAGACTTGGGACTCTTCTTTGATAGTCACCTAACAACCCTCCAACTGTACTTGGACTACCATTAATTTTCCCAACCATGGTCAATTACTTTACTGATCTAGTGCTCACAACACTACCCTCATCTATGGATCTTCAAAATTTCCACCTAATAGTGATTTGACTCCTCTCAAAATCACTATTTTTGTGTACCAATTTCTTTGTTGTCCAATCTATGAACAAATCTGAACTACGCCTCTTATCATCCTTCTAACACTTTGTATATGCTTGAACTAGGGTCACAAAACATCCACTAAAAGTTGATTGAATAATTGTTTATAGCTTTCTTCAGATATCTATCCAAAACTCTTTGGACAATCCACCAAAATCAACTCCTATTCATGTCCATCCATTCCTCATAATATGCCACAATTATTCTACCCAATCTTCTACTCAAGTTCCACCTTCCTTTGTATTTTCTATCTTCGCACATACTTCTACAAACCATCTTCCAAATTTGTGGTGTATATTGCAGAGATAAACCTCTCTGCAAGGGTCCCGACCCCTCTTCTTCTACACATATTTGTCACGGTCTTAAGGGCATACCTTATGGATTGAACATGTTAGGAAACCTCCTTAACTACGACATTATACTTCTATTCGAATTGCAAGGCTTTTCTTTTAGAGTAGTGCATTATCATAATAGATATAACTCCTCTCCTGAAGGTGCCTCATTCCATAAGTGTGCACTCATGAATGCACTTGAGATGATGATGTTAATCTCCTCAACTAGTGTGCCATACTTGGTGGGTGTGACCCAACAACTAATTCATCTATCCTCGAAGGTGTCCTTATAAGCTTCTAGTTGTATTTAAGAATCTTTCTGACTGGTGTACCACAATCTAGCTTTGCAATCCTGGTGCTGCTCAACTTCTCAAGGCTGAGGTGAGACCAAATCAGACCAACTAGGTAATCTAACACCCTTGAGAAAAAAAAAAAAATTTCCAATAACCCAAGATTCTTCCCCAACTTGTCAAACTTCCCCTTTGTTAGGAGCTTTGTCAAACTATTAACCATATGCAACTTTTTCAGAATGTGGTCCAACACTACTAACTCCCTAATGAACTTGGAATCTTAGGAAATTGTATTGAATATCAATGTGTTTGAAATGGTCATGACACATTGGATTTTCATAGAGCTTGATGTAACTTTGATTCTCACAGGAGACAATATTGGGCTTCAACAACTGATTGGTTGACTCTACAATCAAGTTGCAAATCTAGATAGCTTCATAATAAGTATATGAAACTGCCATATACTTTGCTTCAGTGGACCTGAATGCAATTGTTGCTTTCTTCTTGTTGATTTAATAAAAATGATTTATAAAATGATAATAATGATGTTTAAAATGAGCCTTATGATGGTCTATTTATACACATTTATTGTTCACGAGGTGTAGGGGTATGTTTATAACATCACTGCCCTTGAAAGCTTTGTCTTGAAAGCACAGTAATTCGAATTTTCTTTAGTTAAGCACATTTTTGTGGTGGAATGAAGCTTATCAGATATCTATTTATACTTTGTAGAGGTTTGAATTTGTTTTTCCTTTGAGTGTTGGTGAGGTTTCTTTGTATTTTTTGCATCATAGTCTAAAGTATTTTGACCTGATTGTTTAACATGAAATATTTATGCTTATTGGAAATATATTTGAAATACCTGCATGATCAAGAAACTATTATGGTTAATTAAATTACTAATTAGGTACTACAGAAAGAGGATGATGTTGATAGGGCTTTCCTGGGTGACTCTGGGAGCAACCCGAAGGTGGTCAAACAAAGCTCTTCTAAGTTACAAATCTAAAGAGAAAAAACTGGTGATGTATATGTGGTTGCTCAACCTGGGCTATATGGAAAATCTTGGCTGAGAGTGTTTACCTTTCCGTGTCTTCACAAAAGTAGGTTGTCCGGTCACATAATAAGATCATGACTACATGTAGGTGATGGTTCTGTAGTAAGTTCTTAGCATTATCTTCAGAATGGCTAACAGAGAGGATCAGGTTTGAATACAGGATATAATTTGATGAATTTGGAGATTTAGAGTTGAAGAAAAAATTGTGGTGATGTTTGGATGGGTGCTAATTTGTATGGTTTTCCATTTTTATAATTTTCTTTGTTGTGCTTTATACCATGCTACCTAGTTGCTTTCATGTTTCCCTAGCATTTTAACTTTTTCGATTTCTATCTCTCTATTGTTTCTTGCCCCATTTGAAATGTCATCCTTATTTGGTAGGTGTTTTCTTCAATATCATGTGAATATTTTTCCATCACACAGCTTCTGTGGGGTTTGTCTACGCAAATAGCTTGTAAGGTCCATTCATTGGGGTATTTGATGAAATGAAATGATTATCAATGATCACCAACTAATGGTACCTGCAGAGATTTACTCTAACAATTCTATAGTTTTCTTGTGCCAACAATTATACAACAATTTAACCTCATGAATTAGTCTCCTCTATTCTCTTATTTGATTCTATAAGCACTTATTGCTGTTGTCAAAGATTTTACTCTCTAGTCCCATTGAGTTGTTTCATTTATTTGTGGACATTGATATATTTTCATTTCATTTCTTCAATTTTTCTGAATGTTATGCGTTGCCATTGGCCAATGCCTTCTTTCTTACCTATGCTTTTTCTGCTTAAGCATTCCAGCCAGCTAGAACAACAGGGGTAGCAGGAGCCACGCAGTCCAGCCAGAGTTTAGCAGGGGCAGCGTAGAGGTAGCAGGAGCCACGCAGGGCTAACGCGGGCCCAGTCAGGGCATCGCAGGGGTAGTGTAAGCCTTTCAGGTGTGATGCATGCCCTTACTGATCAGCGCAGAGGCCAATGCAGGCCAGTTAGGCTGACGTAGAGGGATTCAGAGCAGCGTACTACTACCGTTTTTATTTCTCTGTTGAGTGAACTAGTTTTGGTGCACAGGATTGTTGTACTTGGATTTTGCATAATAATGAAAACCCTCCAGAGCTAGTTGCACTGGTTTTCCCACATTGGGTTTTTTCCGAGGATAGTTGTCTATAAAATCCATGTGTCACTTTGTCTATGAGCATGTTATTCAGTATTTGATCTGTCTGTGTAGGTTTCTAGTTGTATTTACTATTTACTTCGTTAATTTATTGAATATTTCAGAAATTAACTTGTAACTTAATTCAAGTAGGAGAAGTAAATCAAGATACTGCAATAGGATTTCTTAGATTAAGAAATTTTCACATTCCCTAGGTCTAGCCCAATTAGGTCACCTAGGGCAACAATTTCCCAGGAATCTAGCTAGAGGAAAACTTCTATCTCCTAGAGGCAGCTGCAATGCTGGGTGCCCTCAATCTCCTCAGAACATGGGCCAATTTCGATGGTGGAATCTCCGGATACCTCAAGCACTAGCTCTAGGATCAAGTTTTTCCTAGGTGTTCCCAAGGATAGAACCTAGTAGGATAAATTTGACCTATCGAAGTAAAAACACTTGTCTGATCCTTTCCCATCACCTTATCTAGGATAGGAACATCATTGGTTGCTAAATTCCATCCCCGAACCTAGGTTGGGTCCACTTGGCCCCATGTGGTCCCATTTGGTGTCAAAGGCCTTTCATCAAGGACCATTGGGAATCCATGTTCCCAAAGGATTTTATGGATTGAGAACTTCCTTCATAAGTCTTATTCTTCTCCCTCAACCCTTCATTCCCCCTCCTCTCTCCCTAGAAGACAATTCCCTTGCTTAAAATGAAATCAAGTCCCACTCTTTATTTTATCTTAGGGAAAGGGTTTCGAGCGTCACTTCCCACATATTCATTGACCTATACTCTCTCTACAAGTGACTTCCTAAACTATCAGGACTCCACCCATCGGTGAAATTCCGAGAAGAGCAAGGAGCCTTCCTTTAGCCTACCTTGCACACGCAATTCCTATGGAATTATCTCCATATTAATTAGGAAAATCAGCCTTCCTTGATTGCTCAATCCATCATGGCATCCCAATGACTTTATAATTGCACATGGGAAATTTTCTATAAATACAACTGATAGTTATGTTCCTCTGAACTGTGTTACAATATGCCAAATGTTTTTAACATCTTCAATTTTTTTAACATCTACCACATGCCAAATGTTTTTAACATCTTCAATTTTCCATATCCACCATTTGTTTGACATTTAAACACCGCTACACCACCAAATTTTGAACGGCCCGGCACCCGTCACCCAGTGTTAAGTCTGAACGGCCCAGTGTTGCCTCTGAACACGGCGCTCGAGGTCTCAAACACTTTATCCAAGCATTTAAACACTGGTAAGCTATCCCTACACACGTCTTAGGTTCATATGCTCATGATATTTTGTTAGCATCCATTTCAAAAACAGGGTTAAGCCTCTGCAACACCGAACTTTGAATGGCCCGGGACATGTCTAAATGGCCCGGCACCCGGTGTTGCTCCTGAATGGCCCGACGCCCAGTGTTGCTCCTGAACGCCCAGTGTTACTCCTGAACGAGGCGCTCGTAAAAATTTTTCCATTCATTGACTGCTCGAGAAGTGGAAAAGGTCTCTACCACCTACCCTCTAATCTTTCCCTCATCATTTCTCATTTTCAGTCATTGAAAGTGCCATTCTTAGCCTCTACACTGCCCATTCCTGAATGGCCAGGGCCACCTCTGAACAGCCCAGCACCCGAGCCACTGCTGAACGTGGTCCTACCCGCTTGGGCTGCTAATAAATCCATCATCTCATACATCTACAAAGTGGTTTTCTTCACACCAATATCTCACCCTCCATGTATCAAACTCTGCATATCATTTTCACCTCTCTTGGTTCATCCCTACAGGCTTATTTTTGAACGGCCCAGGTCACCCCTGAACAGCCGAGCACCCAGGTGCTCGGGCCACTAGCAACACAGTTTTTCAAAAGATGCCAAAGTCAAGTTTTTAGCAGAAAGACACCCCCAAGTGCATCAAGAGACTTTTATAAAGAGGATGAAGGAAGTCTTCTACTATGATTACAGAGGACATAAAACAATGAAAGAGAGAATGGTTATTGTGTCACTTTGAAAGAGATTTTCTTTCTATAAATGGCTAGGGATATGCATAGTCTCTAAAAGAAAAACATCAGTTTGATTAGAAGGTTTTCAATTAGTTTGAAAGAGTATTTAAAACAGTGTTTTAAATGAGTCCCTTTTGTCTCAAATAAACCACAGAGAAACAATGAAAGAGAAGAGGGTTAATGTGAAAATTTGAAAGTCCTTTTTGTGTTAGGAGATAGCTAAGACTACACATAGTTGATAGAAGGAAAAATAGAGTTTGTTTGTAGAGGTCTTCAAATCAGTTTAAAAGGTGTCCTAACAGTGTTTTCAAAAGAGCACACGTTGTTTGCTAAATCAAAGATCAACACAGTGATTGGGGAAGAGGTTGTATCAGTTTGAAAAAAGTCTTGTTTACCTTTTAAAAACAATGATAGCAAAGGGGCAGTGTTTAAAGGGGATGGGTTTTCATGCCAAAACAAAAGGAAATTCCTTTTGAACAAAAACCACAAACATATCTTGCTTAAAACCTTTTGTTCAAACACAGTGATAAAAAGTGATTTTGTTCTCATTTGACAAATACTTGTTTGCTAGCATCAAAGAAACACATTGATTTGAAAGGAGTAAAAGGTGTCTTGGTTGAAGATTTTTTCCAATGATCATTTTAAAATTTTGTCTTGGTAAGTCAGTGAAGATTATTAGAAGCAACGGGCGCTACAAAAAGCCAAATCAGTTTTCCCAAAGGAAATTGAAGGATGCACAAGAAAAACTCAAAATCGCCCAAAGAGGGCGCCCGGCGGAAAAAGAGGAAAAAGACACCTCTGGGCTTGGAATTTTGGCCCGAGATTCTAGACATGTTTCTAAAAAGCCTTGAGGGACTTGCTCACAAAAATTGAGCAAATTTCGACATGTTCTTGTTTTTTGACATTTTTGGGCCTAATTGCATAAAACCATGGGCGCCACCATTTTTGTTTGGAGCATCCTCAACTATTGAGAGTGGTACCATTGGATGCATTAAATTCAGGGGCATATACTCAGAAATTTTCAGATCAATTGAAGATTTTTTGGTCCCCCAAAGAGGTAAAAAACATTCACTTTTTCGACACTCTGCCCACATATCAGCAAGGCCTATTTTTTGGGTTTTTTTACTCAGTTTAGTATTTGACAGACTTCTAGGCATCATTTTGGGAAAATTTAGGCTGTTACAGAAAATAGACATCTAGGGATTTCCAACGAGATATCACGGGCCTCATTTCGACAACAGGAAGACCTTCAAAAGTCTTCCGAAAGACAGGCAATTTTCTGCTGATGCGCCCTTGTGGCATTTTGACCAAAAAAGGCAGTTTTCTGAAGTGGCATCTCCAAATGTGTGTTAAGCTATTTTGGGACATTTTCAGTCATACAAAGTCAAATTTATTCCATTTTTTAGAATTTTGAGATATTTTATTGGATATTTTGTGCCTTGGGCTTTGCAAAGCCTCAAGGACAAGATAAGATATTTGTTTTTGAGCCAATGGCTAGCTAGTTGCCTTGGTTGGTTTTCCTCCTCTTTGGCCTATATATTCCAAGAGGATTCGTTGTAATAGCAGGCCGAACTTGATGTTAGAGAGCAATACAATAGCACTATGAGCTTTGAAGAAACACTTGTCTTGTGATGTTGATGATCTCTTTCTTGACTTGGATGGTGGAGAAGGATTGTATGTAGGATTCCATGGCTTGGTGAATGGTATAGTGTTCTTATTTTGTTTATGTTTCCTCTATTTCACATATGTTTCCATGCTTCTTGCTTTTTGTAGTTCAATAAAGATAATTTTGAGACATGCCCATGGAGGCACCTAAATTTTCCTGATTCATTTGCAGCTTCTATGTTTTCTTCCTTCTTAGTCATATCAAAGAATTCTTAACTGCTCTTTGATCACTAAGAACTTGTTTATTTATTTCATTAATGGTTGTTATGCATGCCAAGTATGATTCACGGTACACTCTGCTTACTCATGGCTAGTCAAAGCTCCGTCTCTGAAATCTCTCTTTGAATGGTTGATTATCTTAGTTGAACCAAGGAGGTCTTGTTTCGATCTTGCCCTTTGCCTAAAACTTTGCATTCTTGCTTTCAAAGTTCCCAATAGCTCAAAATATGATGTCTAGGAGTTCCCTCTTCATAGATTGAGTTGTTTTTCCGTATTATTTGTTTTCCCAAAGTCTGAAGGTGATTTCCCAAAGTTAGAGGGTCTTATACTTCTATGCACCACCTGAATGTTTATTTTACGCATTGATTAGTTATTGTTTCGTTCATAGAGGACCATGGTTAGCCCTAACTTATGAATTCTTGCTGATCAACTATTCATGTTTAGAACCTCTTCATTATTCACAAACTTATTGTTCATCCCATTTCATTTTCGCCCAAAGAATCTATTCATCTCGACCAAATCGGCCCTGCAGTCATACCTTATCCGTCATTAATACTATCTTGACCTCATTTGACCCCATAGCACAATTGTTTTGACATCTCCATATCTATTTATACTTTCAGTCAGTTTTCCCTCAACAACCAAAACAAACCAAAAACATACTTCATAACTAGCCTAACATCTAAAAACAAACTAAGCAAACAAGCACACATCCTTGCACATAATAGAGAGAGCCCTCTCTGAGTCCAAGAAGGCTAGGTCCTAGGTCTCCAAATTTGGTCTGATGTTACCTTGTCATTTGGATTGCCAATCTGCCAAATTACAGGACACTAACACTATCTAACTAATCCTTCCTACTACTGCTGTATTGTGGGCTCCTCATAGCCAGGTTCGATCCATGAGACACGCCATCTCAATGGACCTTGCCCAAATTTCTTATCTTGGGATTATGTCTACACATAACCCCACCTTACACCTCGAGGTATGGCTGCTCCCTCTTCCCATCTGGCTCGAAATTTCCCCCTCATGGAGGTCTCTACTTGAGTGGACGCTTCCACTCGGTCTCCTCTCTGCTTCTCCAATTGTGGCAGCTACTCCACAACCTTCTGAGACTGCTTCTCATGAGGATGCATGTTGAGAGGTAATTTATGCTCCCTCTAAACCACCAAGTCTCTAACTTCTGCCTTTCTCCTCAAAGCTTTGAATGCATCCGGTACCTCAAGTGCATATAGGTTCTTGACTTGCGCACAATGTAATTGTCTTGAAGTTACAAAAAGTTTCTAAAAAAGAGTTGATTTTAAATCGATGATATCTCCCTTATCCGAGCTCCGATTTGACCAATTTTTTTTCCATTTGGGTATATTTTCGCAAGGAATCCAAATATTCTATTTGTTTTTGAAAATTTTACACCAAAATATTCAAATATTCTCTACAAACTCGCCGTCCAAAAAATTCCTGCTCTGATACCATGTAGAAAATCTAACCAACGAGATTCAATCTGATCTTGTAATCTACTAAAACAAGATACTGAATCCTTCCTACAATTTACGGAAACAAAACATGATCACACAATCATATATAAGTAAGAGAAATAAATTATCAATCACACAACAACATGATGTATTTGGGGAAAGCAACTAATCAAAACCCCTCTATCTCTATTGTGTATTAAGTCAAGGAATCATGAAACAATACAATGCTTAATCTCTCATGAGATTCTCTAGCACGCTGTCAATTGTCTCCCGTTGATCTAGGCAAACTCGGTCTAGTACTTAGCCAATTCTCATCCTTACTTCAGCCTGCCTTGCTCATGCAATTCCTAGGGAATTAACTCCTTATTAATTAGGAAAATCAGTCTTCCTTGATTGCACAATCCATCATGGCATCCCAATGAGTTTATAATTGCACATGGGAAACTTTCTCTGAATAAAACTGATAGTTATGTTCCCTTTAACCTCTGTCTCAATTGGGTATTCCTTGAAACTGACATGCATGCAACTATTAATAGTGAATTATCAGTTATTTGATTGATCACTCATTGTGAATTAAATCTAATTTAATTCACTGGACCTCTCACTAGATCATCACTCAGTTAGAACTAGTTAAACTGATTTTAACTCATTTAATTGAGTTAATTACACTTGCACCCCACTAATGCATCAACTTCAACTGGACCCAAAAAATATTAGAATCCCTCTAGATGCCTCATATTAGACCCTCAACTCGAATTTCTTGAGCTAACTCGATCATCATGACTTAATTAACTGACACAAGTTGTTATGAGATGAAATTACAATTTATTGTCCAATTTATTTAAGGGAAAAATAAATTAGACGCCCCACATTCCTCACTCCTGGTGCATCAAAATTCCTCACAAGTGTGGGTGCATTTTTTTTTTGTCCTTTATGGTTTCCAATCTCACTGTTTCTTGTTGCAAATTTCAAAATTTCATAATTTTATGTGGCCTTCACACAAATACACCATTGAAATCACATTCCCATATTCTCATGAGAAACCTCTCTTAAGCTTGATCTTCCAGAAGAGAACCAACAATATGCCATCTTACTTCCTAGCGAAAAATAACCATTAAGGTATGCAACATTCTTTTGAACCCTCACATGATGATCTTGCTCTTGGAGGATGATCATAACCTCCCTTTAGCAACCCTTACTCGGCCCTCATACTTGACCTACTTTAGGACTACATCTCTCTTCACCCCCTTGATGTGCCAGATAGTGGGAATACATGTCAAACATGCTAAGATGTGCCAAGTGATAAGGCATGCCAAGATGTGCAAGGGTGTGTCAATGCGTTTCAGGGACTTTCAAGACAACAAAATGGAGAAAAAATTCAAACTACAAGGAAATGAACACATAAGAGGGTTAATAAGTCATCAATTTACCTTTTCCAAGAGGGGCATGCTAGGCACACTAACACTAGGTGGAAATAGGTGCCAAGTGCAAAGTCTTAGTGCATTCTAAGTGCCAAGTATTCCTTTGTTGCTTCTCATCTACTTTCCAACATTTGATCATGAAAAATAAATTTAATATTAAACCATGCCAAATCATACCAAGGCATCTCAATGTATTCCATACATGCTAAGACTTTCCAAGCACCAACACGTGCCAAGCACCAATATGTGTCAGGGACTAATTTTATGCATGTTATAAAGTGGAAGGGAATGTTGAAGAGTGCTAAGATGTGCTAGAGAGGGATAATGCATGTTCATGAGTGTTAAAGAGTACTAGGAAAAAGCATTAAGGGAGCACTAGGTAAAAATTAATGGAAGTTAATGAATATGAGGAACGTGTACTGCCAGAGACTAGTCTTAATGAGTGTTAGCTGTCATGCCAAGGAGGGAGTGACAAGGTATGCTAAGCATTGGTAAGGCATGCTAGGGAATATCAAGGCATGTCAAGATTTCCCAAAGTGTGCTTGGGAGTTCCAGGGTGTGCTAATTATATCATGTGCCAATTAATAGTGCCAAGATATGCCAATACATGCTAGGTGTTAAGGATGTGGCGCAGGGTGCCAAGGTATGTCAATATGTGTCAAGGCAACAAAAGGAAGAACCAATAAGAGGGTTATTAATTCAAGACTTTATCATTTTGAAAAGGGGCATGCTAGGCACACTAATAATAGGTCCCAATACATGCCAAGTGGCATTGTGTGCCAAGTGCTAATGTATGTCAATGCATTCAACCAAGGTGTTCTAGGGCATGCTAGGGACTATATGCAGCATGCCAACACATGCTAAGAGAGTTCCATGTTTTGTTAGCGCATGCCACCATGTGCTTGGGCGTCAATGTCATCAAAAGATGTTCTAGGTACAAAGATGTTCCAAGACATGTGGGGTAATAAGAAATGTTAGTGTGTGCCAAAGCAGTAATTTAAGGTGTGCCCAGGTTGTTGAGGATTGTTAGGTCTTTCTCATTAATAGAATTTTCAGAGCCCGATTATGTATTAAATAATATATTTCCTACACACAATAGTGGAACTTTATCTAAATGGAATTTTCTAGATAATAAAATTAATAGATATGAATCATGTGTTGACTCATAGGAAATCTCTATTCGACTAGTCATTACTTGAGGGAAATGATACACGCTTATTACTTCTTAAAAAATTGACTGACCCTAGCCATTATGGCCTTGGACATATTATAAAAAATGCTCAACAATAATGGTATTAAATCAGTATATTTTGACAAAAAATATATTAACAGGCACATAGCATCATCAAAAACTCATTGGAATGATCAATGATGACGGACATTTTTTTATTGTCACCAAAAGTAACAAAAATAGCATTGGTGAGGGTCATTAAAAGTTCGTCACTAGAAGTGTCACCGAAGAGAGAATTAGTGATGGGCCTTTAACGACCCTCACCAAAGTGAAATGTCTTTAGTGACGGACCATAAAGGACCATCACTATATACACTTATAGTGAAGGTTTTTAGTGATCAATGATGACAGACATTTTTTGACCGTCACCAAAAGTAACAAAAAAAGCATCGGTGAGGGTCATTAAAAGTTTGTCACTAGAAGTGTCACCAAAGAGAGAATTAGTGATGGGCCTTTAACGACCGTCACCAAAAGTGTCATTGAAAATGTCTTTGGTGACAGACCATAAAGGACCATCACTATATACACTTACAGTGACGGTTTTTTAATGACCGTCACCATATGTGACATTGGTGACGGACCTTAAAGGTCCGTCACAAGAATGACCCTCACCAATGTGATTTTTTCTTGTAGTGAGTGTTCCATGGGAGGAGGAAACCACTACCTAAAGAGGGAGATCCGTGGCTCATCAACTTAACCACTTCCTGTGACTAATCCCTGAGGTGGTTAGAAGGAAACTTCCGCCTCTATTTTGTTAAAAAAATTTCCCAAAACAGCTGGCGCAGGCACAACACAGAGACAGAGTGCCAAGTGGCGCGGGCTCTAGTGCACATCCTCCACATTGGCATGAGGGGTGAACTAGCTACCCGTGCCAAGGCCAAAACATAGGTTTTTATGGGCTTTTTGAGGAAATGTTCAACAGGAGAAATTATGTCCTTATGCAGAAGGATGCAAAGAAGGTGTTTGCAGAGTATGACACTACTCATAGTTCATGGGAAAGACCCTCCAATATGTGAGGTGAGGGATTTCAGGGACAGTGAAAAAATGTTGTGTAATAGCTAAAGAGTGGGACAGTGTAAACAAATGAAAAATCGACGAAGGTAGAGAATTCTTTGAAGAATTCCAAGGGAGGCGAATAGATGGTCAGGATTAGATCGCAAAAGTAAAGGCGAGAGATGGACGATGGATATCGTATAGCTTAAGGAGCGATGTCGAAAATCACACGAAATAGAGGTAACCACTAAGTTAAACAGTTATAAGTTGTGAACTGTGAAGTGCGGGCAATGACGTAAAGATGATGCGTCGATGACGTAAAGATGACGTGGCAGTGATGTAAAGATGACATGGCAGTCACTTAAAAGATGAAGTGGTAGTGAAGCAAAGATGACGCGCCAGTGATGTGGTGGTGACATGGTAGGGTGACATGGCATGATGAAGTGGACCTCGCCCACATACCGCATATCGCAGTGCTTAAGGGATAGCAGGAAGGCGATCACAAGTTAAGTTAAAGCTTTGTGATGTGAAATGGAAGGCCACGTGTCGACCTTACACAACATCACATCTTGCAAGAAATAGGTTGTAACTTCAAGACACTGCAAAGAATGTTATTTTACTTGCGATGCGGTAAGGATCAAACTATGCGATGCAATGAAGGGAATCCACATGTTAGCACCGTGCACGAGCACAGATTTCAGATCGCATGGTTTTATGGTTTATCGCTAACGGTAGATTGCGAAACCTGTGAGAAAGTATTTGCAAAGAAATGTGATTGGTTCAAGGTTCTGTGGGACCCAAATACTCCTATTCCGTGTATATGTGCGTCTGTTATGTGTGTTATATTATGTTATATACGCGATGTTTGATTTCTAAGTATGTATGTTAATATACGTTGTTTTGATCGCTAAATGTATGTATGTGGAACAAATGCCAGAATCAGTCTCTGCTGCATTATAAAGAGTTTTATGTGGGCCATATCACACAGGTCACAAAATAATGACATGAATGCATAACAAAGGACCAGGAACTCATGTTGAATAGTGTTGCGGTAGTAAAGTAAACAAAAAAGGCTTAATGTGGAATAAGAGTCGGGCTAAAAGGGGTAGTTATGTAGAAAATTTGGAATATAACTGCAGAAATAGAAAAGACAAAAAGACAACAAGAAGAAGAGGACAAATTCTCAACAAAGCTAAGAAACTGAAAGGGTTGAGTAAATAATTGATTGTAACTCAAAATGTATTATTTATTTTTTATTTTTTGTGATGCAAAGGAAAGTCTCTGTAGGCAAAGAAAAACTCCAATGTAATACTAAAATGAGTAAATAGCGTTGTAACATCCTAAATGTGTTGAGCGAGGAAATGAGAAGGTGGAAGGAAAAGAGTCATACCTATTCATTTTATATTCCCATATGGAATGCAAACAGCTATGAAGTGATCTCTATAAATGATGTTATTGTGATATGCATAGAGAGGTTAGAGAGTGGAAGAAGAAGAAGGAGCAAATAGAGAAGCTGTGAATATTGAGAGATGATTTAAAGTAGATATGAAGGCTGGAAGGACAATCGTGAAGAAGGAGAAAAAAAGAGTTTATATCTAGGTAAATCGGCATATGATTTTATTGTAAAGTGACGAAGTTTGTGCTTCCATATCAATTTGTAGCTTGATAGATATCCAATTGTAGCTGGCTGAGGTAGGAACCTCCTGTGGGTTGTAGCCTGTAGAAAATAGATGGGAGTTGGAGCTTCTTTGCAAGTTGTAACTTGCATAATTGAGGTAGTAGCCTCCTGTAGGTTTGAGCCTATAGAAAATCAATGGTGAGAGGGAGTTGGAGCTTGCCTTTACATCACAAAAATAATAATATGTGGTTTTCTCCCTTATGGCTTTCCACTTATATCTGTTGTTTATGTGCTTGATGATTATGTGTTCATATTCTATATTTAATCTGCTTAATACCTGCTGCTCACTTATTTATATTGATGTTCCATTATACATTAAGTTGATCATGAAATGAAGGTGTAAATAAGTGCTAAAAGAAATTTTTAAAAGACCATGAATGCATTAAACTGATTCACTCCCCCCCCCCTTCTCAGTTTAACTAAAGGTTCAATAAATGGGTCTTCTGAAATAAATTGAATGAGGATGGACAAGTTACCAGGAATAAGGCAAGATTAGTCTGAAAATTATATGCACAACTTGAAGGAATTTATTTTGAAGAAACATTTGCTTCCATATCCATAATCAAATCTATCAGAATGTTTCTCGCTTATGCATGCTCGAAAAAAATCAAGGTCTACCAAATGGATGTTAATTTAGGCTTTCTAAATGGTGAATTGGAAGAATAAGTTTACACTGAACAAACCAAAGGTTTTTTTCTCTCTGAAAAGGAGGACTATGTCTACAGATTAAATAAGGCATTGTATGGTCTCAAGCAAGCTCCTAGAACTTGGTATGCTCGTCTTGATAGATATCTACATAAACAAGGATTCAAGAAAGGAAGCGCCAACAACAATCTCTATGTGAAAGTGGATCAAGATAACCTAACATTTATCGAGGTAAATGTAGGTGATATAAGTTTTGGAAGCAATGATGATAGATTAAGTAAAAAAAATTCCACAAATATGAAAAGTGAATTTGAAATGTCTCTACTTGGCGAGCTGACATACGTTTTAGGGCTTCGGATATCTCAGCATGATAAAGTAATATTTATATATCAAACCCAATACATCAAGAAAATTCTCAAAAAATTCAAGATGGAATATTGCAAGCCTATCCTTACCACAATGGTAACAGGTTTCAAGTTAAGTTTAGATGATTCATCAAAGGATGTGGACTAGAGGTTGAATAAATCCATGATTGGTAGTCTTCTATATGTGACGGCTTCTTGGCGAGACGTAATGCTAGCATTTGGACAAGTAGGAAGATTCCAAGCAGCACCAAAATAAGCTCATATTATTGTTGTCAAAATAATTCTTCAATATCTTAAGGGCACAATAGAATATGGTTTATGGTATCCCAAACGAGATGATCTAGTTATCCAAGCTTATAGATGTATATTGGGCAGGAAGTGTTGATGATCGAAAGAGTACCAGTGGAGAAGAATTCTATCTAGGTGGTTATCTTGTTTCATGGCAAAGTAAAAATCAGTCTTCAATCTCATTATCCATAGCAGAAGCAGAATATATTGCGGCAATAGCCTGTTGTACTCAAGTTCTCTAGATGAAGAAAAATTTTAAAGATCTTCAAGTCAAGTTTGATGAGCCTATTCCCATCTTTTTTGATAACACCAATGCCATCAGTATCTCCAAGAATCTTTTGATGAGTTTCCAAAACAAATCACATTCTGATTAAATATCATTTTTTTAGAGAGCAGGTCACCGAAAAGAATATCAATCTTGAATATGTTGGCACAAAGGAACAAATTGCTAACATATTTACCAAACCAATACCTTGTGAAGAATTTTAGTATCTTCACCTAAAGCTTCGGATTCTCCCAAGTCCTCATTACACTCTTTCTCTTATCTACCTAAGTAAAAAAAAATGGGGAGTTGAGGTGTGTATAGGTCTGCCGGATGATGTTTTTCAGGGTGAGTTACCCTTTTCCATTGATGATAAATGATGGAGATAATACTATAGGAAGATTTGTCATGATCCTAGGGGGAGTACTTGTGTTTCCATCAATGCCAAAGGGGGATATTGTTGATCAATGGTTGTCATTGATGTCAACCCAAGAAGCACAAAGGGTTACCATGATCTTGCATAGGAATTTTAACTTGAAAATTACTCTATTCCGAGTCAAAGATATTTTGGATGGTTTCTACTTGTCAAGATGTTTCCATTGATATATTGCATGCCACATAATTCTTCACGGTTTGAGAGATATTTGTGTTTGAAGTTAGTAACCCCAGTTAGTGGGCTAAAATGCCATGGGGTTTTGGCATGACACTAATCATTAGTTGTAGTAATTGAATTGTCAATAACTAATAGTTCTTTAAGCTCCTAAAATCCCTCCAACGTTCACTTGTTGAATACCCTCTCAACCTAAGCATTTATATAAATTGTGACCCTCATATCATCCTTGTGTAAGGATTTTTCTACTTATAACAGGTCATCATGGAATTTTCGCTATAACCATTTTTCTGCGAAGCTTCATATGCTAAAACTAAAAAATTATTTTGGTGAAATCCTAATGAAGCTCGTGTTTGAATTTTAGATATTTGTTCTCTATATTTTCGGAGATATGATCTGAGGAAGTTAGGGTTTTTGCAGGCTCCCAAATTTCATGTCAAACAGGTGACCTTGGTAAAATCATCATAACTTTATCTCTGAGCGTTGGATTCAAATTTCATAAAAGAATGACAGAAAAAGGTCAGGTTTTATTTTTTTTTGTATTATTTTTAGGACCAAAGGTTGAAACAGTGACACGTGGCACTTCGTACAAGTTCGCCCTACTGAAGCAATCTATAATCATTTCATCATAGGAGATTGTGCATAACTATTTCTTGAAGAATCCAATGTTGATCAGACCTACGGGGTTCGATAGAGGACTCAGAGGGCTACTACAAGACAACATTTCAGACCTTGGAGATCTAAAATTACACATATACAATAGATTCAATATAGAGCTTCTAGAAGGAAAGAAAAATATGCATTCAAGGATCACTGCAGTAAGGACAACATTGGTCTAATTCAAGAAAATCATTATGAATAATATTGTATCATGGATCATTCCCCCTGGTACAGGAGTCCACACTCTTGCCTTATTTATGATCATTATAGGGTGACAGGGAGTTGTTAGGCTGGTGCATGAAGTCACCTACAGGTTGGAGCCTGTGAACACTTGAAGGTGGTAGGTTGGTCTAAGATGTTGGGGCACCCATTCAGTTGACTACTGAAGAAACCAGGGTGTTGGGGCATCCTTCCCGTGGGAGATGGGGAATAATGTTTTTATATAATTCTAGGGAAGTTGTACCTTTCATTTCAGTTGGGGCTAAATATTAAAGAATTTATTAGAAAAACGTTCGGTGGTTTTTGACCCAGAGGGGTTTTTCCACCTAAAATTCGTGTGCCTATTGTGTTCTATTATTTTTAGTTGTTACTGGATAAGCATCAATAATAATTGAAGGTTAATTAATGCTCTGAAAATATTTTAAAAGTGATAATTGATAAGAAATACCGATTCACCCCCCAGTATTTCCAAAAATCCCTCATGTCTTGTGCATGTCAAGTGTCAAGAGTATCATTTATTAGTGTCAAGGTGCTAGCCTTCTTTATAGGATCGGTATATCCAAAATAATAGATATTAGGCAAACCTCAATTTATACTACTATATAAAATGTCAACATTAAGTAGCCTCAAAGAAGTTCATCATGATCAAACTTTCCAATACCTGGTGCACCATTTTATGATAAGAAACATGAATTCGAATCACTTTCATATTCATGCATGGACCATTTGACAAGGAAACATTCTCAACATACCTTACGAATTACATTTCCATCAATACTACAATGGAAAAATAACATTGGAAAAATATACCTTTCATACCTTGTAGTATTCGAATATTTGTGAACCTTCTTATTTGACATAGGCAACTTGTAGTACTTTGTCACCTTTTCACCAGGCATCTCTTTACCTTTTCCAGATCTAGATTTTCTTTCATGCATCTCAAATGATCCTGAAGATGGATCCACTTATCACATACCATCAAGAAGGTTAGAAAAATCAAAATACTAAATATACATGAAGAAAGTATAATAAATTATCATAAATCAATAAATACTTATATTCAATGAAAGGTGATATTATCCCTCTTGAACCATCCTTCAAGAGCCATTACTATCCATAATCCACATAATAATGCTTCCTTCAATATCAACAATGAGGCCTAATAGAGACTATCCCATCTAGGGCTTCCTCAAATATGTCCCAAGTTCTTGAGCATCTCCACGTAGACCATGTTAGAGTTTCATATATCAAATCTCAAGTCTTTTTTATAAACCGAGCTTTCTTTCAAACCCTAACCATTAAACCCTAATACACAAATAGCCTAAGGTTTTCTTCAAACCCTAGAATTCTTTTAGGTCTCCGTCATCATCTTCTTGATTCCATCAATGGTGTCATCTTATGGGTGATCTCCATGACGTTTTTTTCAACCCAGCTCTGATACCATGTTAATGTTTCATAGGGCTATAATGTTTTTTTCTTTGATAGTTTCATTTCTTCATTAACACATTAAATTCACCCCATAGTATCATAACATTATTCATATTTACATCATTATTCAACAGCATATTAAAATATTTAGAAAGAACATTAACATCATCATAAATGTAATGAAACATAACAGAACAATAAATTAAAATTATGCACACATAGAGACACCAAGATTGGTCAGAGACCAGGGAAAACCCCAATTTGGGGAAAACCCTTGCAAATTATTCTTCTTATATTGCCATCAAATTATTAAACAAAATAGAGTACAATGATCCATATATTAATCTATTCAACTAACAAAAAAACTAATACAACATCCATGAAATGAATTCAACAATGTATATACTCATAAATCTGATTTTGAAGACCGCACTGAAATGCGACTAACTGAAGTCAATTTCCAAAACTTGAAGTCACTGAGTGGAATCTTTAGAATACTAAAAATTCATCTTTTAGTCTCTGGTCACATGCAAGAGGATTCATATGTGTGACTTGAGGGTCTCAGTGACTCCCTTAAGCTAGGAAAGTGTGCGAATCGAGGTCAAAACTGGATTTCAAAAACCCTAATCTCTCGGTTGGATGAAGGGCATGTTGTGCATGTGATTGGGATGCTCTGTTCACACTGAGGAAGAGTTATTCGTGCGACTGGGAGTTATGGTCACACTGATGATCCTAGAAGTGTGCAAATGGGGACCAATCTGACTATGGAAACCCTAACCTCCTGGTCGCATGCATAAAGGGGGATCCATGAAAATGGAATGCTCTAGTTTCACTCATGAGCCAAAGAGGGAGAAACCATGGTCGAAATATTCTATTTTTGTGACGCGACTGGGGCCCAAAACCCTAAATTAGAGATGTGAGCCTCATACCCTAGAATTTCACCTAAGAGTGAATATATTCTTCCGTAGATGAACCTGAAACCCATGTGAGCCAAAAACCAAGAGAGAAGAGTGTCTCCTGATTATGTCCAAACGAGGTGGAGCTCACTTCTATTTATAGCCTTCTGATGGGTCCACTTTTCTTTAGGGCTGACCTAATCCAATATGCACATGTTTATGGATGACCTAATCCAAAGTACATGAGTGGGTTCATAAATTCAAAAACCAACTTCTTCTTATCCAAATAGTGTGACATTTAGGTCAATTTTGGTCCTCTCGAAAAGCAGAATTCAATGAAATTATTATCTCCATCATGTGAGTTGTCCAAATTGGAATTTAACTACAGTTGAATATTTTTAACATTTATGTTGTTGATTTTATTATGTAGAAATCATAATTTGGAGTGAGGGTTTGATATTATGGTTGAGTGTGAGATTTATTTTTCTTGCTAGTAATATTATTATTTAGTTTTTGTTGGATGGATTGTGGCCACTATTTTCTTGAGTAGAGATAATGTTGTTGTAGTATTTTTATATGATTTTCAGAGAGTCTTGCTGCTAAGATTTGATTGTAGAGTGGAATTTGAGTTGAGAAGAAAGTCTTGGGATCCAATATGAAAATATATGAAACAATGTCAGCATATTGTAGAGGAGAAGTGACTTCATGAGGGTGGAGAAATGATTTTGAAGCTCCAGTGAAAGGATAAATTTCTCCATCAATTCAAAGTTGGATAGTCCAATCAGAGTTGGGTGAGGATCATTGATCATGGTGGATTTTAGCGGATGGTAGTCAGTAGATACATGTGAAAACATAGTATTTTGAGTTAATGAGTAGAATCACATATCTTAGATTATGTATGTTGGATAATAGTATATGAGGTTGAGTCTACTGACTGATGGGAGTCAGCTACCCATGTAAAAGAACAATTTCTTATCATAATAGAGATTCATAGCAACACAGTAGCAACAAAGGTGGTTTTTCTCCCAGAAGAGTTTCCACCACATATATTGTGTCTCATTTGTGATGACGTGATTTTTTGCATTGTTTATTGTTTATGTTACTGCTTATGGTTTTTAGTTTCTAATCATGTGGTGCACATGTTATGAT
Organism: Pinus albicaulis; assembly: GCA_034641835.2. Taxonomy (NCBI): domain Eukaryota; kingdom Viridiplantae; phylum Streptophyta; class Pinopsida; order Pinales; family Pinaceae; genus Pinus; species Pinus albicaulis. The sequence continues at coordinate 593,136,887 of CM076580.1, forward strand.
TTTTTATTAGTTGTTTGTTAATATATGTGTGATTCAGTAGAAGAAACATTTAATTTGTAATTTCTTTTAAGAATTCACACTACTGATTCACCCCCCCCCCCCACCCCTCAATAGTGACCATAGTTTTCCAACATTGGTGTGTGATGTGAGAACTTTTATAGTACATTAGGTATTCCACTATATATCTATGTGTGTGTGTGTGTGTAACTCAAAAACTCAAAAATATATGGGCTTATTTTTACCTAATCCATGTCTTATTTGTTCCATTGTGTGATTTAACCATGGATCTAGTATTTCTAGATGGTTTTTACAAAAATACAATGGTGTTTTATTGTAGAATTCACGGGATCTTAGGTGATTTACTCTTGAAATTGGAATATAGGGGTAGGTCACTCACTTCCATATTTTTTGCATTGTTTACCATCACTGCCATCTTCATTTTGTGTAATATTCTCAAATTTTCTCATGATATTTGGAATATTAGAGTTCTTAATAAAATTAATTAATTAAGTAAATAAAAGGGTGGAGGGACCCATAATCCTCAAATATGAATAAAATCCACTTGTACTTCATTCCTTATCAGGCATTTGTGCCATCTTCAAGAGGTTGTTTCTAGCATTCAGCTAGGAAACCGGCGGAGGATTCATTCAGCCACTTTGTTCTTCACATTCATCCTTTCAGGAGCAGCAAATCTATATCTGGTATTCAGGCCATTTGGTTTTACCTCCATGCAGCGGCAGTTCCTTAAAGGATTGCGTAGTCCAATCTTGTAGATCTATTGGAGGAAGGAAGTTTCTAGTATTTCAGTTGGAAATACTATGAGGAATCATCTCCTCACATTGGATCTATTGTTTCCATCACTCAGAAGTTGATTTGACACATCTAGCAGTAGACTATTGAGCCTCCCTCTCTGATAACACAGTTTTCTAAAGTTGATGTTCATCCAGCAGCTATTTTCAGTGGAGGAGATTGGAGTAGCTAGATTTTGAGCTTTTAGCCCAAGGATCTAGTGAAAGGGTTAGCCCTTCTTGCATCGATTTTATTGTGCATCCTTGCAGCCATGATACCATCAAATCTATCTTCAGATCTGCATTCCTAGCAGCATATATGTGAAGCCCTAAGAGGGTGGTTTTCTTATATTGACAGATCTGAGAAACCCTTTCTGGGTTATCTTGGGAATCCATCATTGAGCCCTGATCTACAATTTCAGCATCATCGGATCTCCCATTCTACCTAGATATTACTTTCTATATTTCAGTTAGTTGTAGTCCCAACAGTTGCAGTAGGGACAATGCATTTTACCTTCCAGCATTTCAGTAGTTACGCAGTCCCTCTTATGGGATCATTGCAGGGTCATTCCAGGCCATCCCTTTGGCTTAAGTGTCTCGTATTTTGAGCATTGTTTTACTTTCTTTTTCACCTCCTATATAATAAAATGGCTCAGCTATTTCTGTGAATTCTGATGTGTATTTAGATTTATTGTTTACTTTGCTGCATTTCTTATATTTTGTTTCATTATTACTGCATTCTCCCTTTTGGGATATTATAGTGGTATCAGAGAATGATCTTTGGCTGAGCTTTTGGACACTTCATATTTTTCATCAAAAGAAGAAGCAGATAGATGAGATCTTTCATGAAGGAGGATTATAGTTTTTCCACTCCTCTCTTTAGATCCATGAAATATCTCTCCAAGGAGGTCAACCAAATGAAGAGAGAAAGGAAAAAGGATGATCCAAGAAGGAAATTTGATGAGGAAGGTCCAAGCACTTCCTATTAACAAAGAATAAAATCGGAGAATCAAAGATCTCCTCATAGATCTACTATGCCCACTTTCTTTGAAGAAGGTGAGAGGTATAGAAATGAAGAAAGAAGAGAACCTGAGACTCATGAGACTCTCAATTTTTATCTTGAAGAGTAAAAATCATAGCCTAGAGCAGTCAAAGAGAGTATAACTCTATAATTCTTCCAAATCAAAGAAGAAAGAGAATCCTATAGCAGCATTAATAGAAGAAAGAGGCACTACAGATTCTATTTGCCTACATTTGATGGATATTCCTCAAGCAATGTTAAGGCTTGGAGGAAAGAGTTAGATGCATTTTTCAAGCTATATTCTGTAGCTGAAGGAGAGGTTCTCCAAATTGTAGCACTTCATCTCTTAGGTGAAGCCAATAATTGGTGGTTTAGTCACTTGGAGCATGCAAAGGTGACTAAATATTCAGATTTATTTCACAAGTTGCGGAATAAGTTTGATGTGAGAAAACCATAGATGTATCACAAAGAGACATTTCCTAAGGAAACAAAGGAGTATGTCAATATTGTCACTCTGCACAATAATTAACTACAGTCACCACCAGCTGCAGAAGTACTTGCATCTGAAGAAGAGACACTTGCAACTTCGTAAGATAGTCTTGAGCTCTTGACACATAGAGTCCCATGCATGATTCAGGAGATGCATGAGGAAGAGGAGGAAGATTCCAGCGCTGGTACACTTGGAGAAGAGCAGCCATCACTCTTACCAGTAGTTGGAGACATTATTGTCCCGGTTGGAGGAACTCTTGTGTTCTCACAAGAGGTTCCCACACATCAGTTGATCCAAGGTATGCATGAACTTTCATCACATATTGTTTCAGTAGATCTTATTGAAACTTATGAGGACATGCCATTGGGGCCAATGCATAACCAAGGGTTAGAACAAAATACTGATTTGAAGCATCAAACTATCATAGTGTAGAGGGCCCTTGATCTAATCAAGGAGCAGATGAAAAGCTATCCCAATTTGTCATTGATGGACTACATTCAACTCTTTGAGTTGAAGTGTGGATTTTCAGGAAAAGGGATTAGCATGATCCTATGTAAAATGAATAGTTATGAGATCAGTATTGTGCCTTGCTTTGAGATAGCACATGTATTACCATGCAGATCTACAGCGTTGTCACTTAGTAACAGTGATAAAGAAGGAGCCCCATCATTCTTGGATCATTCTAAAGGTAGCTTCACTCATGAAGTAATGGAGGTAAAGATGGTAGATGGTAGACATCTTGAGATGAGAAATCTTTTCTCCTTTCTAGATGACACTTTCTCAATGAGCATCTCACTACTCAGAGAGAAACTTCTACCTGCAGCAGATCCAAAACTTCATTAATTTTGGGGGGTCTTTGGTGAAAAGAGAATCTCTTTGAGAGATCTCATTGGAGGTGCACTTCAATATTTCATGGAGTGCAAAGTTCTTCATCAGTTTGGGGAGGATGGTATTCTACAAAGTGAGGATACCATGATTATGCAATACATCATTCATCATCCATATTGGGATGAGTGGGTGAGGATGATAAGAAAGGGGTTGCATGAACACTTGCAGATATATGACATGGGCTAGCAATCTTGGTTACGTTGGTTTCTCTTGGGAGAGTTTTGTCACTACCCAAAGGCTCCTATTTCTTCGATCCATGCCTTGAAAAACACTCATGAAATGAAGAAGGAGGCATGGTTGCGTTGGTTGCTCTTGGCTGAGTATGGTTACCACCCAATAGCTCATGCTTTTCTGATTCATGCCTTTTGTATCAATGATAAAATGCAACAGAATAAGGCATGTTCATTTTGGTTGAGAGATTTTTTCCATCACATGACATCTCCCATGTTTATGTGTTTGATAGTGTTTGTAATAAGTCATAATTCTCTCATGATATGTGATAATGGAGTTTGTTTGTATTGAGCTGATATGACATTATATATGTCCTTCAGTATGTTGTTTTTACTCCATGATTCACATGATGGTGTGAAGAGGCAGAAAGAGATCTTGCTGTTGTGGCTTTTATTGGGGGACTTTGGTCCTACATACTCCCCTACTTTTCATGATAGTGTTGGAGGATGGAAGCAATAGGCACTCCTTTGATGGCTCTTACTTGAAGAGTATGGACACCATAATTGGTATCTTGATGGTGTGGTGTGGTAGTAGGAAGCATTGCTGCGTTGGCTACTATTGGGAGAATATGGTATGACATCTTTGTCTACCCATATATATCTACTTCTTCTTTTGTACAATGTTGGGATGCTCCTTAGATCCATTATTTCAGCTGGAAATCCTGTGAGGGATCATCTCCTCACATTGGATCTATTGTTTCCATCACTCAGGATCTGAATTGACACATCTAGTAGTAGGCTATTAATCCTCCCTCTCTAACAGTGCATTTTTCTAAAGTTGTTGTTAATCCAACAACTATTTTCAGTGGAGGAGATTGGAGTAGCTAGATCTTGAGCTTTTAGCCCAAGGATCTAGTGAAAGGGTTAGCCCTTCTTACATAGATCTGATTGTGCATCCTTGCAGCCATGATATCATTAGATCTGCATTCCCAGTAGCATATATGTGAAGCCCTAAGAGGGTGGTTTTCTTATATTGACAGATCTGAGAAACCCTTTCTAGGTTATCTTGGGAATCCATCATTGAGCCTTGATCTACAATTTCAGCATTATCAGAGCTACCATTCTGCCTAGATCTGACTTTCTATCTTTGAGGAAATTGCAGTCCTAATAGTTGCAGCAGGGACAATGCAGTTTACCTTCCAGCAGTTACTTAGTCTCTCTTGTGGGTTCATTGCAAGGTCATTCCAGGCCATCCCTTTGGCTTGAGCGTCTCATATTTTGAGCACTGTTGTACTTGCTTTTTCACCTCCTATATAATAAAATGGATCATCTATTTCTGTGCATACTAATGTGTATTTAGATTTATTTTTTAGTTTTTTGTAGTTCTTATATTTTGTTTCAGTATTACTGCATTCTCCTTTTTGGGATATTACATTTTGCCTTAGGTTTGACCTCATCAGGTTTTTATATTAACTCATCTCTTTTTTCACATAATAACTTGGTGGTAGAGATTTCCTATACATGGATGTCATAGATTAGCACATATATTCCATGTTGGTTTCCATGCAACATTTTTTCTCAAAATTACTCCTTTTTACCCCCCATGACTTACAATATGAGCCTCATTTACTCCTTTTCATCATCTTCTAGATTTAAATTGGGAGGGTTCCACCCAATATATACCTTGTGATTGTTGCCACCTTTTGCCTCACTTTTTCATGTTGATAAACCTTAGTCTCATTTTTCCATCACCATCACATTATGCTTGGCCCAATTCTTGATTTTTCTTGGTGTTCTTACCTTTATTGGAGGGGTTGTTGTGATGAGTCCTCTCCTTTGCTAGCCACTCTGCATCACTTTTCTTAGGGTGATTATGTCAACTTAGAACTAGTTTCTACCCTTTATATGACTCTTTCATCTACGACGAGCTTCCTTTGTGTCCTTCTTATTCTCGTTAAAACTTGAAATGCACAAAGTATCCTTTTATCTCTTTTTCGGGCTCATTAAAACTTAATGAAAAAGTAACTATTGAACTTACTTGTCTTTTCTTTCGTGATCATTAAGCCATGAAGGATAACAAAAATAGATTAGGGAAAAGAATTCATTTACTTGAGTTATGAATCAAAATGGAAGCATCAGTCATGTCACCCTTGAACATGGCACCCACTAGTAGAAAATGATAAATTGGTGACTAAGGGACTAAAAATGTTAGTCACTACAACTTTTCCAAGAGAAATACTACCAAAAATGAGAAATGTTAAATGACTCAACTAAAAAAAACTAACATAAATGACTAATTTAGTCCCAAGTTAAAATATATGACTAGATAATAAGTAATATAACTAAATATGACTAACATGAATTACTGATTTAGTCTAGGAACAAAAATACAACTACCTAACATATACTACAATAATGCGAATCAATAATTTTTGCTATTCATTTTAATTTTGTCACTTCAGAAATATAAAATTACAAGTGAAAGGGAATTCAAAAGGTGTTATGGATTGGTTGAAATATTATAATTTCTTAAACACTTATTTATTGAATCAGTGGATGATTAGAGTTACAATGTTGATTAGAATCTTCAGAGTTGTATTCTTTGATCACATTCACAGGGAATTAAATTCAAAGGCTAATAGATTATCCAAAATGGGAATGGGATTACAACTAGGTCAAATACATTATCAAGAATACATGTGTAACATATCCCTAAATTTACCCATAACAATAAGCAATATCTACACAGTGAAATTTTGCTTTTACAAGAAAACTAAAAACTATTTACGTCATTTCACCATGATTAATTAGCTAACTGATTATATCATTTGGAGAAAAAGCATCTCATTTACCATTTTAGTTTTACCTTTGTAACATGAAATACAAATTTCATTTTCTTCTTTCCAAAGGTTATTTTAGCTCTCCAAGCCACCCCTTATCATTGATGTTCATATGAGAATAAAATTTCGTTTTTTAAGTCATAGGACATGACTAAGTTAGGTCAAAAACCTAACACAAATCCCAATATAACACATTGAGGGATTATTATTTTATGAATAAATTCAAGTTGTGACTACACACCAACACTTATATGGCACTATCGTTCTACGCATAATATGCACAATGTAAATTCTCTTAGATATTTACCTAGCACACTTATATGTTTACATGTTAATATAGTTTATATGTTTCAAATATCTCCAAGGTACCTTGGTTGTATGCGTAGAGTTACATGTCCACGTGATAGAGCCACGTCATAGAGGCCTAGAGCCTAATTACACCCAAACCCTATGAGACCTTCACTTGGATGAAAATGATCAATATTGAAATATTTGATCGTGGGAGATCAAGCATAGTTAGGGTAACTATCTACCTCCTTGCTCTTGGTTGGTCTCATCATTTCTATGTTTCCTAATTCGAGAATGGGGCTCTGCAACTCTGGGTAAAAATTGATTTGGGAAGGTATTTCCCCCCTTTTCCACAAATTTATTCAGAGGATTGGCCTGGTTTTATGGTTTATGAAGGTTATTTCGATAGTGACTGTCAAGAGTGGAATAATTTTTATGCCAGGTTGCTACTAACCCTATCAATCTCCATTTACTTTCTTTATTTTTTATCCTGAAGGTTATTACTTATATGTATGCTTTCATCCAAGAATTGACCTCTCACCCCATTTCTTTATTTATTTCTTCTTACAGAGGAAAGTGTGTTTCTTTTTTGGGGTTTTAGTTCCAGATGCCAGATTCTTCCATGGTGCTTTATCCTCACTCTCCCCTCTCATGATTGCTTGAGGTAATATATTTTTGGATAACAAAAAGAATTTATTTTTTAAAATAAACCCTAATTTGATGTTGCAAAGGTTAATTCCTTTATCAAATTATTTTTGAGTACTCACTCTATGTTTTATTTGGAAGATGAGGAGTTTCTTTCTTCTCTCAAGGTAGATACCATTTCTTGTAGAGTTGTAGCAGTTTGGTAATTAATTATTTATTACTTTCATTCTAGTTAGAGTGTCGAATTAGGATGATTTTTTTTTAATCAGTTTAGTATTTTGGTCTTCCTCTAGAACTTTAGTGGAAGATCATGGTCGATTTTTATTTTTTTTGTTGATTAATTTACTTTATTCCTCTCTAGAATTCACTATGTACTTATTGTTTCTTTTTACATGGTTCACAGATGTCTCAAAATTGGTAACCAAGAGCACTTTAGATCTGTCGAGCTAAGAAAATTCTACTTTCAGATGGGGTTTGTGAGCATATATTCCCTGAATATATGAGGGTTTCCAAAACTATGACTTTATTTTACTTAGGATTTTTATTTGGAGAAGTGAAATAATGGCTGGGGGATGCAATCAGATCCCAAGAATTAGATATATAGCATGATATGGCTCCTTTTCCGATGTATTTTGTTCATCTTAAAATATAATGGGTTCATAATCTACAAAGTCAAGATAAATGTTTTCTTTTCTGAATTATTCAAATTCTATCTCGTTAATGTTGTGGATCCCAAAGAAATTAGGAAAGATGAACTTAATTATATCCAAGGTTTCATTGTTTTTGTTGTATGATGGTCCTTCACCTTCTTGTCGTAATATTTGCATATATGGTAGGTCATTGTTCCATGTATACATATATTAACACATAGAACCAATACATGAATAGAATAATTCACTTGCTTAAACATCCCGCTAACAACTATCATATCTCTATAGCCTAAAAAAAATCATCATAATTATTTGACATCAACAATGACCAAATTTTCATTCCATGTATCTTTTAAATTATCAGTTTGTAGAATCATATTGCAAACTAAATATATGTGAAGAGAATAGAAGGCCTTGGATCATCATAATCAACTCAAGTCATTTTTCCTCATTTTTCATGTCTTCTTTTTGGCCATTGGATTTATTACCTCTTAATTTACTATGTGGACACCATTTCCTAGCTTGTGATCATTTGAAAGTAGTAGTGCTAGGATATTAGTATCCAACTGTCCTTAAATCAAAATCACATACAGGTCACTACTCAGGATTGATAAGGTCCACATGAAACCATATCAAATGTAGGTATACCATGACTCTAGATAACAAACTCCAAAGATGCATCAAAGTATTAACATTAATCATAAGATGATTTCAAAAATTGTTTGCAACATGGGAGGGTGTAATTAATGTTGTTTTTTATGTGTACTTTTTATTAAAAAAACTTAATACATGTTGGAAATAAATCACTAAAATAGTTCATTAATGTACTCAAACAAAAAAAAGACAAACCAAAAGATAAAATTGCTAGTGGTGGTGAAAATATCCCCCAGCTAGGAACCCTCACAACTAATGAAACTATTACGGAGAAACAAATATCATCATTACAAAAAATTTATAGGAATTTTCCTTCTATACTATGGAAATTCTAAGAATACATTTATAATATATAAATCCCACTCGCTGGAACCGTATTGAAATTCTCTTCCTCAAAATTGTTAAAAAACTCCAAAAATCCATTACGAGTATCTATACAAACTATAGGATATTGCACCCTCTCTGTTGGCTCCCCCAATAAATGTTTAAATAACATGTCATCCATTTTATTCCTTATAACAACAATAGGATTAGACTGCAAAAGCCCAATAACATGCCTCCTTTGCTACTAATACTCCTCAATGTAGAATATGTTATATCATTTTCAAATCATAGAATATAGTGCTAACATATAAGGGTTTAATTTTATATTAAATTAGAGTGACTTAAAAGCCTTTGAAATGTACCAAATTTTTTTATAGGAAATGTTGGAGAACTACCACAAAATTTGACCCTGCATTATATATTGATTTCTCATTAGGGGAATTTTGAGGTCTAAAATGGGCCTCCTAAGGAAAATGTATAATCAAAATTCACTTTATGAGAACCAATCACATTTTAGGGGATGACATCATCCCTAATGGTTGAGGTGGCATTGCTTGAGTTAAAGGTACTTACTTGTCACATTCTCAATTATGGATAAAAACTCATGGTTAACCATGGTAGTGCTCTAAGTACTTTTAAAGTCATAAAGTAAAGTACTCATAATAAATTCCATTTCATACGTTTTTAATAAAATATTATTATTGTCATTTCATATTCTCTGAAAGAAACAATGCATATCCATGGTAGTGTTCTAAGTACTTTTAAAGTCATAAAGTAAAGTACTCATAATAAATGTCATTTCATACTTTTTGAATAAAATATTATTATTGTCATTTCATATTTTTTGAAAGAAACTATGTATATCCCTATATGTTACATGTTATATATAGTATATCAATTACATGTTATTATATAAGTTAAATAATATAAATTTTTATTAATAATATATTATATAATTAAGAATTTATGAATTTATATTTATATTTATATTTTATTTTAAGTTATTTAAGTACAAAAGACAAATGTATTAGTTGTTCAATAATAATGAATTTTTCTTGAAAAGCTTATTCTTATTTATAGTCACATCAATGCAATTTTTTTATTAATTTTATTTTGGTACAACTTTTGAATTGAATTTAACCATAGTTACATGGATTTTGATGCAAAAAGTGAATTGAAAATTCATAAATATTATTTTATTGGTTTAGATATTATTTTATTATTTCCTTAGGAGCCCATTTTAGACCTCAAAATTCCCCTAATGTAGACTCAGGTACTCTTTTGGCCACACATATTGAATTGTTTATCTCACATTTATTCCTACTTGCCAAAAATAAAGACTAGGGATAACCATTAAAACATTTTAAAAAAATAACATAAGTAGGGCCAACCTCAAGAATTTAGATCTTGGATTCTTCAATTTGATCCTCAAATACAATTTGTACATGTCTAGTAATTCTTGGAGATTTGACAAGTTTTCTTTGATAGGTCTAGGAATCAGAAATAAAGGGTATGGATTCCAAAAAGTTTCCCATGACTTGATTAATATAGGAATTATTATTCTTAGAACATAAGCCTATCCTTAGACTATGAGTGGATTCTGTGTGTGAAAAAAAAAATTAGAAATAGAATCCAACCTCTTCCCTTCTTGTGAATTTTCATAAAATAGGTTCTTGATGATAAAATATTTACAAAGATTCCCATTTATTATCAATTTCTTCTTCTATAGTTTTAGAACCTTTCATTCCATTTCATCCAATTCCTTGTTGGCACACATTAACTAACTTTTCAAATGTTTGATTTTAAAATAATTTCTCACCATTAACATAATTCTCATGGAGGAGGAATGGTATTACTATCTAAAAAGAAAATTATTTCCATGTACCAAAAGTAATATGACTTTGCATTTTACTCTTGAATCCTTTATTTTCTCCAAAGCATTCTTGAAAATATGAAATGGTTTTTGCACCTTCATCTATTGATGCTACTCTAAAAAAATGCACACTTCTCTAATTTGAGTTATATAATTATTTTATGTTCAATTCTCCATCAAGCATAACACCTACAACTTGATAATACGTTTTCTCATCATGTCCCAACAAACTTATCTTCCCTCCATGCAACTTCTAACTTTTTTCCCCTTTCACGTGGGCATGGTTGTCACCGTCCATTTGTAACATTGGGTCTATCCCATCTTTCCACTCTTTTGTACTATGAATTTTCCTTAAAGGATAATGTACCTCTAGGGAGCCCCTTTCAATTCTTTCTCTTTCTCTATCCCTCATAAAACTTGTCCTTTTCATGAACAAATTTATTTCTTAATATCTCTTCACTTTTAACCAATGGCATTGGAAACAACATTTAGAAGCAAACCTTGCTCCTCAAAAGAATTGTGGTCAATTAAAATTTGGGACAAAATATTATCCTTATAAATGAAATAGGAAATAGGACATACCTATACCAACCACTAAATTTGTCCGCATATATTGAAAATATCATCGCGGGAAGATTCAAAACACTTTTGGATTTTCAATCCTTCCCTCTTTGAAATGGTAGTTTGTGTTTCTTGCTTGTTATTCTTTATTCTCATGGACATAAAGTATTTCAAACACCATTTATCATCCATAATATTGTAAAACTATTTTTCCTTTTCGCATACATTTACTTATCAATTAAAAGGCATCTTCTTTTCCAAAACATTGAAAACTAGAGTAGGATTTTTAATTTCACTAAAGAAAAAAATTCTTAAACTAGGAAAAAAATTCATATTCATAAACACGGAGGTATATACCTCTCACCTTGACCTATGCATTACAATTCCATTCTATAGAGTGTTTCTTTTTGTCACCCAGAACCACCACAAAGTGGTTTTTTCTTTTACAAATGCAATAAACCAATCATTGTGGTTAGTGATATTCTTAGTAGCTCCATAATCAAAGAATAACTTTGTTGACTTATCTCTTTCTTAAGATGAAATGAAAGCATAAATCATTATTCATGTTTTGTGACATTCATCTACTTCTTTCTCAACTTCCAATGGTTATTCTACTCATCCTAAATCAAGAGGCTAGTAGTCACTTCTAGTAGTTCCTTCCTTTTTCTATTTTCCTTTGTCCTTAATATTTGCTTCAAATGTATTTTGGGGTGCTTCATTATAATTTTGAATACTTTTTTCCATCAAGTCCCTGTGAAATATCTAACTACTCAAATGTTCAAATATTATGAATCTTTGACAACCTTGACCAAATTATGTAGTATTTTTTCACATCGTGTAGTTGTGGGAGCATATAGTACATCATGAACTATTCTATAATAAAAAATTAAATAGATACCACTAAAGTATAAGAAGTAGGGTCGCTCTTCAAATATTTTTTCCCTATCAAGAGAATCCTTGCAACCCAACTGGATTCCTCCACATGATGATCATAGGCCTGCAATAGAATCCTGATATCATTATTCACTTGCCCAAGGGAAACTTTAGACTTCCATTTCCAAATAGTGCATTAAACCAAAATTATTCTTATCCAGTTCAACAACCAAATCCCTCTTTCATTGGGGAGTAAAACATATAAGGAAGAAAATTACCATGTTCATCCATCACCACTTTGATATGGAGGTTGGAATTAGTTTTACCAATCCTTGATACATATGCATGAAATGTGCCAGTCATAAGGCCTCATAATTTCAAAAACTAAGACTTTTTCATGCAGATATCCATGGATGCACAATCCACAATGTCAAATCTCAACATAGCTCATAGAAATTAATCGACACAATTATCTATAATATATAATGGTCTTTAATGCTTTAGTTTTTTTTATTATGCATGCTCCTGTTGAGAATAATGCTCATAGCAAATGTGTACTCTTGTTATTCTATTCTTCCATCAGACAATCATTCATATGTTCCTGAAATTTAGGTTAGGAGGCCAAGGAAGAATAAATGCATTTTTACCAAAACAAGAGACTGAAAAGAAAATCAATGAGAGTAATAATCAAGAAAGTACACAACATGTTAGATCTTTCTTTCATTAACATCATGCATATTAACATCATGGAACTAGGGTTTCTAGAAGCAATTTACCATAGGGATTAACCCATAAGACCTAAACCTAATCCTTAGGGTTTACACTCATCAACTAGGGTTTTATATTGAAACCCTAGATCCATAAAAACCATAGAATCGTAGTCTTAAACTGTATATTTTTCTTGTTCTTACACACTTTGGGTTTAAAACTTGCTTCCAAATCCTCGGTATAGATATCAACCTAGTTCATTTAAGAAGAGATATCTTATCAACCATGAGTCATAATCATGAATAAACAGTAACATCATCAACAATAACTTTAATGTTGTTGATGATGCCTTACTTACCAAGATATTTTTTTTATTTATCCAAAGTATTAAAAATTTTAATAGCTTATATATTTTTAAACTAAGCATTAAAAACAATTCCATTTTTCTCAAAATTAACATACCATTTTCCAAGTCTAAGTCAAAATCCTACTTTATCAAGCCACATAATATCCTACATCAGGGTATAATCTAAAGAACCTATTTATTTCAACAACACATTCACAAAATGTTGTTTCAACTACATTTTTACACAATCTTTACCAAATATACCTAATACTATTAACTATTAACACACCTTCGCTATCTAATACTTGTCTTATTGCAGATTTCATTTTCAACCATATATATTCTTCATGGCTTCTAATTTCCAGTTTTTCATGTCATATTGATTTGACATATGTTAAATGTGATTGTGTTAAGTCATTTAAAAATATTAATTGAAGAATATTTGGGTGGATTTACAACTTTCTTAAGTGTTTTCAAATATTGTATGTGCATGATAAGATTTCCTGAGAGGGTTGAAACTTCATGGAACACATTGGTATCTTATCCCTTGAGTTTCCTAGTGGATTGGGGGAATTAAGTGTTGAAATAATTTTTGCTATTTTTTTGTTTATATTTCATAACAACCCTAAGGTATAAATTCCAAAGGGATAAAATACAGGAAACCTTTAGGATAGAGGTGACAATTTTTTTTTCCATTAAAATTCAAAGGCTGCATAAATGTCTACATTGCATTAGAGATTTTGTGGCTAAGATAATCCTAGGTGTAAGAGAAATTTTTCATATCATATGAAGATTACTTGGGAGTGGTTCTTTATTGAGGTTGTTGGTTGTGAAGCCCTATATTTCTTGATATGAGAAATTTTACCTATGAGATGATTTTCTTGGGTCGAAGCAATGGTTTCTCTTATGATGAGAGATGATGGATCCACTATATTATGATGGTTATGGATGCATTTTTTATAGGTATTATACCTAGAAGGGCCTTCCATAGATTTCTGATTTGTTTCAGGGGTGAGAGATGGTAGATCTATGTGATTGTAGGTTGGCATAGTTTTATTTTCAGTAGGTGTGATTCCTAGGGAGACTTGTGATAGGTGGATAATTTTTTTTATAGGTGTCAATTTTTTTCATTTGTGATAGGTGGATCATCTTATTCATATTGTAAAATTTCCAAGATGGAAATGGATTTCGTCTCTTGATTGTCCTTTAACACTATGTCTAGTGTTGGAACTTAGATGCTATGTGGATAGTGGAGCTTCCATACATATGGAATATGAAAATATTTTATTCCACAGGATTCAAGAGAAACACAAAAACATGCTTATTGAGCTTGGTGATTATGGTACTTATTCCATAAGATAAGTTGTATCCATTCCTTTCAGATGCCTTTTGGTGATGTTCTTGAGTTGGATAATGTATTATTTGTTTCTAGTTAGAAGAATAATTTTCTTTTTGTTTCTTGTATGATAGATGCATAGTGGAGAGTTTATTTTGAGGGACAACAATGGAACATTATTGATTATAGTATATATACTTCAAATACTTTGGCTATAGGGGTGAGAGAGGGTGGCCATTACAGAGTACTTGTTGATACAATGGCACTTTTACATTCCAGTGAGAGGTTGGATGTGCCTTCTAGATTTGGGGAGGCATATATAGATCTTGCATTATGGGATGTCATGGAGGTATGTTCAGAACCTTTGATGGAATATGAGGTTGGTGTTGAACCCAAGTTTGCAGCTGATGGAATTATTGTAGAGTATAGTGACTGGGTTGGTGGATTCTATAATACACAAGAATTAGCTCATGATGTTACTCTTGCAGCAAAATTCTCTTGTAATGATAAATTTTACCTAGTTTTCGTTGGTTCACCTACCAGAGGATTGGAGGGGTGCACGAGAGTGAATATAATTTTGATAGGTTTTTTATGGCCATGAATAGGTTGTTGCCTATAACATGAGCTTCGTATTCTGGGATTGAAAATTTGACTTGTGCATATTTTTATTTTTGTGACTTTGATATATTTGAAACCCTTGTCTTGATATTTTATGGAGACAGTGTTTAGATTTCTTGTCTGTAAGAGTATTAAAAATTGATGTGGTTTTAGTTTGGCGTCTGTTGTACTTCATTGTTATAATTTTCAGTTTGATGTGTTACATTTTCTAGTAAAAATCATATTACAATTTTGATAATAATTTTAGGTTTTTTTTTAATTCGAAGTAGGCACGTTAGGTTAGATAGTTAGGATTGTTAATGTGTGTTGATATTTTCAAAATTAAATGTTAGTATTAAAATTAAATGATAGGGACATTCTTAGTGAATTTTAGGAATAAATATTAATTTTAGGACATATTAATCTAGAATTTAAAAACTTAATAATAGGTTAGGTGTGACAACCATCTTTAGTGGTTATGTTTGCGAAAAAATAATTATCCTATGTATATACACTATGTTATATTACCTATTGCTCATACTTGTTCTTCTTCTTCATCTAGGGTAAAGAAACAACAGATTTCACCTTTTAACAATGGTGTACTAGAGGAGAAGACAACGCAATGTTGGGAGAGGGTTTTCTTATGAGAGAGATCTTCACGAAGGGTATAATTTTTTATAAACCAGCTCTAATATTTTTTTTTGTGGGACTTATTGTGCATCATTTAGGTAGGGTGTGATTCCCAAGGGGTTTTCCATATGATGGCAGTTACACCTGAACATGGGCACATTGATGGCTAAAGACACTATGTAGGTGGAGCACACTCCTTTTATGCATATAATGTTGATGTAATCTTATTCGATGAAATTAAATCCATGAGGGCGCATTCTTCAAAGCATTTACGAGGAAATTGTGATCTCCCTTCACTCCCTTAGTATATAAAGAGAGAAGTGGCACATTAGCTTAGGAGTGAAAATTAATGTGTATGGTATCTTTAAGTTGTGCGTAGATATTGAGTGTGATGCCAAGCGATAGTAATAATTTATTTTCTGAGTAAGACAGAGTTAATGTGATTATTTTTGGATCTTATCCTTGTTGTCTGAAACGTTTCATTTCATTGTGTTATTTATATCATGCCCTAATACCCTAGCTAACCATTATGGCTTGCTGTCCTAATTTCTTGATTGCAGATATATGTAGATTAGTAATTTCCTATCTAGTGTTTTGAGTTTCTCATACGATTCTATTTTTTCACCCTTGGATTTACCTTACAAAAGTTTTGTTGTATATATATATAAAGGCTTGATAGGGGGAAACTAAATTTTTAGCTTTCGTACCTATAGGTTTCATTCTTTGACTGCGGATATGATCAATAATTTTGAAATTGAGATGTTGTCATATCTATACATGTTGGAATATTCCATCCACTGTATGCAAGAGTTCACTACTGATGGGTGTCATATCTCTATAGAGTGGAGTAATCCATGCCTGAGAAAGAAAATGGGACTTGTGATGGTTTGATCTCTAGTGATTGGAGATTTTTCATGCCTGAAAGAGATTAATGTTGTTTTTGATGCACATGAGGGGTAGTTTGAACCAGTTATTGGTTGTAACTTGTTTGTTTTCTGGCCAATTATTTTTCCCTGATTTTTGTATAAGGAACTAGTGCAACGGCTTGTGTTAGGATATTATAGGGAGCTCCTAACTTCACTCCGTGGAATTATAGATTGCAGATGCTAATGAAGAAGACAGAAGTATGAAGCATAGTTGGAGGTCCAAATTAGTCACATCTCTATAGGTGCTCACCCATTTTGAGAAGAAAAAAACAAAGGTGAAAAGGATCGTATTGTATTTTATGAAGGACCATTTCATCCCTCACATTGTATGGAATTTGGAAAAGGAGATGTTTGAGGTGTTGACCTCCTTGGATCAAAATGTAACAATGTCTCCAAAGCTGCTCCTAAATAAAATATTCACTCAATATGAGTAATAAATACATTATATCTATTTATTTGATGGAGATGACCAATCTTAGAGAATAGCTCTTTGTTATTCTTATGAAGGTAAAACATGTTCCTATTTGCATTGAATGGGTTCTCATCTGCGTGGGAAACCTTTGTATGAAGTATTTGTGCATGTGAGCACACCCATATTTTAGAGGCTTTGGGACATTTATGTCTAGGAATAAATTATGTGAGAAACGGTCGAAGCCAGATTTGAGAATGTGAATGGCCTAGCAGTCATTGGAAGGAATAAGAAATATGAGAAGGAGGACCTAGGAATGGTAAGAAAGACAATAATTATCTCATTCTGAGGGGGAGGACCTGAGGAATTTAATTGGTTGCAAATGTCACAAGAAGGGATGTTATGCAAGACAACATTAAGAACTTTAGAGAAGGGTAAATTGTGGTGACTTGCATTGATTCTGAGAGTGCTTGTAACATCATTGATGAAAATATGATAACCTGTTGCACCTAAAAGTAGCCCAGTTACAAAAATTTTAGACATACGTGGTCAATTCTGGTATGATGGAGTGAAAAATTATATTCAAAGGGACTAAATTGTCGTTGGATAGCTACGACGGTTGATGTTGTTGTTGGAGCTTAGTGGTTGAAGACCTTGGGAAAATTTTGCATGAACATGGAGGAAATTTACCTAGAATTATAGGAAGGGAAACAACTGATTAGTGTTAAAGGACTATAACGGAGTGCAAATGAATTGACTACACCAATCCAATTTCCCAAACAAATTTCTAAGAATGAGCTAAGTTTCATTTTCATTTTCAATTCCACGAAGGGATTCCATGGTAGGTAAGGACCTAAAAAATAATAATACTAAAGAAAAAGTAATGTTTGATTGATTAGTTTGCAATTATCTTATAAGACCTATTCCACTGACTACCACTGGATAGAGGAAATATATACCAGCAGAAGAGGTGACATAGTAAGGCCTAAATATTCTACAATACCCAACATTACAACTAATTTGGGAGGCTTAAAGGTCTTCAAGGAAGGGGACTATTACAATACTTGATGATAATCAGTCTCAAAAGTAATTATCTATACTCAAATGCTAAAATTTATGTAAATAATTTAGTCTAAATAAGGGAGTTAATGAAAAATTTAGTCAGTTAGTTTAACTAGGCCATTAGTTTAATTATCTCAATCAGTTTAACTGAAGAAAAAAATGATAGCTAACAAAAAAATGAATTATTTTATAAGTAAGAATAATTATAAAAATTAGTTTAATAATATGAGTTAATATAATTAATAATGAAATCAATAATTTTCTTTAAAGAAATGCTTTTAGGAATTAGAATGAAGGACTTTTTGGGAAGTGTGCTATTATAGATAGTCTGGAAGAGGATTTTTGGGATATAAGAACACATGTACTTACAAAATTGTGTTTGGTATGAGTTGGAATCCACACCATCTCAGGATATTTTTAGACCTTATGTGTCGAGTGTCTATGAGAATTCAAGTGTTGTTACTATTTCTTTTGTCCTGTTGTTGGTATTGTTGAAATTTTCTATAAGGTATATTGTTGGTAAATTATTGGAATTGTCTTTTGTTAGTATTGAATCTAATGTTGCTAGTACAATAATTACTATGTGTTTCTTTTTTTTGTTTCTGATGTTAGCTTTTAAATTTCCAAATTTTTGTTTCAAAATTTAAAAAACTAGAAGAAAATCAGATTCCCATTTTTGGAATATAACAAATGGATATATAGAAAAATATGTGTGTTGGTTGAGTTTGAGATCTCCCTTACCAACAAGAAAGTTCTCTTGTGTATATTCACTCATGATCAGATTATATATGTAAAGGAATGATAATAGATCAATTTATGTTGCTTCTTTCATTCTTCTCTCTTCTCTGTCGCCAAATAAACCAAGAATTTTGTTGTCTGAAACTTTGGAAGACTAGAAAATTCAAACTTGAAAATTTAAACTTTTAGTTTCATATGTATCATATTTTTGTGCAACTTGATCTCAAGTTTAACGAAATTTTAAGGGATCTGTTAATTTTACTCATATTCTAACTAAGTCTTCAGTATGTTAGGTCCTTGTTACACAAATTTTTGGTCATCTAACCATTTACAATTAGATGTATCGAAGTAAACCATGTAAGACAAATTTTATCATAGTAAAATTTCTTTCAGTATAGGAAATAATTTAATAAACCATATTGTATTAAATTATTTTTCGTTAAAACAGGAAACCCCGTGAGGAATAATTAAATAAATCCTTATTTGTTTTATTTTCCTCTAGGAATAATTAATTAAAATATTGTTTAAATAATATTCAAGGTCATATTTAACCCAATTATGAGAAATAATTAGATAAATCATTATTTTTCTTATTTTTCTCTATGAATAATTAATTAAATCGTTATTTATTTATTATTCCTTGTTAAATTTGACTAAATCACCTAGAAACAATTAAACAAATCATTAGTTGTTAAATTATTCCTTAACCCCATTCTTGAAATGATAAATAAATCATTTATTTGTTTATTATTTCTAAATAAAGGTATTTAACCAATTTAAATTCCTTTTCCCTCCAACAAAATATTATAAAATATTCCAAACAGTTAGATGTAGATCTTGGTTAATAATATTTCATTATTCGGCATTATCGAGGATAACTCAATATTTTATTATAAATAAGAGGATTTTCCATTCATTATTCACTTTTATCACTTTCATTATCACACTTTGATCATTCTCATTGCTGCTACTATTTTTCTTCTTAAGCTCCCATAGAGTTCAACACGTCTTGGGTTTTCTACACCATTGAGAGAGAGAAACTTCTAGATCTGAAGCATTAAGGACAGCCAAGAACCCATCTCGTTGAGGGGGACTGGTAACATCATTATTTGTTCCCTTCCCATGTATTATAATACATATAAAATTATTTATATCTTGTCTTGTCTATTGGATGTATGGAGAATTTTCTTATTTATTTTTATTGTTTAGCTACTTTTGCTGCATAGATCGGGTTTCTAGCAGCATTTCTTTCTAGTTTCTATTGCAGATCTAAGAAATTTAAGCAACCATATTTGTTTTTAGGTTTGTTTGTCATGTGTGGCTAAAGTGAGCTATTTTCGTACACTTGCGTTAACAATTTATGCTAACAATTGGTGACTCCACTGCGTTTTATTCAGATCCATGCATGGAAAGTTAATTTAGTAACTAGGGTTTTTCTTTAGCTATCTTTAGTGTCTTGATGTTGTTTTTTACCTTCTATGCCTAAAATAGTAAAAAATCTAACTTATGTGTGTTTTCAGGTGTTTTCCGTAGGTAACAGGTATCAGTCGCGCGAAAGATGACAATTTTTTCCACAACATGTCACCCGAGGATCCCGAATCTGGAACTCACACTTTTTGGCCCAAAACCTACGATTTCTACCTAAAATTGTAGCTATCAGCCCAGAAATTGCGATTTCCACAGTTTACAGGTCATTGCCTACAAGCTGCAACTTTTTCCTGAGTTTTTTATGTGACAGTCAGGGTTTGTCGCAAGCATTGTTCAGAGTTGTTTTACCTTATCTCAGCCCA
Source organism: Pinus albicaulis (assembly GCA_034641835.2). Classification (NCBI taxonomy): domain Eukaryota; kingdom Viridiplantae; phylum Streptophyta; class Pinopsida; order Pinales; family Pinaceae; genus Pinus; species Pinus albicaulis. The sequence goes on from CM076580.1 coordinate 593,157,494, forward strand.
TATTAGGACTGGATATGCTCATTTTATCTCCTTGAAGTAGGACCAAACCCCTTAGGGTTTCAGTATGCTTCCATTTTTCTAGGAGGGGTTTAGTTGAGTAGGTAGTCTGAGATTTTGCAGTGCTTTCAGCCATTATTTAGGGTCTGGTCTATCCTTCTTTCAGGTCTCTTTTGATCGGTTATTATTCCATCCAAAACCCCCTCTTGTTTGGTCTCTCCCTTAGGGTTTCCTTTGTTTCCCTTAGGCTTTTAACCTTTCACCTCCCATTTTGCAACAGTTTTCCCTCTAGTTTCTTATTGGTTTCTCCACCTTTTCCAGCAGATCTGAGTCATTATATCCCTATCCCTTAGAACTTAGATCTTTTGTTTGTTTTGTGTGTTTTGAGTCATTTTTTCCTGCCTCTTAGATCATTTTTTTGGGAAGCCATATTATGGATTGAATTTATGCATATTTAGATGTTTATTTTACTGTTGTCTCAGTTTTATTCATAGTTATTCAACATTTTTTTTTTCTTCATACAACCATCTGGGACTAATTAAAATTAACACATGGCTTACACACATGCACACATAAAGGGAAGAGAACTCGATTTACACTGCCAAGCCAAGACATATAAATTGTAATTAATTTATCTACCTCACTGAGCCTTTGTTTATCACTCTTCATCATTTTTGTGTCATATGTGTCTTGCCATCATTACGCCCCCAAGGAGTTTATCTCGGAGACTCCAAGGCCTTTATCCTCAGTTTCCATTGGGAAGACTTACTCCATTGCGTATAATATGATTTATTCCTCTGCCAAGTCCCGATACCGACTCTAATTCTGGTTCATCAAGTCCTTCCTCAGATTTTGAGCTTGGTTCCCCTCCACCTCATTCTGTCACCATGTCAGGCACCAATGCAGGTGTTGGTCCTCAAGCTGGTGGTAGCCCCAACCCTAATGATAACGTTGATACTAGTGGAGCTACTACTAGAACTGTTCTGGCTACTCCTTTGCTACCTTTTATGGATGTTTTAAACCTACCCGATTTCATGCAGTTAATTAATGACCCTATACTCCACAATCTAGGTTGGACTACTATGCCAACTTAGCTTCCTTCTTACATCCCTAAGTTTGAAGGAAACGCTGGAGAGAACCCTCCTAATCATTTCCGCTCCTTTCACATGTGGTGTTTGTCCAATTATATCATTGATGACTCCATCCATCTTCAGTTATTCTAAGGTACACTCATTGGAGAAGCTGCAAAGTGGTATGTCGACCAAATTGTTGCCTCTCATTCCACTTTTGTGACTCTTGCTAAAGCGTTTATGTCCTATTTCCAGCTGCCTCTCCGATATGATACTGGTACTGAGTTTTTGACCGCATTCCATCAAAATTTTTCCATCCACCTTTCTGACCATGTCCAAGAATGGCATAGAAGGAGGAGCTTATGCCAATCTCCTACATTTGACGACTGTTTCTATATGGATTGGTTTCTCAGAATGCTTTTTCCTTCTATTGGTAAATATTTCGCATCTCACTTTCCTCATAAAGAGGATGAATCTCTATAAGTTGCGTTGAAATATGACTTGATCTATGCCCAGTTTGGTTATGTTTATACTGTTTTACCGGATCTTCCTAGACCCGGTGGTGCCAACGCACTGGAGGCATCTCACACTGCGAACGGTATCGTTAGATCTCTTTCACATCTGTATACTCATCCTTCCATGGGTTATGGTTTCCCTCAAGGATGGGCTAGCTCCTCTATCACTTATCCCCATCCCCACAACATGTATCCAGGACAAAGCCCACCTTACACATTTTCCCATTTTCATCAATCGACGCCAGGGCCAGCTATTTCTAAACCTGTTTACCCCAATGGTGCTCAACCTCCTTTATATCCTTATCCACAACCATCCCGATGCTCCAACCCCTCCGGCATCAGCACCCTAGCCTCTCGTGCCTTCTCAACCTCCGCCACAACATCAACCTCCCCCTCAACATTAGGTGTATGCATAGTAGAGTGCGAATAATCCTCCTAATTCCAAGAAAAAGAGGAAAGGCAACCAAAATCAAATAGCGCGGGGTAATCAAGGGCGCCAAGGTAGCCAACCAAATGCACCCCAAGGGAACCAGCCTAACACTAACAACCAGCAATAGGGTGATCAGCCCAAGCAGAAAAGGCCTCTTCATATGAACAAGCCTTGTTCTTGTTTTGGTTTCCATGGCCATTATACTCATGATTCTCCCCTCTTACCCCAGATATCCCAATTGTGGGAAGCACAAGAAGCATCTAGAGGATAGAAAGTTATTACTTCGACTCCTCCAAATACTACGCCAGCTTAACCAGTTGTGTTCACTAATTATTTCCCTCGGAAAGGATATGTGGCTTCCCAACCCACTCAAGGTCAGGCCACCCCTCAACCTTCATATTTTGGTACCCCCGAGTACCAGATTCTCATGATGAATTCTGAAGAGGTCAATACCGCTGATGTCAACCTTCAGACCTAGTCGCGCCAATATTACAAGCCACCTGCTACGTCTGCAACTGAGTCCCTAACCAAATTTTCCACAAAGTCCATTTTGACACCCAATTCTCCCTTACAGATCCCTTTGCCTCGGGCAGAGGTTATTCCCAAGATCCCCAAAGTTCCATTACGCTGAATTTTTTCTTCTTCCAAAGATTCCCACACCTACAACATAGTAGATGACTTGGCACAATCCCCTGCTTCCATGTCAACGCTAGAAGTCATCCACTCATTCCCTTCACAAAGAAAATATATATTATCTTCTTTGGGGATTGTGGATCCTTTATATGATCGTTTGATCATCGTTGAGGTTGAAAAGTCATAATATCCCCCCTTACCTTCATCTGTTGCCTTCCAAATACCAGTCATTCGTAATTCCAATGTCTCGTGATGTATCATTGACGAGGGTGCACCAACCTGCGTGATTTCCACCGCTATTTCGAACGAACTCAGATCACCCGACTTAGCCCCATAAACCATCACCTTGCATGCTTGGGATGGTCACCCTTCTCAGGCCCTTGGCATGTACCACATTTTTCCTATCACTCTTGTGGGCAAAATTGTTTGTGTTAACATTGAAGTCATAAATTCCCCCTTGTATCACAATATCCTTTTGGGCCGTAGCTATACCTATTTGATGTCCATTTTCGCATCTATGATTCACCGTAAGATTTTCTTTCCTCACAATGGAAAGATAGTCACCATTGATCAACTGACATATTACGAACTGAAGTCTCAGACCTCTCCCGAGTCTATCATATATCCGGTGGCGGATAAGAAATCAGTCACACCTCTCACGGTGTTTCACCAGGAGTCTATAAATATTCCACATTAATTGGTTCTTTCCCTTGTGAACCCCCTCTTATCACTAACCCCAGCTTGTCAAATTTTTGCATGATGCAATTGTCTCTGGCTCGCCACAATTGGTCTGGTTCAACCAACCAGCAGCCCTACGCCTCTGAAACCTGCTGGTGGTCACTTGACGAAGCCTTCAGGTCCTTCTCTTCAAGAACCTTTTCCCTCTGTTGGTGTCTCTTCCACCCCTTTTCAACTAGGAATGGTTCCCCCTAGCCTTAACCATTTGGGAGCCATTCTGCCATGCCATTACCCTTCCGGTCAGTTACTATTTCTATCTCCCCCCTATGGAATCCTTTCGGTGCCTCTTATGGCCACGTTGAGCTTTTCCAATTTGACTCTGGGGATCTCAGTCTAGTACATTGACCCCCCAGCCAACACTCCACCTCGTCAACTCAAACCTTATATTTCTTTGACCCCAGTCCAATTGGTCGCCATGACCCCTCCCTTTGCTTCAGTGCCTCAGCCACCTCAATGGTAATTGACTCCTATTGCGAAAGCATCCAGTAAGGGGGGAAAAGCCAAAAATAAGGAACCTAAGGACAACACCCCCCAAATAACTTTAACTCCCCCTAAGCCTCCAATGCAGTCACCTCCATGTGATTTGTGTGATGTTGTTGGGCATGCTACCCATAATTTTCCTAAGCTTCCTCATCTCAAACCTATGGTCAACGAGACATTTCCTGAATCTAATATCCCGAAGGTCCATGTTACCTTACCCGGTACGGTTAAGAAACTAAAATCGTTGCACACGAATCACCCTTGTGCTTTGTGTGATCTTTATGGCCACTATTCTCACCCTTGTCCCCGTATCTATGACTTTCGTAACACCCTTAAAGCTATTCACAAAATAGAGGTCGCTCGTAGTGGATCCCATACTCCTCTACTTGCAAGTTTTTCTTCCACAAAATCGGAGGAAATTTATGCACCCATTGTGATACCTCCCCCTAATGTCGATATGATGGAACCTTCAGCCACTATCCTCTATCTATCATCATCCATGAGATCCATGGTGGAAGACCCCTCCGGGGCATCCCCTTCTGTTTCGACTAACCTCCTTCGGCGATCACCCTGGGCTCAACATTGGTAGGTGTTTCATATACTAGTTCTTTATCTACCCTCCGTATAAATGCGTATGTAAACCATATCTCTCATGATGATGCATCAGGTATCCCCACCACGTCATGTGCTCTTTCTTCTGACAGTCCTCCCATCATCCATTATGATGAAGACATTATGGAAGTAATGACCAGCCCTGACTTTCCCTGGGATGATACACCCCACCATGTGTATGTCCTTCCATAGCAGTCCCATGACCAGTATGATGTGGAGTCTAAAGACTTCATCTTCAATGAGGTTGATTGGTTTAGAAATCCCATTCCTGCACTAAATTATTTTGAAGAAGAAAATATGGCCAACACCTCTCCTACCATTAAAATTAACAATTCTGATAAACCAGGGGTAGAAGAAAACATTACATTGGGGGTGTTGCAACTCTTAGAGACAACCTTATGTTATTAAATACTAGTGCCTAGGACATCTTAAGACAAGAGGGTTCACAAAGGTTTTTACAAGCTGATACTATAGGACCTCTTGTTACATAATAAGGGTTAAGGTTTTCTGGTATGGGACCAAGAAATCAGAAATAGAAAATGGACAATAATGGCATCCAATGATAGAGCAAAAGGGACTACAAGCGAGCATCAGAAGCAGGCCTAAAACTAACTGCTGTGATGAGGGCCAAACATGAAACTAGTAAACAATTACCAAAATCAATGAGTATGGAAAATAGTTGCAGAACGTACAAGGAAATATTAGCGTAAGGTAGGCTTATACTAACATAAGAATCCACCACACTAACATCAGAAGAAATCTGAAAATGTAAATAGAACATGAACATAGTATCGTGCCTCGAGTCATATTTAAAGTGTAACAAAAAGATATATATGAGTACCATTCAAGGTAAATTCACATCTAAATAAAGAAAAATCGAATTTTGAAAGCTTACGATACAGGGAAATGATGGGAATACAACGGAAATTTATATTAAATCACTACTGAGAAAATACATAATGTAACTCATCTCATTTGGAAACCTTCACACAACAGAATAGCTTCGTTTCTATTTCCCAACGGGATCTTCCAACATACACTATGAAAGTATCTCAAAACTTTACAAAAAGGAAAATTCACATTTAACAGTTTATGCTCTGAAAAATATGGAACCTTTTCTCAGCTTCAGATTTCATCTTTTATAGCACTCAGCTGAGCCCTACGAAAAGATATTTCTTAGAAAAAATATTCCCCTGAACATATCTTTCTGTTTGGGGTCTCCATCAGAAACCAAAAATGATGATGAGGAAAATGACCTCTCATCGTCTGCATAATGGCCTTAACGAAGGCACTAACAAAAAACACAACAATAAAATGAAAAATAAAACTGCAAAGGGTGAAACAAATATTTCACCCGATAATACATAAGAAATAAAAAGTAAATTGGCCACCTGGGCCAGAACATGAATTTCATTTCTTGGAATGGAGAGGAGTGCCTGGTGATTGGTGACTCAGATGTTCTGATGGCGTGGACGAACCATTTTTTTGACTAAGGGGAGGTAGCAGCTGGCGAGAGGGTGTTGATGTTGTAGTGTTGTCATAATCACTGCATTTTTGGCACACATTCTCCCATGGTGGTGGCATGGTGAAAAAAGTCTCAACTAAAGCTTGGATATATGTAGGCTCTGTGTAATCTACTTGGATGACTAAATTTTGTTTGATTTGGAAGAGGAGAGAGAACTCCTTACTCAAAGCGGAAATTATTGTTTCTGCCTTCAGGCAGGCAGTTTTCTCCAAAGGTAAATCAACTTGGTTCATAATTTTTGTTAACTTCTGTTCATAAACCGTTAGCCCTGAAAATGTGGCCGTTTCAGGATCCCAGCATGATGGGAGGCCTACCTCTACCAATTGATCCCACTCTCGATCGAACTGTTCAAGTCCCTGTGCAACATGCTCTAAAAAGATCAGCGCCTTCGCGCATGCAGTCTCCTTTTCAATAACTCTTATGACTTCCATCACTCCCCTGAAATAGCCTGTGATCCCTTGAGTGAGTAATTTCTCAGGGTCTAATTCATTCAGGTACTTGATTTACTTCTTGGCCATTGTCACCTTTGCCTCTTCTTCCTCACGCCCTTCTTGCAAATTTATTTTGAATAAGCAGACCACGATTTTCTTGTCGTCCATCAGAGTGAGGTATTTCCAATGCTTTTTGACCTCTGATATTATGTCCGTCCAGATTAAACGCCTAGCTTCCAAGAGTGTCAGATTTCCCTTCATCCGAGTAGTCAAATCCTTGATGGTATTATCTTATATCTGTTTCTCTCTTTTTAATTTATCAACTTAAGCCTGTAAGGCCTCTACCACTTTATCATTTGTCACCAATGCAACTTCCAGCACCTATATTTTGTGGCCAGCTATTCGGGCTTCATTCTCTGAAACCTTTAAATCTGACAAGGCTTTGGTTAGCTGCTCTAGGGTAGTGCCAGGCTCGTTATAAGTTGGAGCCATGCATAGAGGCTTGTTCCATTGTCCCTATAAATCAGAAAATCTCTGCCTTAAGCCAGCCATCTCCGCGGTCATTTTGGTGTTCCCTTCTTGTTCTTTGACCAGTGAGTCAGCGAGAGCTGATTTCTCCCTCTCCATCTGGAACAACTCATCCATTTGAACATGCTCTCCACGGGGAATATTTAGCCTTTTCTTCAACTCATAGTTCTCTACCTCAATATCGTGGATGAGCTTCGCCCGAACTGCATCCTTGTCACCCCCTTTGTCCTTAAATACATTCCTGAGAGTTTCCAGGTTGTGGTTTATCACCTTAGCACTAGCTCTCTCTCTCTCTTCTGACTTTCCAATACTGATTTGTACCTATCTTCAAGCTTCCTCAAAGACAATGCAAGCTTCACTACCTCATCTCTCAACATATCTCTGACACACTAATGCAAACCAAGCTTATCCGTTATAGGGACGTTGGCTAGATTCAAAGTGAGCTCCAGGGCTCGGTAACTAATCCCCTCAGCTGTGGGCTACAGCACTGCCTCTGTAATAGCAATTATGAGGTGATATTTTTCCATATCTAACTCAGTGGTAAGTCAGGTGTGGTACTTGTCCATGAATCTGGCCAATGCAGCCCTCAGCCTATCTTTTGTAGTCTTGTTTCTAGTGCTTAGTTCTTCCCTCACCTCTTCTTTGTTAACTGAAATGGCATGTGATAGCCCATAAGGTTTAGAAGAAGAGGCACCATCAAAATTAATCATGAAAATGGTGTTGTTTCTGTCACACAGTCCATATCGGGAAAAATCTTCTTGTGGTGGCTCTTCCCACACAATCTCTGGTTCTTCAATCCTTTTTTTCTTAGAGGGCTGGGATCCCTCACCCATGTTCATGCCTACTTGACTGCCTGAAACGCCTGCCTCATTTGCTTGTCCTTTCTTTTCTATTTCTGCGGAGGCAATATCGCCCCTTCCTTATATAGCTGAAGACTCGGCCTCCATCTGTGAATCCAAAGGCAATGTATCAAGGTTAGCTCTCCACTCAATGAAGGGCCTAGTCTCATTTACATAAGCAGTCGAATTTATTTTCCTTTTCCTATTGGAAAGGATCCATTTCAGTTCATTAGGCCAAATTTTTCCTTGTATCGGCTCCATCCCTTGAAGCAACGTTTCCACTGTGGAGAGGGAGTGTCTCGACTTAATGGTGAAGGGGCCAACAGAGGTGGGGAGCTTGAGAATATATCCCTTATTCGCAGGCACGAAGTGGATCTGGTCGGCCTTCAGGGTTTGAAGGATGAACTCAAGGACAGAGATTCGCATAGATGGAAACACCGACAAGTGATAAGGGGGTACTTCCACTCCATAGACCTTGATTTCGGTGTAATCATCATACAGGTACCTGTCCCCTGTGCTATCTTCCTCATCGAATTCCAGCTAGTCTTTCTGCTCAGGAAAATTTATGGGTGGAGGGTTATCATGTATTATGGTATAGGCTATGGACATGAATTCATTTAAAAACTTTGTATAACCCCTCCTGTTAGGCTGTTGACGAATAGAGATGTTCCACTCAATGACAATTCTTGGTTGGACGTTCATTCTTGAAATATTCTCGAGGCCTAGACTCTCAAACTTTTCTGCATGATCGAACAGGAAAAGATAAAATACTAGCGAACAAAACTGAAAAGACCTAGAGGAGGGAAGTTCTTGGAACTAATTTTGTATAGCTGAAGCTATGAAGGTAGGTATATCTAGAAGAATTCCCTTTTATGAAATGAGCCACAGAAGAGCTATACATTCTTTTGATACTCACTCGACCTCCTTAAAACCTAATAGACCTGAAATGAAAGCAAGGATCCGCTGAACATATTCTTTGAAAGTGGACATGGTAACGACATCTGAGGGCAGGATAGCCGTGAGATGAGAGTCTGAAATAAAACTGACGAATTCTCTTTGTTGCTTCCAGGGAAAATTTGAGAACTGACAAGAGAGGGATAGCTCAGTGAACTCGACATAACTTTTACTGCAAGGGAAACGAAGGGAATTCTTTATGAGGTCAGGGGATATGTGGAAAATCTTATTACCCTGAGTAGATAATAATAACTCCCTGTGCTCATCATAAGCTTCACTGAGCCGACTAGTAAACTCAAAAACTGGGAATGTGGTCGAGGCAATCTGACAGTATATACCTGACTCGACAACTCTGAACCTATCTTAGCCCTTCAAATGAAATTCAAAAAACTCGAGTCTTGCATGGGCTACACTAAAAGGGTATGATGGGTCATGAATTCGGCATGAGCGTCAATGAGGGGTTCAGGTCCAGGGGCAGCCCTCACCTCGCAGGCTTGAGGGGTTTCAAGTTCCGACTTTCTTGACTTTTCTTTCCCTATGACCATTTTGAAAAGTAAAATAGAAGGAAAACAGTGAGGCAGAGGAATGAATAAATACCTACGAACAGTGAGAAATACTGAGGGGGAAAGCAACCTAGAGGTTGAAAATGACCTCATACTGGATTTGGAGCTTTGCTCCACGACGGATTCGTAAAAAACAAGTATTTTACTAAGTTTGGGTGTAAAACAAGGTTAAAAAGATCGAACTTTGCAGGAAACGAGGCTAGGACGACCACTATAGGGATGACGTCATAAGGACGTCAAAAATGGGACGCATGGCAATAGGTTGTTGGCTATCAGAGGTCGGGTCATTGCAAGCCACGCGTCGGGTTAATACCTGTACTGGTCTTGTACGGGGGTCCCTAAACTTACCTTACCTTCTGTTCACATAGCACCAAATGTACTCCTCGGTGGGCCCACCTAAGCTTCTGGCGAGGGCCCGTGAGGGCTTTCCATTACACTCTGCTAGCTAGCGAAATGTTTATGGTTTGTTTCATTGTGCTGTGACGTCACGTGTTCTGAGGGGTAGGTCTCCATCTCCTTCCGCTTCTCCTTAATCCCCCCCGGAATGCCTTATGTGTGTCCTTATCCTTTGTGTTGTTCCGCCATATGGAACACGTCTTTTTTCTTGACTATTTAGCACCTTCAATCTCCTATCCGCGGTCGCGCCATAAAGGATTTCTATGCCATACTTCCTTTAATCTCACTTATCCCACTATCTTCATGGACCTTCTCTTTGTTTATTTTGGCTTCTCTCTTTTAGCTTCGTGTGAGGGCTGACAAAACAACATTGGCTCCACCTGGGGATGACACGTTCATCCTCGAGCATGTCAAGAACTTCACAGACCTTTTGTAACATATTACTTGAGAGCCAGAGCCTCTTCAAAAATTTTCAAACACTCCTACGACTAAACAAATAGCAAAAGTGAATGTAAAAGCAACAGATATATACACTATATAAAGCAAACCTCTGAGACCTTTGTAAGTAGTGAAAGTATGGTTTTAATAACTTCCCATTTACGGTCGCCTCGATCACGTCACCTTCCAGGTTTTCCAATATGAAGGTGTTGTTGCCTCTCACTTCGGTAATCTTGAATGGCCCGAACCACAATGGGTTAAACTTTCCATGTTTACCTTTTTCATATATTTTGATGTCCCACCTTAGTACCAGGTCCCCAGACTGCATTTCATTGTCTTTGGCATGTTGATCAAACAAGCCCTTCATCTTCTCTTGATATTCATTTAAACTGTCATTTACTTGGCTCCGAGTCTCTTCTAACTCAACCAACTAGTTCATTCTTCTAATGAGATCGTTAGGCTCTTCTTGGATATCTTGAAGGAACCTAGCCATAGGTAGCACGAGCTTAATTGGAAAAATGGCTGCTCGACCATAAACCAATTCATAGGGTGATTTACCAGTTGACCTTTTACTAGTAATTCGATTTTCCCAGAGGGCGAACTTGAGCTGGGAATCCCATTTTTTCTGATTTTCATTTATAGCCTTATTTAATGCTCTTACCAGAGTTTTGTTTGAAGACTCTTCCAACCTATTTCCCTGGGGATAATAGGTTGTAGAGTGCCCCAAGGTGATATTGTACTATTGACAGAAATTAACAAACTTGTCAGATTTGAAAGCTTGAGCATTCTCTGTCACTATCTTAACTGGGCAACCAAATCAGGATATGATATTCTCCTCCATGAACTTGATCACAACTGCATTAGTATAATTTCTCGCTAGTATCGCTTCTACCCACTTAGTGAAGTAGTCAGTGGTCGTAAGGATCCACTTATGCTGACCACTTGATTCTGGGTGAATTTCCCCAATAAATTTGATACCCCATTGCTGAAAAGGTTCTTCTATATGTACTGGAATCATGGGTAGGGGCGCAAATTTTTGTTTTTCAGCAAACCTCTGACATTTATCACACGCCCTGACCCGAGCATGTACATCTCCAAACAATTTAGGCCAGAAGAAACCCACTTTCAATATTTTTTGGATTATGGCCCGCCAACTGTAGTGACCTCTACAGATGCCTTTATGGAATTCGACCATGATTTCCTCCACTTCTGACTCTGTTAGACATAAGAGCAGGATTCCTGAAGGATCCTTCCAATATAATCAACCATTTGCAGCAATGTATTTTTTGGATCTTAGTCTCAGAGTTTGGTATTTAGTCTTATCAAAGTTTAGAGGACACTTGAGAGTTAAGAGGTACTCTACAATGTCTTTATACCAAATACTGAGCAGGTACTTCATGTGCGTTTTCTGCATGGTAGTTTCTATCTCGGGCTGTTCATCTGTACCTTTAGGTAACTCTCCACCTTCCATAGATAGATTTATGCCCAATGCCTGGCAATTTGATTAGGATAGTGGTGATAAGGGTGATTTTGGAGGCGACTCTTCGTCTTAATCTTGAGTACAAGTCATTTTCCTAGAAGACCAAAGATCATACTTCTTGTGTAATTGTGCTTGCATGAAATCCACGAACTATCTGCAACAATCATCAATGTCGGGATCTTTAGTGGAGTTCACTTTCTCTTCTTTTTCCTCCCGTAGAGAAAGCTCTACCTCTTCCCCTTCTGAATTGGCAAGATACTGATCATCTTGTCCATCAGGAATATCTTCAGTGGGACCCTCCATTTTCCCTTCCAAATATAGAGGGGGTTGTATGTGATCTTGTTACTCCTTTCTGTCCCTTTGTAATATCTGCAGGGGTGGCTTTCGATACTGTGGGTTATAACCCCTGTTAGGAGTAGTATGAGATCGCCAAGAAGAAGCATTATTTTCTTCTAACTCTAGTTTCACCAGTTTATTTCAAATATTCTTAATCATCTTGTTCATTTCCTCAATATTATAATCTAACACCTCTCTTTCTTGGTTTGAAGAAGAAGCTTCTTCTTTACCTCTTCGTCTGAAATCGTGGTCTAGCCTTCCTTTCAATTTCCCTGTAGAAGCGAAGTTGGCTTCCACCTCCAATGCATCGGTCTGATCTTGATCCAGTGAAGCAAATTTCCTTTCTCTTAGGGTGAAACTGAACTCAGATTCAAATGCTCCCACAAACACCACCTTAGCGGTTGTCTGAGGAGGCTTCATATCAGCTGGTAGGTTAGAGTATAGCTTGTTGAACCTCTTTATAAATTTGGACACATCTTCATTGTGTCTCTTCTTTAAAGTGTTGAGCTTTGTGAGACAATAGCCGTGGTCTCTTTTCTCTCCCCACTTTCAAGTGAAAGCATTTTCCATCTCCTCCCAGTTGGTGATGGTGTGGTCTCCAAGAGTCTTGAACCACTTTCGAGCTTCCCCATCCAAGGATTGAACAACGAATCTTAGCACTACGTCCAGGTGCTCTACATTAAAATTCTCTGCAAAAGCACAGAAATATCAAGATGCTTTTGAGTGGCACTACTGTCTTCCCCGGTAAACCAGGGTAAGAGCTTCATGCAGTCTTGGGGCATGTCGCTCAAAATCTATGGTAAATCCTGAGGGGCATACTTATTAAGAAGGAAGCCAGGAACCACTATGAGTGGAGGTGGAACTAAAGGAGGTTTTTGATGAATGACAATGGGTATGTGCTGAATGGTGGCCTGTGAATTGGATTGGGCAAGTGGAATCTGAGGGATAATCACTTTCTTAATTTCTTCAGCTTCAGGAGTGGGATGTGAGAAAAACCCAGAAGTATCTAATGACTCTTCTTCATCTTTTATCTCTGAATGCTCAAGGACAAGGTTATCTGGTGCGTATTCCAGTACTCTAGCAGTGGAACTCGAGCCTTGGACTTGAGCATGCTGATAGGAGGATGAAGAGTCTTCTAATGAGAACCTAGGCATATCAGTTTGAACGGGCTACTTTTATTTCCAAACTCTTTTGAATAAAATCTTCTTTGGGTCATACACAAAAGGTGTTCTTAACTGGGAGGTATCCAACCTTAGGTGACGCTTATGATAAGCCAAGATTGCAAATGGATTTTATACTTTAAGGAATAGTGGAGTCACGAAGGTGAGGGATCTACAACTCTCAACCCTTCGTGCTCACCTAATTCTAAAGGGTGCATGTGCTTTTGTCGTATTCCAGGGATAATATCTTCAAATTTGATCCCTGGAAATGGTGTCAAAAATATGTTGTAAATCCTAGAGACAACCTTGAGTTGTTAAAGACCAGTGCCTAGGACATCTTAAGACAAGAGGGTTCACAAAGTTTTTTACAAGCTGATACTACAGGACCTCTTGTTATGGAATAAGGGTTAAGGTTTTCTGGTATGGAACCAAGACATCAGAAACAGAAAATGGACAATAATGACATCCAATGATAGAGAAAAAGGGACTACAAGCGAGCATCAGAAGAACACCTAAAACTACCTGCTGTGAGGAGGGCCGAACATGAAAATAGTAAACAGTTACCAAAATAAATGAGTGGAAAAAAATTGTAGAATGTGCAAGGAAATATTAGCGTAAGGTAGGTTTATACTAACATAAGAATCCACCACACTAACATCAGAAGAAAGCTGAAAATGTAAATAGAACATGAACAGAGTATCATGCCTCGAGCCATATTTAAAGTGTAACAGAAAGATATATATGAGTAACATTCAAGATAAATTCACATCTAAATAAAGAAAACTCGCATTTTGAAAGCTTACGATATAGGAAAAGGATGGGAATACAATGGAAATTTATATTAAATCACTACTGAGAAAATACATAATGTAACTCATCTCATTTGGATTCCTTCACACAACAGAATAGCTACTTTTCTATTTCCCAAAGGGATTTTCCAACATACACTATGAAAGTATCTCAAAACTTTACAAAAAGGAAAATTCACATTTAACAGTTTCTGCTCTAAAAAAATCTGGAACCTTTTCTCAACTTCAGATTTCATCTTTTATAGCGCTCATTTGAGCCCTAAGAAAAGATATTTCTTCAAAAAAATATTCCCCTGAAGATATATTTTTGTTTGGGGTCTCCATCAAAAACCAAAAATGATGATGAGGAAAATGGCATCTCATCATCTGCATAGTGGCCTTAACGAAGGCGCTTATAACCGAAAACACAACAGTAAAATGAAAAATAAAAGTGTAGAGGGTGAAATAAATATTTCATCCGACAGTACATAAGAAATAAAAATCAAATTGGCCACGTGGGCCAGAACATGAATTTCATTTCTTGGAATGGAGAGGAATGCCTGATGACTGCTGACTCATATGTGCTGATGACACAGACGAACCCATTTTTTGATAAGGGGTGGTAGGGACTGGCGAGAGGGTGTTGATGCTGGAGTGTTGGCATAATCACTCCATTTTTGCCACACATTCTCCCCTGGTGGCGGCATGGTGACAAAAGTCTCGACTAAAGCTTGGATATCTGTAAGCTCCGTGTAATCTACTCGGATGGCTAAATGATTTTTGCGTTGGCAGAGGAGAGAGAACTCCTTACTCAAAGTGGCGATTATTGTTTCTGCCTTCAGGGAGGCAGTTTTCTCAAAGGTAAATAAGCCTGGTTCATAATTTTTGTTAACTTCTATTCATAAACCGTTAGCCCTGAAAATGCAGCCATTTCAGGATCCCAACATGATGGGAGGCCTACCTCTACCAATTGATCCCACTCTCGATCGAACTGTTCAACTCCCTATGCAACATGCTCTAAACAGATCAGCGCCTTCGCACGTACAGTCTCCTTTTCGATCACTCTTCTGACTTCCATCACTCCCCTGAAATGGTCTGTGATCCCTTGAGTGATTAATTCCTCAGGGTCTGATTCATTTAGGTACTTGATGTACTTCTTGGCCATTGTCACCTTCGCCTCTGCTTCCTCACGCACTTCTTGCAACTTTATTTTGAATAAGCAGACCGTGATTTTCTTGTCATCCATCAGAGTGAGGTATTTCCAATGCTTTCTGACCTCTGATATTATGTCCATCCAGATTAAATGCCTGGCTTCTAAGAGCGTCACATTTCCCTTCATCGAAGTAGTAAAATCCTTGATGGTCTTATCTTGTATATGTTTCTCTCTTTTTAATTTGTCGACTTCATCCTGTAAGGCCTCTACCACTTTATCATTTGTCTCCAATGCAGCTTCCGGCACCTATATTCTGTGGTGAGTTTTTCTGGCTTCGTTTTCCGAAACCTTTAAATCTGACAAGGCTTTGGCTAGCTGCTCTGGGGTAGTGCCAGGCTCATTAGAAGTTGGAGCCACGCATACATGCTTGCCCCATTGTCCCTGTAAATCAAGCAATCTCTGCCTTAAACCAGCCATCTTTGCGGTCATTTTGGTGTTCCCCTCTTGTTCTTTGACCAGTGAGTCAGCAAGAGTTGATTTCTCCCTCTCCATTTGGACCAACTCATTTGTTTTAACATGCTCTCCGCGGGGAATATTTATCCTTTTCTTCAACTCAAAGTTCTTTGCCTCAAGATCATGGATGAGCTTCACCCGAACTGCATCCTTTTCACCCCCTTTGTCCTTAACTGCTTTCCTAAGAGTTTCCAGGTTGTGGTTTATCACCCTAGCACTAGCTCTCTCTCTCTTATGATTTTCCAATACTGAGTTGTACCTATATTCAAGCTTCCTTAGAGAGAGTGAAAGCTTCACCACCTCATCTCTCAACATATCTCCGACACACTGATGCAAACCAAGCTTATCCGTTATAGGGACGTTGGCCGGATTTAAAGAGAGCTCCAGGGCTTGGTATCTAATCCCCTCAACTGTAGGCTGCAGCACTGCCTATGTAATAGAAATTATGAGTTGATATTTTTCCATATCTAACTCGGCGATAAGTCGAGTGTGGTACTTGTCCATGAATCCAGCCAATTCAACCCTTAGCCTTTCTCTTGTAGTCTTGTTTCTCGATATGACACAACACCGCCTGCAACATGTTAGCGGAGATGTATGACAGCCTAGAAAGGTTCATATGAAAGAGGCACCATCAAAATTAATCATGAAAATGGTGTTGTTTCTGTCACACAGTCCATATCGGGAAAAATCTTCTTGTGGTGGCTCTTCCCACACAATCTCTGGTTCTTCAATCCTTTTTTTCTTAGAGGGCTGGGATCCCTCACCCATGTTCATGCCTACTTGACTGCCTGAAACGCCTGCCTCATTTGCTTGTCCTTTCTTTTCTATTTCTGCGGAGGCAATATCGCCCCTTCCTTATATAGCTGAAGACTCGGCCTCCATCTGTGAATCCAAAGGCAATGTATCAAGGTTAGCTCTCCACTCAATGAAGGGCCTAGTCTCATTTACATAAGCAGTCGAATTTATTTTCCTTTTCCTATTGGAAAGGATCCATTTCAGTTCATTAGGCCAAATTTTTCCTTGTATCGGCTCCATCCCTTGAAGCAACGTTTCCACTGTGGAGAGGGAGTGTCTCGACTTAATGGTGAAGGGGCCAACAGAGGTGGGGAGCTTGAGAATATATCCCTTATTCGCAGGCACGAAGTGGATCTGGTCGGCCTTCAGGGTTTGAAGGATGAACTCAAGGACAGAGATTCGCATAGATGGAAACACCGACAAGTGATAAGGGGGTACTTCCACTCCATAGACCTTGATTTCGGTGTAATCATCATACAGGTACCTGTCCCTGGCCATCCATCTTCCATGAATTTGTAATCCTTATCGCGGGGGGAAAATTTGCGAAATGAGAGGGTTATCATGTATTATGGTATAGGCTATGGACATGAATTAATTTAAAAACTTTGTATACCCCCTCCCATTAGGTTGTTAACGAACAGAGATGTTCCACTCAAAGACAGTTCTTGGCTGGTCATTCGTTCTCGAAAGCTTCTCAAGGCCTAGACTCTCAAACCTGTCTGCATGCTTGAACAAGAAAAGATAAAATACTAGCAAAAAAAACCAGAAAGACCCAGAGGAGGGCAGTTCTTGGAACTGAGTTTGGATAGCTGAAGCCAGGAAGGTAGGGATATCCAGAAGAATTCACTTTTGCGACATGAGCCACAGAAGAGCTATACATTATTTCGAAACTCACTCGACCTCCTTAAGACCTAATAGACCTGAAGTGAAAGAAAGGATCGGTTGAACATATTCTCTGAAAGTGGACAAGGGAATGACATCCGAGGGTGGGACAGCCGTGAGACGAGAGTCTAAAATAAAATTGAGGAATTTTCTTTGTTGCTTCCAGGGAAACTTTGAGAACTGACAAGAGAGGGATAGCTCAGTGAGCTCGACATAACTTTGACTGTGAGGGAAATGGAGGGAATTCTTTATGAGCTTGGGGGATATGCGGAAAATATTTTTACCCTGAGTAGATAGGAATAACTCCCTGCGCTCATCATAAGCTTCACTGAGCCAACTAATAAACTAGGGAACTAGGAATGTGTTCAAGGAAATTTGGTAGTATAGACCTGACTCGACAACTCTGAACCTATCTTGGCCCTTCAAATGACGTTCAAACAACTCGAGTCTAGAATGGGCTACACTGAAAGGGTATGATGGGTCATGAATTCGTGCGTGAGCGTCAATGAGGGGTTCAGGTCTAGGGGCAGCCCTGACCTCGTGGGCTTGAGGGGTTTCAGGTTCCGAATTTCTTTAATTTTCTTTCCACGTGACCATTTTGAAAAGTAAAAAAGAAGGAGAACGATGAGGCGGAGGAATGACTAAATACCTATGAACAGTGAGAAAGCCTGAGGGGGAAAGCGACATGGGGGTTGAAAACAACCTGATACTCGAGTTGGAGCTTTGTTTCACGATGGATTCATAAAAAACAAGTATTTTACTACATCTAGGTGTAAAACAAGGTTAAACATACCAAACTTTGTGGGAAACGAGGCTAAGACGACCACTGTAGGGCTGATGTCATAAGGACGTCGACAATAGGATGCATGGCAATAGGTTGTTGGCTATTAGGGGCCGAGTAGTTGCAAGCCACGCATCGTGTTAATAAATGTACTAGTCTTGTATGGGGGTCCCTAAACTTACCTTACCTTTCGTTCACATAGCACCAAATGTACTCCTCGGTGGGCGCACCTAAGGTTTCGGCGGGGGCCCGTGAGGGCTTTCCATTACACTCTGGTACCCAATGGAATGTATATGGTTTGTTCCATTGTGTTGTGACGTCACATGTTCCGGGGGGTAGGTCTCCATATCGTTCCGCTTCTCCTTAGTCCCCCCAGACTTCCTTGCGTGTGTCCTTCTCCTTTGTGTTGTTCCGCCATATGGAACACGTCTTCTTACTTGACTGTTTAGCACCTTCAATCTCCTATCTGCAGTCGTGCCATAAAGGATTTATGTGCCATACTACCTTTAATCTCACTTATCCCGCTATCATCATGGACCTTCTCTTTTTTTATTTCAGCTTCTCTCTTTTAGCTTCATGTGAGGGCTAACCAAACAATAGGGGGCACATTTCACCGTGGAAGAAATTGAGGCTTACACCAAGCTATTCAAGTAATTTTGTGATGTTTTCGCCTGGTCCTATTCAGAGATGCCCGGACTTGATCCCGCCATTGTCAAACACCATATCAATAAATGGCTCGATGCCAATATTGTCCATCAAATGTTGAGAACCATTAATGCTTCCATACGAGAGGCTATCAAGGCCAAAATCGATAAGCTCAAGTAGGTTGGTTTTATCTATCCCATTGAATACACCACTTGGGTTTCTAACCTGGTTCCCATTCTCAAGAAACAAGGCACCATCCGTGTCTACACTTAATTTCGTGACTTGAAGAAGTCTTGTACCAAAGACAAATTCCCCACACCGTTCATTGACTAGATCATAGATGAGTGTGCAGGGCATAAGGTTCTATCCTTTATGGATGGTTTCTCGGGATACAACCAGATCATTATCTGCCATGTTTATTAGTTAAAAACTATTTTCATTAGTCCATGGGGAACTTTTTCTTACAGGTTCATGCCATTCGACCTAAATAATTCTGGAGCCACCTTCCAGAGGGCCATGCCATACTGTTTCCATGATTTAGCTCATATTATCCTTTCCTACCTTGATGACCTCGCTACTCGTTCTAGGCATCAAGGGCAACACATTCATGATTTCTGTATCGTATCAACCCACTGAAGTGTGTATTTTTCGTTCCTGACGGCCATCTATTGGGCTTCATTCTGTCAAAAGATGGTATAATGCTTTATCCCCTCAAATTTCAAGCCATCCTTGAGATTCTCATTCCTCGTACCTAGCGCCAGTTACAAAGCCTCCAAGGCAAACCTAACTTCTTCCGTCGGTTCTTCCCTGACTATGCCACCACTGTGCATGGGGTTTTGAGACTCCTTAGATCTAATACTCCATTTTTTTTAGGATGGCTATGCTCAACATTCTTTTGATGCCCTGAAACATGCTCTCACTTATGTGCCCTTGATTAGTCCTCTAAAATTTGGGAGGGAATTCATCTTGTACATCCAAGCTTCCACCCATTAAGTCGTTGGGGTCCTAATCCAGGAATATGACACTGGAAAAAAACATGTTATCTCTTATCTCAGTAAGAACCCTGTGGGTCCCCCTATGTCCTACTCGCATGAATAGAAGTTTGCGTTGGCCATTCTCTTCTCAGTCCAAAAAAATTGTCATTATATCCTTACGCGTTCCACTAATTTCATGCCCAATTCCAACCCTATGGCTTTCCTATTGAGTAGAAATATCATCAATGGGAAGTACGTCCATTGGATCATTATCCTTTAGAATTTTGATCTTGAATTCGTCACACCGAAGAGTAAGACAGTTTTAGCCCTTAATGAACTCATTTTTGAATTGCCTACTGGTACGCAAGATCTGTCGGTTAATGATGATTTACTCGATGATAATTTGTTCGCCATTACTTCAGATGACCCTTGGTAAGGTGAAATCCTTAACTACCTGTGAATCCAAATTTCATGTCCCATATTGACCGTGATGCTTGATGACGTATATGACACCAATCCCCCCATTATCTTCTCATTGGTGACAATCTCTATCGTCGCGATGTTGATTGTGTCCTCCGTCATTATCTCACGCACGCTGAAGCTGAGAAAGTCCTTAATTCCTTCCATAGCAGTGCTTGTGGTGGCCACCTCTCCAGTTTTTCTACTACCCAGAAAGTCATGCATGCTAGGTATTTTTTGCCTTCTCTCTTTGCTGATTGCATTGAAGCAGTCAAACATTTTTCCAATTGCCAACTTTTTGCCCCAAAGGTGCAAGCTCCACTTGCTCCCCTCCATCCTGCCGTATCAACTGATCCCTTTTGCAAGTGGGCCATTGACTTTATGGAGTTTTGTACTGGTAACCACAAGTATATCACTGTGGCGGTTGAATATTTCATCAAATGGATCGAGGCCATGCCAACGTTCAATAAAACAACAGCTACCGCAGCTCTCTTTTTCTTTAACCATGTGATCCATCGATTCGGGGTTCTGAAACAATTAGTTTTTACCATGGCTGAAATTTTGAAGATGAGATATGGCACGATATATCCTCTCTATTGGGCTTTGAGAACCAATATTCATCATCCTATTACCCCCAAGGTAATGCCCAAGTTTAAGCGGTCAATAAAATCCTTAAAATTATGCTTCAACGAATGGTGAACAAGCATAAAACCAACTACCAACTTATGCTCTTCCCTACTTTTTGGGCCTATAGAACTTATGTTAAAACTGCCACCAGGTTTACTCCTTTTCACCTTGTTTTTGGCGAGGAGGCAGTCTTACCAATCGAGTGTGAAATCTCCTCCCTTCACCTAGTCGTCAAACTTCTCCTAGACACCCAACATTTAGAACAAAGACTTATCATGCTTGAGCGTGCTTCCAAAGACCGTCATGCTACATTTAAAACCATCGAAGTGGCCAAGAAGCACACCAAAGCTCAATATGACCAAAAATTCCACCCTTGTACATTTCATGAAGGCGGTCTTGTTCTAGTGTACGACGAGGCTCATGATGTCCTTATTCATGGGAAGTTTGAATCATTATGGTTGGGACCTTACATCATTAGTTAGGACTTGGGCAAGGGGGCATACCTTCTAGAGGATTTCGAAGGCCAAATCCTTCCTAACCCTCACAATGCACTCTACCTTAAGATATTTTATCCATAACATCTCCCATTGAGGTGCGTGTTTTATTTCTGCCATGCATTTAGGTAGCTTGCATTGTTCATCGTCATCTCATTTGTTGTCTTTTGGTGCCTTTCATATGGATCCATCATCCACACTGTATATCAGCTATGATGACGGTGCAAACTGATTGTCCTGGAATCTAGCCTAGGCAGATTGGGCCATTTTTACCCCAATGCATTCATTAGTCCTCTCCAATGGTGTATGCATTGGATCTGCCACCAATAAGCAAGCTGAATACGATGCAGTGATAGTTTTGTTAGTTGATTCCCTTGATCATCACATCCTTCATCTTCATGTTCATTCAGATTCCTTGTTGCTTGTCATGCAATTGAATGGCATGTATCGTGTGAATAACCATGTCCTTTTTAGAAGATATCTATGAGTGAAGTTATTAGTGCATGAATTTGAAACCATTACATTAAGTCATGTACCTAGAGCCCAAAATCACTATGTAGATATCATTGCAAACAATATTCTATATTGGCACTTATCACATGCATTTAACACAACAATAATCATAAAACAAATGGAAAACAATATACATGTCATATATAAAATTATGCATATCCATAATATGTGTCGACAAAATCATAAATTTTTTAGAGTCCACTACTCTAATACATCCGACATGCCCATAGCATGTTACAAAAATCAAAACTGGGGGCACCAGATTCCCCTACATCTAATCACTATCTGGAGGGTCTCGAGCCAATGGCTCGGTTCCAACAACCCGCAGATCCTTCACATCCTGCCCGGCCATCACCATGCGCTGCATGACCCCTCGCCACTCTGAGGGTAGCCCTATACATCCCTTGATGTATTGGTCCTTAATATTGTGCCATCCACTCTTAGATATTCCAGTTAGCATCATCTCACACTTGCGGCGAACATCCTCTAGTAGATCTTGATAATCAGGTCTCTAGTCTCCTCTCGCTCCACTAGACTTTGCAACCCTTGGTGTTGCAGGTCATTTAGTATACCCCGTCGGCTTCACCGGTGCTATATTTGCATACCAAAAGCAATGAATCAGTACCATATACATATTCTAAAAAATTTAAAATGCATCCTAATGTATAGCAACTTTCACTTACCATCTGGTCCCCATGCTCGATCCACTAGAAGTGGCAAGTCAGTGTCCTCCTAAAACTTCATACCATTGTATGGATATTCATCTATATATAGCAGAATCTAATCCCATTGTGTGAATAACTCAGTTCGGAACACTCGTTTGACTCCCCCGCCTCCTCCTCTCAAAGTAGATACCCACAGGGGCACATCTTGGGCTCCCATGGGCCCCCATCCTAGATCTATACATGAGGCCGAAGTGTGGGGATATTCTCAAAGAAGAACGAGCATAACATTGTATCGAAAGCACAGTCATGGTTCACCTATCGCTTGCATAGCGACAACTCTCATTTCACCGACGACAGCATCATCTGGGCCCACCCATAGTAGGTCCCACTCACTACACTCTCAACTAACATCATATTCCCCCCAGTGATGCGGTGGAACACCTAGTTTTCTAGGATCCATAGTACTGCTATGGAAACAACCTGTGTCTTTAGTCTCACTAGATCACTGATCAGTATGGTTGTGCACTTAGCACGAGCATCTATTCTACAGTGGCATTCCAGGAATTATGATATGTTCTAACCTCATGGTAAAACTAGATGTATATCTCCCACCACCCCTAGTGGCGAGAGTCTTCTCAAGAAATAGATGTCCTGTATGGTCAACTCGATCTGGTGCCCCTGCACTACAAAGGCATCCTAGTCTGGATCCCAGTAGATGACTATCTTGGATAGCAAGGGCTCCCCTGCTTTCATCAATGGGTTCTCAACCAACTTGAGAACCTCGTACCTCGCAAGTGCACCTTGGACCACCTGATCCCCTTGGATCTCGACACGAAGTGCATCCAAATCCCTCTCTCTCTCTAGTTTATTTTTAGCTCTACCATATCTACACAAACCTAGCATGTTTTTTAGCTCAGAGAAAGAAAAACTGCATCAAAATCAACAAGCCCTAGTTCCCAGCCAAAAAATGTGACAAACCCACCTTTTCTACCAACACACACTTTTCCAGCCCTGTACCTATGAGCTCGTAGTTTTCCCCTCTAGAAACTATGATCCAACTCACAGTACAGGGCCCAAGAAGTGCAAGCTGGTCATGAGGATGGGAAGAGTTTTGTTCCTAGGCTCTGGGTGCCTAATCTAAAAAACTGGTCCACTAAAAAGGTATAGTAGGGTTAGGCCACCAACCTACAACTGACGGATCCTAATTCCAATGGTCAGATTGTCTGCTATGATCGCTGAAAGATTTAGGGGCTTCTCCTCCTCTCCAAGTTCACCACAGCTCCACTAGAAAATGAATCAAATTGGAGGGAAATTTCCCTATTAAAAGAAAAACCCTAATTTTTCTTTTTCCAATAGTGACCAAATCGTAGCTTGTTTTGACGAACCATCAGCACTTTTGGAAATCTCTCACTGAGCTCTAAAATGGGTATCCTTTTTTTTTGGTGATTTGATACTTCACCTAGAATCCATTTTTCCAAGAGGGGTCACTTTGCCGCCTCTCAAAATCAGATTTTTTCACTTGCGCTTCTTGTACTTCGAGCACCACTTGGCCTTCATACTTGTCAACGCATGTTTCTATTTTCTTCATGATTAACCATGTTTTGCTCATGCTTTCATGGTCCTCACCGAGCCTATTTTTTGTGTCATAATCATAAATTCACCCTTGATCAGAGCATCCAATTTGAGTCACCATCGCATTCATGGAGTCTATCCCAAGTCCTTTTTCCTATTGTTATAGTATTCCATCCATTTGTGCCTTATACCTCTCTCGTGTCCCCCATTTTTTCCTCCAGTCACACTGTCCCCCATCCCCTCCAGATTCGAGTCAGTCGTTGCCAGGTCATCCATGATTTTTATGCTGTGACAACGGAAGTCATTTGTCTGCTACTCATTATCCCCTCTTCCATCATCATCCCTAGTGTCAATCTATCAGTGACTCTACTATGATCCCTTGTGCCTTAGTTGAGGATTACTCATTGCCTCACCTATGGCGGACCTCCTTCTGTCGATATGAGAAAATTCATTCCAGAAGACATTTCTAGAGGGCAGTGTACCTTGGTTCCCGCTTCCATTCTTTTTCGATGCCTCGGATCAAGAAAAGGGGCTCCTCATTACCCTTTGAGTTGATTGCTTCTCATCCACTTCGCTTCAACATGATCAAGATCCATATACCTGATTGTTCAGTGATTCAGAAGATTGTATAAGTGATTCTCGGGTGTGTGTGACATTTTTTAGACCTCATTCCCTTCAGGTACCCCCCCACATGCACGGATGACCTTATATTATGCTACAGCCTCAGATGCAGCTCCGCAGATTTTATGGTTTCGGTTCCAGCCGCTTGAAGCGCCTATAGGATGCATGTATGACTCAAATGATCCATTCATATTTTCAAATCCCTTTCCTATTTATCAGGGCTTCTTTGGTTATTATTATGTCTCATGTACTTAGATATTATTGTATTCAGTCCTTACTATTGTCCCTTGCAAAATATGTATTTGGGATCCATTATATTTTTGTCTGGCCCATTTTTACGGTAGCATATCATGTACTTTATAGCTTAGTCTAATTTTGTTGGGCACACCATTATTCTTTGTACTTTGTCATCTCGTGGGCATAGTTATGCCTCCCCTGCCTCACTGATAATAAGTACCCAAACATTAATGGAGACTTATATCATTTTTAGGTATCGCTCCCTCAGTTATTGTCCTCTCTCACTTCACTCCATCTATGTATCTATCTATCTCTCTCTAACTCCCCTTCGGTGTCTAGTGATTGTGTTCTTACAACATCCTTCAGTCATACGATTAGCTCTTAACGCTCGCACGTTGGGGGGCAATCTGTTACACCAATTTTTGGTCATCTAACTATTTATAATTATATGGATCGAAGTACGCCATGTAAGACCAATTTTACCATAGTAAAATTTATTTCACTATAATAAATAATATAATAAACCATATTTTATTAAGTTATTTTTGGTTCAAACAGGAAACCCCATTATGAATAATTACATAGATCCTTATTTAATTGATTTTCCTCTAGGAATAATTAACTAAACTGTTGTTTAAATAATATTCCTAGTCATATTTAACCCAATTATGAGACATAATTAGATAAATAATTATTTTTCTCTAGGAATAATTAATTAAATCATTATTTAGTTATTATTCCTTGTCAAATTTGACTAAATCACCTAGAAATAGTAAAACAAACCATTATTTGTTAAACTATTCCTTAACCCCATTCTTGAAATGAAAAATAAATCACTTATTTTTTTATTATTTCTAAATAAAGGTATTTAACCAATTTCAATTCCTTTTCCCTCAAACAAAATATAATAAAATATTCCAAGCAGTTAGATCTAGATCTTGGTTAATAATATTTTATTATTTGCCATTATCAAGGATAACTCAATATTTTATTACAAATAGGACATTTTTCCATTCATTATTCACTTTGATCAATTTCATTTTCGCGCTTTGATCATTCTCATTGCTACTACTATTTTTCTTCTTGAGCTCCCATAGAGTTCAACACGTCTTGGGTTTTCTACACCATTGAGAGAGAGAAACTTTTGGATCTAAAGCATTCAGGATAGCCAAGAACACATCCCATTTAGGGGGACTGGTAACATCATTCCCTTTTTCCTTACCATGTGTTATAATACATATAAAATTCTTTATATCTTGTCCTTCCTGTTGGATGTATGGAGCAATTTCTTATTCCGTTTTACTGTTTAGATACTTTTACTACATATATTGGGTTTATGGAAACATTTGTTTCGACTCTCTATTGCATATCTAAGGAATTTAAGTAGCCATATTTATTGTTAGGGTTTTTTGTCACGCGTAACTAAAGTGAGCATTTTTCGTACACTTACGTTAAAAATTTATGCTATTAGTCCTCTTCATCCTTAACTAATGAATACATTTCAACATGCCCTATCCTCAATTTAGATATGCTCAATATCTTCTGCTTTGGATGATTATAATAATTAAAAGTTCTAATAAGACTCGATATGCAAGATCATGATAGCACAAAATGGTTATGTTATGGCCACAAAAATATAAAAGTTAGGGTCACTCTTCCTTACTACTCATTGAAATAAAAAATTGTCAACAGTGTGGATCATCTTCAAATATGTCATTTCAAGTAAGAGCTATGGTTTACAATAGTATTAGAATGGTACTTTATTCTTTAGAATGGATTTTTCTTTGTTCGTTATTTTTTCTTGATTTTTTGGTTGTCCTTCTTGACTTTATTGAATGCAATGAAGCAAAATGAGTAGGATCCCACCAATTGTAGAAGTGTTTCGTTAGAGAAGTTGAAGTTTGATTTGCATTTGCAACTTCTCACAATATAGATTCCTTAAGAGATATGTAGGGATATTACTCACATTTTGCATTGGTATGTACATTTATTATTTAGTTAAATCTCTTGTGAGACTAATATTTGTGCCATTTTATCCATTTCAATTTTTACAAAGTGTTGGATTCGTAAGTTGTAATGGTTAGAAATATATTTTTGAAATTTAGAAAAAAATCACTACAATGATAATATAAGATAAGCATCAAAACTATATTTGATTATGAATTATGTTTACTAAGTTACACAAAATAATATTTGGATATAAATCAAATTATTTCAGTAAATAAAATCATGTTATATTTGTAAACAAGTGTACTTCAGTATAGATGTAAATTCCGATGGTAAATGAAAACCATAAATTTCAAGTTGTAGAGTTTAAACCTTGATATTCTTCTAAAATAATAGTTGTGCCATGTATCTTGGATAAATAAATTTCAATTGCACAACATAATATAGAGCTTGTAAATTTTTAGGGGAGTTGAATTTATCTTCTTATAGGGACACTCGTTATATATTTCGTCAACATTAGGAAAAAATAAGGTTAGGTGATTTGCACCTATGGATTTGTTGATTTTATATGCCTCCAATTTTGGTTTCAGTAATATAAAGATCGTAATGTGTGACTACATTAAGAGGAATGTTTAGTGTCTCATAATTTATTGTTGGAAGGTTCTCTTTGTAGATCAACAAAATAAATTGCAATTATTTCCATGTTACATCTAGGAAGATATTCAAACTTTTATGGTAGACCAAGTATTATGTCATTAGTCCTAGACTAAATTAGTCATTTAAGTCCATATATAGTGTTAAAATTGGAAAATTTCCTTGGATACATGCACTCTCAGAGAATAATCACCCATGTAAGCCTAGCAGGGGAGGGGTACTTTGTTCTTATCACTCCCTGCAACACTATATGGAGGAGACAGTATCCCTTCCTACACCATTAAGGGGGGGTGATAGTCCTGTCGCTTCTAGATACATCCTCAAAATGTACTGTGTTTTGAGGAGATCATGTTAGTGAGGAGGATCAGACAAGTTGTAGACCTTTGAACTTGCATTCCTTTGAGTCCCAAGCATCTAGATTAATTCCCTTATATCTCCCATCCATCTATGGCCTTCCATGGGAGAAAAGCGGAGATCCATATGATACGGTTATGATTTTTCAATGAGTATTGGTATTTTTGTGATCAAAGGATTAGTTTTAGGCCAAGGAGGACTAGGAGAAAGGAGTCAAGCGGCTTGCATCAACTTGACGTATGATGTTGTAAGTTTATATTGTTAATTGGTACAAGCATTCTTTCCCAAAAATTATGTTTCATTCATAATTTGTTGAATTATTTCCTTTCTTAGATTTTATTATATATAATGAATTTTTTTTTATAGAATGTGTGGTAGGTTTTATAAGAGTTAGAATACACACACCATGGCCTTCAATTTCATGACTTGTAATAATTTTTTCTATAAGAATATTATTTCCAAGCATTATAATGTGTTAGAGACTATTAAGTAGCAGGCCTAAAAAATCCCACTCCACTAATGAAATGCCCATATGGGAATTGACTATAACTCCTTCCATTCACACACTTAGTCGAGAAAATATTCATCCTCATGGTTAGATCAATCTCCAAATCAAAGTAAATATGGAGGTATAATTCCTACTTTCACGTTTCATGCTTCTATGATTCACAATTATGAAATTCATTTAAATTCATTTCAAACTAGTCGTCGGGGGGGGGGTTGTGCTTATGGACCTTTCTTCCTTTTGAGCCTATGGGGTGGAAAATTCCTCTTTGTGAACTTGGCCTTATGATCGATGGATGGTATTTAAATAGTTCAAGGGTGGCCTATCGGTTATCTATGAATGTGGCCTTGAATTGGATTGCAACATTATAATAGTAAAAGAAATACATCACTTCTTCCTATTGGAATGAAAAATTACCTTATCTATAGGATAACCCTTTTACTTCAACGCAAACATAAATAAAATGAACCAAATTTAGTTCAGACAAGGCTTAGCCCTATCCCTTATATGCATTAGAATTCAGCTTAAATATGTAGTTGAGGTCGGCTCCATAAACTATAATCCAATGTTGCACACATATATATGTCAAATATTATCCAAAGTTGGGTGCCTATATGGTTAGGGCCTTTGTCCCAAATCCCCCTTTTAGAACTACAACATAGGCATGTTGAGCTTCCTCGGTTCACATTTTTTTTCCATACATCACTTATGTTAAACGATGGTGGAGGAAACACTCAGATCTATGGTTGCCAACAATTATGTGCCATACTATGTTTTTTCCAAAAATTTTGTGCCATACTTTATTTCTACCAACAATTATGCTCCATGCTCCATTTTTTTGTCTCTCCTTCTTCACTTCTACTATGAATTCTACTAATTGTTCCTTAAAATGCAAATTAAACCCTTCCTGAAATTGTTAAGGAAGTGGAATGTGGAGAACTATAGAAACCATTCACTGAAATTTTCAAAGATCCTCTCAAAGATGAATCCTACAACCATACTTTTCCATTAATTGACATTAGTTTTATTGGAAATATGGAGAGAGGCATGGAAATATCTATTAGCTTATGAATACATGTCCCCATTTGACTCCGTGGGATTAAATTTTTTGTCGTAGGTGAAAGATGACACAATCCATCCATTCACTTTTGCATGTTCAACATAACTTGCAAACCTTTCCCCTAGCTTTGGCAATATCCAAGGAAAATTCATCAAGCTACCCTTGTGAAACCTTTCATCATCTTATTTATTGCAATAAAATGTTCACTTGAACATTCATGCAGTAAATTCAACAGTCTATCATTTTTTTCTCTACTACCATAACCAAATTTTTTTCACAACCTCGTGGTGGAAGAATGGCATATTATGGTCCCATATACATTAGCGTGATTCTCCAATATCTATCCCTATCTCATATTCCTCCAATATTTTTTTGATTTTGTCCTTTACATCCTCAACATTCCAATCAGTGCCACCATGATGGGAAGGAACTTGAGGAAATCATTTTGAAATATGTTGTTCAACTTATGAAACTATCATTCATATTGTTGCATGCTTAATTCCCGCACTTATCACAATTTATATATCAAGCAGATATGTATTTAAATTTTCCCTCCTATAAATTTATTTGGTGCCATAAATGATGGTTTTCATGTGGGTTTACAAGATGCAATATTCATCTAAGTATATCATTTATTTTGTCTTGATGCCTAGAAACTTGTGCAAAAAATTGTCCTTTCCAAATAGAGCTCTTCATATTCCCAACTGTTGGAAAGCTATAATGAATATGCTACCTGGTTGAATGATAAAAAATCACATGTCTTATCCTTATGAAAAATAGTGGATAACAATTCATTAGTAATCTAGCATAGAAACACCAAGGATATCTTGGATGACGTAGCAATACACTAGCCAAATTTCACCTCAACTATCTTTCTATCACATTGGGCTAGTGCATGCTAAAAATTAGGACTAAGATTTTTATGGTTTTAAGTAAAAATTTAACCAATTCCTTATTAAATTGGGTGAATCAAGAAAGAGGAGAAGAAAATATTCAAAATATATTTTTTAATCCCAAACATGTTGATTAAGAAGATTTTTGCAAAGAAACATTAACAAGAAATAAAGTTAACTAATTGATTAAACATTCGACATAGAAGAGTAAATCCATTGGTTAAAACAGAAAGCCTTGCATGACCAAACTTGAAATTAAAATTCACAAGTCGAAAAGTTCTCAAAATTACTTATGATGTTCACCAAAATCAACCTCCTATGCTATTACAATATTTTCAAGATGGCAAGAGAAAGAGATATAAACAGATGAAATGTGAAAATACTCCTATACCATGAGTCATAAAAATCCTCACTCACCTCCCGTTCTCTTACAGAATGAAAATGGGATGGTACATTCAATTTCTCTAAAAATAATAAATTATATTATCCACAAAAACCCTTGGGGTTATGAAGAGCAGTGTTGAGTGGGGAGATTCATATTCCCCTTATGAAAAAATTATTAGTAGACAAAAATGACTAAAACAAGTGAAGCATGAAATCCATCTTTGTTACATGTTGTTCATCAATCCACTTCAAAAAAATTGGATGAGATACATTAGTGTTCTATATAAAAACAAATATCTTTCTAGTCTTACATTGTCCTGAGCTATGCCTAAATTTTCTGAATGTGTCTATGACTCATCTCTACAACTCTAGTCCAAGATGTTGGTGGCCAACTAGCACCAACATTATTTTTTTGTGGCTTCTTCGTCGTCAAATTATTTTCAGGAAAGAATGGATATGAAAGTATTGGATGGATTTCAATCTCATATATCTTGTATCCACAAAACTGTGTTGCTTCTTTTACAAGAAGGTTTGTGTTTGTATGTGTTTATCCATACCTAAGGCACTATGTGGAGACAACAATTTTTCCTATAACCATTTGATCAAGTGAGGTTGTTATAGTTTTTGGGTTTCTCCATGATACACTTGATGATACATATATGTACAAAGGCATGTTTTTTGACATTTTCGGAAATTAAGTGGAAGATTTAGTACAAGGGGTATGCATTGTCGTGACCAATATCCATTGCTAGTTTCATTTCATACAAAATTCATTTTTTGTTAATCATTTACAGAAAATGCGTCACATGTTTCACTTGGGTCTCTTCATTTTTTAGAGAGGCACTGATAATATAGTATAATGTTTTACTAACATTTGTGTTCCTCTTGTAGATGTCCCTTTCCCCTGTATATTCTTTTCCTTTGTTGGTGTTAGTTACATTTGTTGTGCTCATTTACGTTGTTGACTTTTTACATATTTAATTAGTGGTAAACTTCATGTTAACACATGTCTAGAATACGTTTGTTCAACAATTTTTCTTGTGACAACAACACAAGAAGTAAAACTATTGAAGTCAACCATCTTCACACAATGTTTCTTTAAATGATAGATGTAAGGGTGGTCTTGGTGAAATTGGAAGATAAATTGCATGACATGAGATCCTTGGGAGTTCTACCTTTTTCAAAGTGATAACGATTTACAGAAGAGAAACTAGATATATTTTCTCCCTTAGCCAAAAAACTTGGAATTTGGAGTTGTAAAGCTGAATTATAAGACCTAAGCCAAGGGAGCATGGAGAGCTTTCTGCCAGGTATTTTGAAGGCTTCATGGAAGCAACTATAATGTTTGTAATCCAAAAGTTTGATAAAGCTCTAAAGAAGGAAAAAATATCTTATTTTGATTTATGTGGAAGACCTAAGATCTTGTACAAAATTCATAAGAAGATGTTGAAGTAGCCTTTCTCTTTTCTTTGCGCAAAATGTGTTGTAAGAAACCATTTCCTATTTAAGAGTTGAACTTAACTAATTATAACATTTATTGCCAATTCACTCTAGTTCATTTGTCATTGTCAAGAATAAGACAATAATTGATGAAATCCATGACCTATGTGGTCTTCGGTTGATTGTCTTGGACAAGTCTAACTGTTATGCTACACTGCAGATTGTTCACCATTTGTGGCCAAATATTCCTAGGAAGCTAAAGGATTATGTTAGTGCCAAAAAATTAATGGGTATGCTGGGGTTTATCAACTAGAGTAAATTGTATTAATTATTCAAGCATAATACGACATTTTTCTCTATTGAAGTTGCGTAATTTATAGATTAGGCTAGGAACAAACAATTGGGATTTTTTTTTGTTAGTCTCCTAACACTTGTTGTGGTATAAACTCTTTAGATATCAACCTCTGCATACTATTTTTTTTGGGGATGACGGTCTTCCACCGAAAATACAAATACGGACTAAAGAAATACATCAGCAAGTTGATTTTGAATTTGTTGCATATTAGAGGTTCAAGGAATGTGAAGCAAGACACTCTTCCTTCATTGTTCATATGGTAAAGTGGGAAATATTGGTGCTAATGTGGAATATTGAGATTATGGACACTCAACTATGGTTATCTCCCTAAGATTCAGACATGATACCACCTTTCCCTTTCCCTTCCCACAAAGATGGCTGCCCACATACAGATAAATTATGTAGCCCACTATGTGGCACAAATGATAGTCTCCTTTTAATTATGTTGGAATATGATAAAGTGAGTATGGTATTCTTAAAAACACCATATTATGATGTAGTTTCTTTGCAATCTTCTTGTTTTTAAATTCATTTTCTAATATTTTATACAATATTTTAGGTATGTTGTTTGAAATTTCTACCATCACATCAATTTCATGAATAAAGGATTGCTTATTGTTGTTAAATAGATTAATCTAGAAGAATTACCTCCAAATCTGAATGTGAAGGATTTTCTAGATAAAATATCTTATGATAGTTCACTTTTTACATCATATGGTTTTCCAATACAAGAGGAGTTGAGGCCAAGAGTGTATCACAAAAAAATTAGTGATCCTTGTCGGAAGCTGAAACTAGGTGATTTAGTTGAATTAAATATTTTAATACCACATACGTGGTTTACTGAATATAGGAAAGAAATAAGTAAAATTATTTGGTAAGGTAGATGAATGATAGGATGAAACAAGCAATTGTTAGAAAATAATTTACAAGTTGCAGTTGTGAAATCACTTATGTAGCTGCAATTGGCCAATTGCTTTTAGAGTGAATTAGAAAGGATGGTGACCAAAATATTTACCTGTTGAATGTAATTCAAAAACAAGGTTCAATGTCATTACACCAATAAACTCATTATGAGCTCAACATGTCACTTATCATAATTGAAACTGGGTGGGAAGGATAACAATCATTCCTCCCAACCACCAGAGATAAACACAATTCAAAACTTTCTTTATGGACCTTATAATCAATATCATGATAATAACAATTTCTTTTGTAGAAAATTAATTCTACTCTTTGAATAATTTAAAGCACGTTATTTTAACAAGGCTAGGAGATAGGTATGGATAACCACGAGAGGAAGGTTTTAGATTGTCTGGGCTATTTCAATTCTCATCTTTATATTTCACTTCTTTAGAGAAAACTATATATTCAAATACAAACTCCACTCAAATCAAACTAAAATAGATAATTCTAATTATGAAGATGTTTCTCTCTCCACTACCCTGCAATGATGTTATTTTTTCTGAATTATACTTGAATTTCACTGAGAATAACCTATATTTATATATTAATTTTAACACCAAATTGAAATCGCGGTAAACATATGTATATCCCATTAAGTACGACCTAAAGATGATTAAAATAATGTCACCTTTAGCCTAAGCATGTGGCAGTGTAATTTTTGAGGTGTGAAGTTTTATTAGAGGCAATATTTGTTTGATTTTTTTGGTTAGAAAAGGGTTTTATATTGGTTTTATGTGAATTTCAATTGATCATTTGTAGCATGTTGAGAAATGGGAACAAAATAATGTTGCATTTATATTGAATAAATTGATGATGAACGAAAGGATACATGGTTTAACCAAGTTACAGTCTGCTTTTGTAAAGGTAGAGGAACATCTTAAAAATATTCCTAAGAATAAACCATATACAGAGTTTGAACACAAGTAATATGTGACTCTTTCTTTTGCAGATATGTTATTTTTTCTATCCAAGATATCACAACAAGAAAAATATTGATATTGTATAAATTGTTTCAGGACCTCATTGAGGTTGATTTCTCTGATTTCCTACTTGATTGATACCTTCTCGTGAAAGGAAGG
This sequence comes from Pinus albicaulis, assembly GCA_034641835.2. Taxonomy (NCBI): domain Eukaryota; kingdom Viridiplantae; phylum Streptophyta; class Pinopsida; order Pinales; family Pinaceae; genus Pinus; species Pinus albicaulis. The sequence continues at coordinate 593,191,972 of CM076580.1, forward strand.
ATTTAAATTTGAATTAATAAGTTCCTGAAATAAATTAGACTCAAATTTTATAGAAATAAAAGATAAAAACAAATGCCAATGCCTTCGTTAGATTGTTACTTGACTTTGGTGTGGCAAGGTTATAAGAAATGGGATTGGAAATAGGATGGGGAGACAATTCAAAATATGTCTTGGATATGATTCATTTGAATTTGGTGATATTTCAGGCACTTGAGCCATCGACTTTGGAAATTTTTCTTGTAGGGATTCCGATGGTTTTTAATGTTGTGATTATTTCACCTCATGGTTATTTTTGGCAAGAATTTTTTTTACGAATGCCAAAAAAAAGCATCGGTGGATAAGTAAACAATTTTTTTATAATTATGGTGTCCATTCCATGATATCCTCTCTTTATTGTTTGATTGTATTTTGAACGTTTCCTTTGTTTTTTTTGTCTTTTAACTATTAAATTTAAAATACTTGGTATCATGTCCATTTAAAAAACATTCAAAGCTTGAAGATGAGATTAGTATTACATACTGTTAAATGAAATCCTTTTAGTTGTTTTTTGTTAAAATATTTTCATGAATAGTAGAAAAGTTTACTTTCATGTAGTTTTTATTTGAACACAAGTTGTATATATATACTTGACCAAGTTTATGCATTAGAAAATGAAATGTTGTTGCGAATAAAATGACAAGGATTAGACATCACACCTCAAATTATTTTTTTTCACAAGTTATCTACAACCTAAGCTTTTTAGCATGTAACTTAATTGGCATGATTGTTCCTAAGCTTTCCCTGAAGGTTGAATACTAAGTTACTAAGGTGGTATTTTCTATGGTGATGTTTTATTTGATTTTTTTATATAGATCATCTGGCCACATAGTGGCCATTATCGCCCAACCGAAGAAAAATTGTTTGAGAGTCTTTCTTTTATAGGGAAAAATGACTTTGACATTGCTAAGGTCGAGTTATATGTCATATAAATCCTTTATAGTTTACTTTATTTTATATTCAAGTGTTCATCATCTTTCATTTCTTATAATATACATTTTATATTCTTTTGTTTTCAGAAGAGGAACTTATTATTGATGGTAAGAAGAATGAATTGAAGAAAAAGGAGAACAGTAACACTAGAGTGACAAATGGAAAGAGAGAGAGAAGAGAACTAGTCTAGTGATACCCTTAGAGCCAATATCTCACATAAGATACACACATAGAGACTAAGGGTAAAGTCTTTAGAGTTGGTAAATTCACCTACAATGCCTTGGCAACACAACAATAATGTTTTGAAGTGATGAAACAATATTTCATCTATAAATTGTACACTAGAAAATTTGGCCCAATTTTCGATGGCCAATTCGTCGCTCTTCTGATACATAGTCGTCGCAAGAGTGATAGTTCAAGCACGGGAAAAAAGTGGTTTACTGTTCCGTCGCAATTCCAACGCACTAACAAATTGTCGCACTATCGACACTTTTCCCGTCGCTTCCAAACAAGCGTCGCTCTTCTGACGTTTCCCAAACCGTCGCGCTTCTGACATTTGTAAACGGTCGCAATTCTGACGAAATGTGGTCCAACGTTTTGAACGTCGCTCTTCCGAAATTTGTGAACTGTCGCAATTTCGATGAAATGTGGTCCGACGTTTTGAACGTCGCTCTTCCGACATTTGTAAACCGTCGCAATTCCGACGAAATGTGGTCCGACGTTTTGGACGTCACTCTTCCGACATTTGTAAGCTATCGCAATTTCGACGAAATGTGGTCCAACGCTTTGAACGTCACTCATTCGACATTTGTAAATTGTCGCTCTTCCGACGTTTTTAAGCTGTCGCAATTCCGACGCTTACAGAGCGTCGGTATACCGACGGCGGGTTCAATTTTAAAAAAAATGAAACTTTAAAACAGGACAGTAAATCTCCAATATTTGTTATGAATTGTGGGCGTTCCAATGACTGTGAAATATTAATATAATAAACCACCCCGCAGCGCTTCGACTATAAACAATCATATAAACATGACTCTGTATTTCAAAAAACAAGTTTAAAATAGAAACAGGGCAACATTTTTTTTCCAATTGTTATGAACATAATTCGACCGTGAAATATTAATATAATAAACCACCCCGCAGCGCTTCGACTATAAACAATCATTTTTTTTCAAAAGAGAAAAAATATTGTTTTGAATATATTATATGAAGTAAAACAGTCCATGAAGTCATTACATTTTCACATCTGAAGATTGGAACCCAAATATCCATCCAGAAAAGTGGAAGTCCCACCACAGACAATGATAGAAAAATACCCCATGTCACATACAGGGACATGATATAAAACCCAGTAACGGTCCACATGGAGATTATCAACAATCTGAGAAAGCATCCAAATATGCCTGAGGCATCTATAAGAAAGTGAAATAGCAGTATGTAGAATAGTAAAGCAATAGATAGAGTATCGACGTCCATTGTTCCAAATACAAATTAAATTACCAAAAATCCTTGAGAAAAATGCTAATCATGTGAGGAGTGTGATATGTCCAAAATATAAAAATACCATCAGACCATATCAATAAACCAGCAACATAGACCAGCATCGCTAGTTTTGAAGGCAGAGTGATAAACAATCATTTTTTTTTCACAAGAGAAAAAACGTTGTTTTGAATATATTATATGAAGTAAAACAGTCCATGAAGTCATTACATTTTCACATCCGAAGATTGGAACCCAAATATCCATCCAGAAAAGTGGAAGTCCCACCCCAGACAATGATAGAAAAATACCCCATGTCACATACAGGGACATGATATAAAACCCAGTAACGGTCCACATGGAGATTATCGACAATCTGAGAAAGCATCCAAATATGCCCGAGGCATCTATAAGAAAGTGAAATAGCAGTATGTAGAATAGTAAAGCAACAGATAGAGTACCGACATCCATTGTTCCAAAGACAAATTAAAGTACCCAAAATCCTTGAACAGAAAAAAACGCTAATCATGTGAGGAGTGTGATATGTCCAAAATATAAAAAGACCATCAGACCATATCAATAAACCAACAACATAGACCAGCATTTCTAGTTTTGAAGGTAGAGTGATAACCTATCAACACATAAAATAGTATCATAAAGAGGATATAGGAAATGTGCAGAGACATGTACTGTTGATATACGCCTCACACAAAAAGCATCCATGATAGAGCAAAAATATGTATAAACCCAGGGTCGATTGTATGTTCTGGCTCGCTTGTTCCCGGAAATAAAAACCATCTGCAGAAACCTAGGCTCGCTTGTAAGATCAGGCTCACTTGATTCCAAAATTGGTAACCATCTGTTGCATCCGAGATGTAAGGTTCAGGCTCGCTTGTTTCCATTAGTAGCCTGCTACAACATCCACCCTGTTCATAGCAAAAAGGTTCCTGTAGATATACAGAGAAAGAGTATAATACGTATCCACCCTGTTCATAGCAAAAAGGTTCCTGTAGATATACAGAGAAAGAGTATAATACGTAGACCATATAAACATGGCTCTGTATTTCAAAAAACAGGTTTAAAATAGAAACAGGGCAACATTTTTTTTTTCCAATTTTTATGAACATAATTCGACCGTGAAATATTAATATAATAAACCACCCCGCAGTGCTTCGACTATAAACAATCATATAAACATGGCTCTGTATTTCAAAAAACAGGATTAAAATAGAAACAGGGCAACATTTTTTTTCTAAGTAAAGTTAATCTATTAACAGTGGGAATAAAATTACACCGAAGTCAAAAACATTGCCCAGACTCATGGAAAATTTGTCATCAAAAAATCAAAAAATTAAGAAGACTGCCCTCATACGGGGAAACCAGTCTTGAACGTTTACAGAATTCAAAAATATTACAGAGGTCCAGCACAGTAATATAATCTAAAACATGCCCAATTAAGTGGGCCTGCAAAGCAAGAAAACCAAATTAACCAAACTACTCCTTCGATGGTTCCTCGACGATTCGGCACCATCCTTCGGAAGGTCCAGGATCGCCAGGTGCTATCTCCACATTCATGCCACCGCTCCCCTCCTGAAGGCCCGAATGCTGGCCCGCTTTTTCTAAGCTCAGACCCGCCGGACAGGTGCATTGTTCCTCCATTTGGGCCTCCTCACGGAAAACCACAGTGATTGAAGCTGTGATTCGTGGGTGGTTCAGAGAGAAATTAAAGGGAAAAAGTGAAGTGCGCATCGTGGGAGAAGGTGAAGCGGTGGGGAAATGAGGAGCAGGGGAACCCATACAGTGGCTAAATCCTAGAACCTGACCCCGCCCACTCCTAGTGTTTGGATAGTGACCTGCGTAATAATCACTGGACTGGGAAGACGACTTGGTTGAGGGGCTAGAGGGAGCACGCAGGGGTTGACCTCTAGTGCTCCCCCTGCGGCAACGCATCCTTTGACGTAGGTGAGGCATTGGTGTAATCTCAGTAGTGGGCACAAGACAAGACGGAGAAGCAGAATTCCAAGAAACCGAGGAAGACAGACATAGACCAGACCGAGAGAAATGCAGATATGCACCAAGGTCTAAGCAGTAGTTCAGCTGGCCACTTCTCCTTCTCGTCACAGTGAGCAGGTAGTGTAACCCAGCAACCGGAGTGCAATTCAAAGGTTGCGGCTCGTCTGAAAAACCATAGCGAAACGCCATTTTATCGACCCGACTGCAATGCAATCGAAGAACGCCCGTCATAATTAATCTCTCATTAATGAGAGCCGAAGGCCGAATCATATTAGAGCATGCGGAATCGCTAACAGGAGTGGAGGTCCAATCTTGAACAGTGTTAAAACTTAATGCGATTTGATGTGAAAACCTTGGAACTTAAATATCGGCTAATTGAACAACGTTAAAACTTAATGCGATTGATATGAAATCGCCACATCCATGTCCCATCGCCTTAAACGCCATCGAATGCACCCACATCCGGGAACAGGGCAACTTTTGATTGAGGACACGTGGTAGAAATTGATTGGAGCGGATCTTTGTTTGGGCCGCTCGCGCAGTGGAAATCCGGACCCGAAAAAGATTAGGGCGAATTTGATAAGAAATTCGCGTCACAACTCTCCCTCCGTACGCCAGCCCAACTTCGGACCTGAAAAAGATTAGGGCAGAATTCATTTGGTTTTCGCGTCACAAAATTGGCCGACGTCAGCAGGCTATTTTGGAACGCGAATTTGGTTTGAATTATGGTTTATCGCTGTTTGAAGTCCGGCGGGCTCGACTTAAGAACAATTTTGTTTGATCCCATCTTATAAAATTTGTGTTGGTTTTCTTTGATAATAAACATATTTATAATAAATCATGGGAATACCACACTAAAAATGTGGAAAAGTTATATAAATTATTGAGAACAATCATTTTTATGTAAAAATATCCAAATGTGCTTTTGGGAAATAAGAATTCGAGTATTTGGTTCATATTGTTTTAAAGGAAAGAGTGAAGTTGGAGCCTCAAAAGATGCAAGCTATTACAAAATGACCTATTCCTAAGAAAATCAAGGTTCTTAGAAGATTTTTTAGACTTACATGATATTATTGATAATTTGTTAATAATTATGCATGCATTTCAAGTCCACTCACATATCTCTTGAAGAAATATCATTTATATGGAATGATGAGGCTACTTTGGCATTCTCTCTTTTAATGGATGCCATGTCTTCTACACCAACATCGGTTGCACCTACTTTTGTTAAAACATTCATAGTAGAGTGTGAGGCACTAGGACAAGGAATTTACGTAACATTAACACAATAAGGGATATCATTGGCTTTTAAAAGCAAAGAATTCAAAGAAAATATTTGGTGAAATCTACGTATGAAAAATAAATGGAAGCAATATTACATGCAATAAAAAATGGGGATAGTATATCATTGGGAGGTACTTTAAAGTTAAGATATACCATGATAGCATAAAGTATTTTTTTAAGCTATGGATTTCATTAGAATATTAACAAAAATAAGGAGAAAAAATGCAAATTTTTAATTTTGAGATAATCTGAAAAAAGGGTAAGGAAAATTTCGTACATGATGCTCTTTCTAAAATAGAAGAGGCCTCAAATTTATATCCAATTACATTTTCTATTCCTAGGTGGCTAGAAGAAGCTTGCCATAATGGAAAAATGACAATAGTACTAAACAAAAACTAAAATTTATAAAGGATGGGATGAACTCTATGGAGCATTGGGAGTGAAAGAGAGATATACTTTGGTGCAAATGTAGAATATTTTTATGCATGAAAGCATATTTGAATAAACAAATATTAAGGGAGTCCCATGTCTCTCTGATGGTAGGACGCAGGGTTCCTTAAAACATCTCAAAGGATCAAAAAATATATTTTTGGAAGGAATGAAGAAAGATATTCAAAATTTTGTAAGAGAAGGTCGGGTTTGCATAGTAAATAAAAGAGAGATAGTAAAATCTCTAGGGTTACTTCAACCATTCCACATACATATTCAAAGACTAGAAGATATATCAATAGACTTTATTACAGGGTTACTGAAATATAAAGGTAAGTATTACATTTTTGTGGTCATTTATACAGACAAATTTTGTAGATTTTTTTTTGTAGAGCTCAAAGTACATAAACAACAAGCCAAGTGGCAGAAGTGTCCGTGAAAGAAATTCATAGTCTTCATGGTTTTCCTAAAGTAATAGTAACAAGAAACTTTTGGAAATAATTATTTAATATGAGTGGAGAAACACTAGCTGCCATGAGTTCTACATCTCAAACACAATCAAATGGTCAAACAAAAATAGTTAACAAATGTTTTTAAGGTTATCTACAATGTTACTCTTTAGAAAAGAAATCTTAATGGATGAAGTGGGTTCGTCGAGGAAGAATGGTAATATGATACTACCTATCACACATCTACTAAAATTTCCCCATTTAAGGTCCTTTATGGATATCCAACTCCTAGTATCTCATACTTTTTGCAAGATAAGTCCAAAGTATAGGAAACAGAGTCACATATGGAAAATACTAAGGAAACTTTGAAAATTATTATGGAAAACCTTCAAATGACATGAAACATGATAAAACAACAAGGGGAACAACATTGAAGTGAAAGATAATTTGAGGAGGGTAATTGGGTATTTTTTAGATTATAGCATTATAAGCAATCTTCATTCAAGAAAAAGAAGAATAAAAAATTAGCTCAAAAATGTTATGGCCCTAAATAATTATTCATAGGATTGCACAAGTGGTATAGAAGTTATATTTTCCTTCTTCTTGCATTCATAAGGTTTTCATGTATCTTGCCTAAAAAAGGTTTTGGGAAAAAATATGCCAATGTAAATAGAACTTCCAAAATTAGATGAAGAATGAAAGTTGATTCTTGAACCACAAAAAGTTATAGATAAACATTTTGTATCTCTTTGACATATAACCATTATGAAGTACCTAATAAAGTGGAAGAATATTCCTCTAGAAGAAGGTACATGGTAAAATGATCAATTCGTGATGAAATACCCACGGCTAAAGGGTTCGTTTGAAGTTTTGACAAAGGCTTTGTTATATGTTTTATATAACGCGCGGCAGAATAGTTTAATGGTTTGTTAAGGTCCCACACAGTGATCAAATTTGAAGGGCAAGTCCGAATTTCAATTAGAAGGGCATATATCTATGTCGCCCTTCCATAATGAAAAGCTTTAAAAAAAAAAATTCAATTGACCATAATAAATTATTTTTACATTTCATTTTCAGAAAGACAAAACCATTAATCTTTATATTAATAAAAGACTGTTACATATACAACAATGAAGAAGGCTCCATCTTTCATTGCTTAAATATCTCATTGGAAATGTCAACATAAGTCTTGAAGACACTATTATAAGAGTTTGGATACATACCACCAGGATATAGGAGATTCTTATGTGTCAGATTGTGTAATGCAATTTTGACTTTGTCTCACAAGGAGGAGCAGCATGGAGGTCTGGATTTTTCTTATAGAACTTTTTTATTATTATTTGAAATGTTTTTTATAGATATGAATACAACAATGAAATTATGAGCATGGTGGACAATTAGTCTAGCTCATGATGCCAAACCATTATGATGTAAGTTTGGAATTTAACATTTTTACATGTTAAAGACAAATAGTCAAAATCACTGACAACTTAGTATGACATAATTAATAATCATTCCCTGTTCACTTTTGTTAATAGGTTTATGTCACATGATGATCTCTCTTCTCTGGCGTTTACTTGTATTGAAGATCACTATTCTAGGAGTAAGGAGTTATTTTCTCCAAAAATAACCCTAGCCAAACATTGACAATGCATCAAGGATATCTTTCTATGCTTCATAAGTACATATGTTCTACTTCTAAATCATGTCTTGGAAGTGGTTGTTTTGCTAGAAATTATTCACCAGTTGGTTTCATACCAAAGTCTTTTTCTCATTTTCAGCATCCAATACCTGAAAAAGATAATGGTTTAAAACAACATAAATATTTGAAATTTTGCAAGAATTGTCTGGCACACTTTGAATATGAATTTTGAAGTCAAGTGCATGATACTGTATAGGATCAAGTGTCATTTTGAATACAAAATGTTTCACAAGAAACTTCTCAACATGCTACCCTGCAGTAAGGATTAAATGACAATATTGCATCAAATATTTCCATAATAAAAGTGCACCTCGGCCATAAGACTAACTACAAATGTTGTAGATCTAACAAGACCACACAATCAAATTTATTCCACAAGGCCAATACTGTATGAAAAATGAAAAGGAGTTTGCAACCAAAAATACCTTAGGCAACTAATTCAATTAGATACACCAAACCATCAGCAAAAAGGAAAACCAGCCTACTCAAAAGGCAAGCGTGTACCTCCTTTGACAAAATTTTGAGTTCTGAAACAAGGGCCTTTATTGTCTTGTCAATGCCCCTTGTAATTTGAATGGGGTTTGCACCTATTGCAAAAACCTAAACAAAAAGGTTTCATTTCAAATTATTTTCCACAAATTTAAGATACAACTATTGTCAGTTTTGTATTTCCTAACAAGCTCATAAATTTTGACAAAAGAACCAAATTTTTTTAATACCTGATAGAAATTTTTTCGCTCAAAAACTATCTTTGACTCAATAAGCCCAACCCAAAACTAAAAAACCAAACACCATAATACCCTACAAAAATGAATAGATGATCTTAATCCAGTACTATCAACAAAAAGTTACCTTTACACCCTCACTTATTAAACCCTGTGCAAGAACAACCGAGGTTGCGGTTCCATCCCCAGCTAAATCATTTGTCTTTGCCACAGCTTGCCTTACCAACCTGGCCCCAATATTTTTAACTGGGTCCTCTAATTCAACCAATAAAAAGGCCAAAACCATAGCATTGAGATATATTTCATTACACTTTCAATAACAATAAAATTTGACTCAGCATTTAAAAGACATTAATTAACCCTCATCGTTAGTTAATAACCTACTCAACCAATCAAATCACCCCCGATGTAATTAAATTATGGGCCCGCTCTTTTATCTCTCCGTCATCTCCCCTTCCCGACCGCCATTCGATCAACCAATCCACGATCAACGGTTGTTATTCATATCGCTGCACCCCCACGTCCGAACAATAACGCGCGATGGCTGAGCAGTTTTCTGAACAATACCTCGCCACGTGTTGTGTATTGTATGGAATCGCTCGCCCTGCACTAAAAACCACCTATCCCCAAAAGCGGTGCGATGTATACATCTTACCGCTTACCTCCTATGACAAAACCAAGGTACCTGCTTGTGTCATCCGCTTAAAAAATTAAAATCCCGCTAGCCTTTGACTTTGCAAATAAAACGCACCAACACGCGTCATTTTCACTATTTTTCACAGTGACCAGTGTCCCATGCAAAAAAATTCAAAAATCGACTGTGAAGACCATCAACCGCCACCTTGCTGAGAAATTTGCAGCTGAACAATCCAGAATTCATGCGCCGTTGCCTACACCTATTTTCGTCACTGTTCATTTCCTGGAAAAGCAGGTATTTACCCAAATTCCCACTGAACTCTGCAAAATCTTGGTTTTTGTTTTAATTCCACAGAAAAATACTGAAACAGAGTTCAAGTTGGTCTCTATTTTCATTCCTAGAATTCACATATTTGCAATTATATTCCCAAACCTGTAATTATCCCTGTTTTTTCATCAAAACCCGAATTCCTTTCTGAATCCACAAGAACCAGAAATGGAAATTTCGGTAGCTTTGAATTTCACACCTCTGAATGCCCCTCACAGAGATTTGGACTATTTGCCTCTAGCAAATAGGGATTTTTAAATTAAAGACCTCATCCTTAGTGAAAATCCTCTCAGAATTTTTTGCCAATGCAGAGATAGCTACCTGAACGGCTCTGAAATTTTTGGACTATGGGAATCCAATCTTCCGGTGTATCTTCTACCCTAAGTCCACATTTTTCCTGAAATAATCTATCATTTCCATGCTAATTATGATCCCAATCATTGAGCATTCATGTGCCCGAGTCAAACTGTCCTTTTCCCAATAACTGCTCATTCTATCAACGAAATGTTACAATTTCAGCCTGGTCAAGCCCTAACTCCCCTTTCCATGGGAGATTTACTTGAAAAATCGACTAATTTATCTCAAGAAGAGCTGAATCATCTCTGCCAAACTTTCATGTTGCCAAAACATCAACCCAAAGGCCCACCTCCTTATGGATATACTTCTTTCACAAATATGGGTAGACTCATTTTGAATATGATATCCTCTGTAATGGGTTTCAACACTAGTGAATATGTTGACCAGTTAACCCTAGTGTTGTTGTCAATTTTTACCCCTGGACAGCCTCCTGCTGTCAAATATGATTTTGATTCCTATATTGCTGATAAAATTCATGACCAGTTCATGAGATTAGAAGATGAAAGAGTTTTCAAATATTCCACTGTTACATACCATCTCATGCTTTACTATCAATCAGAGAGTTTCCCTTTCCATGTCATGAAACTTGATGCCAAAGGAAATCCTAGGTCTATCATTTTTTGGTCTGCAATCTTCCATAATTCCTCTGATTCTCCTTATTCTTACAATGAGTTCATTGACCTATTTTTGCACCCTGCAACCACTTTATTAACAGGAGTCTCTCCTCCTAGGGTCAATAATGACATTAAGAAAATTCTCCAACTCTCCAAGCAATACAAGATAGGTGATTGGTACCTATACAGGAATCATACAGAAATTAGAATATATGGCAGTGAGCTATGTCCTTTCAAGCTAACAAAGTATGTTCCAATGAGGCTCTTTTCCTTCGAATATTTCAGACAGATGATAAATTCATACATATTCCATTTTTGCAATGAAAAGAAGAAATCTCAGCTCAGAATTAAGATTCAATTAGGTCCTTTTGTCTGCAATTCTAGGGATGCAGGAAAAGAAGCTGAAATAATCCTAGAAGATTATCTCAAATTGCAAAAAAGTTTCTACTGGGTACCTTATGACCCAAACAACTTTATTTGTGATAGGAGAATGAAAAACAAATTGTCACCATACCTTCACCATAGAATTCCAAAGATTGAACAATTTTCCAATATGGATGAATGGATGGAAGGGACCTTAATAGAACAAGATAGTGAACAGGTCAGTGTTGAAAATGTTATGAAAGATCTTGAGAAAATACTTGACCTGGATTCTTTTAGACAGGTGCAAAGACTAGGAAATGGTCCTTCCTCTACTGGAGCCTCTCATAAAAATTTGCAGGAAATCAGTGCATTAGCCACAATAGCATCCAAAGGGAAGGAAAAGGAGACTGATACACAGGTTTCAGAGAAATTCACAATGACAAAGCAGCCTAAAACTTCCAAGGAACAAGCCCAAATACAGACTTCTCCTAATCAGATCAATGTGGCAGAAATTTCAATTTTGAAAACTCCTCTCAATGAAGAAAAGGGTAAGAAAATAAATGTAGAAACAGCTACCCCTATCAGTGAATCTTCAGAACAACCTGATATCAAAAAACAAAGATTAAATCCTCTTTTAGAAGTAGAATTTGTTGAAGAAATCCCTGATAGTCAGAGGATAGAAGAATTAGATAGTCAGCAAACATGCACAATCAGTCGTACATCCACTAATTCATAGTGGAAGATGCTTGGGATATTAAGAAGACATTTATAAATATAAAGGCTAGAAATGATCCATTAAGACTTCAATTTTATATTCAATATCTGAAGATGGCTCCTAAAAATCAACAGAGATTGATGTCATCTTATGACATCCAGCAAGGTAAAATGTTGATGAGTCATTTTAAACCCAAAGTGCAGCAGCCTCAGGCAGCTGCAGATTATGTCAGAACCAATTTTAAAATCATAGCAAAGGATATTCATCCTTTGGATCAGATTGAGCTGCACAAACAAACTGGTGAAATGATTTACTCAACTTTGACTGATAAATCAATGGTAGCCCATAGATTGTAGAATTCCTTGGAGAATACTACTACTCAATTGCATCTTGAAAAAGCCTCTTCCCAGGCTAAGGATAACAGAATAAATACTTCGGAAAAAATAATTATTGGATTGGGTCATAATCCCAAAGATGTGAAAGGTATAGAAGCCTTGATCAAGAATAAAGATGATGATATTGCAGCCTTAAGGAAACAGCTGAAGTTTCCATCTTCAAGGCATCCACAAACTGCAGAAATCATAATGCAAAACTCTGAAGAAGAATTTATGGATTTTCTCTTGAAACTGAATGAGAAACTAAATGAGACTAAAAAAGAACTTGAAAAGGCATTAAAGGACAAGCAGGCAAATATTCCAGCATCTACAGCAGAAGTAATTACAGGTACAAAAACAACAGGTCATCCAACAGAATTATCACAGGTCAACACTTCCAATTTAAGCACTGAAGAATTAATAAAATCAATGGAGGAATTGAAACTCCAAGTGACAGGGCTCCAGAAAACAAAGGTACAGTTTATTACCTTAGAACAAAAATATGATCTCTCAAAGATGAGTGTTGCAGAAAATACAAGAGAGATCAACAGATTAGAAAAATTGGTGAGAGCATTAGAAATGGATCTCACATTGGAGAAACCTTTGGGAGAAATCAAAGAAATTCTTTGGACCAACATCATTCAGTAAATAAAAGATGTCTAGCCATCAAGCCAAATAATGTATGAGCAGAATGATTTAATTAAATTGGCTCTCAAAAAAATTCTAAAGGCAAGAGAAGAATTAGGAAACATGCCTAAGGAAGCCAATGAGCTTATACAATTTTTGAATACGAAGAACATATATCAACTTGAAGAACTAGGCATCCAAGACATAACAGGAACAATTCTGGAGATTAAAAGAGTTTTTACTAAAAGAACTCTGATGCAGAATCTAGAAAGAAGATGCTCTGATATGCAGGAAGAAATCAATGCCTTTACAAAGAGATTCAATATTTTGTAGAATAAAGGATTTCCAAGTCCTTTAGTTTCAAAGGATAAACTTATGAGCCTGGAAAAATACATTGAGAAATTGAATAAATATACTGACAACCAGGCCAGTTCATCAACCAGTTCATCAGTAACAAAAGCATTTCCTACAGGAAAGATTTTTCATGACAATCTGGAAAATTTGTTTTATCTCGAACATGAGGTAAAACATTTATTCCCAATTCAGCCTACTTTCTTCAGATATACAGAGACTGAAGAAACTCTGAGGAAGCTTCAAAGAACAAGAATACCAAAAACACAATGGTGGGAAGAGATGTTAGACTTTGTGTAAAAATTATCCTTGCATGAATTTTGATTATTCACTACAGTAAGTCATGAGAAAAAGGATAAATAGAGATTAAACAGGTCAAAGTGTATCAGTACATGTAAAGAGTATCAGTAAAACAGAGAAGCCAGCACAGAGTTACTAAAGAGGACAATAGCAAGCCAAATCATAGGGCATGCATCCAACACATTCATTAAAAAAGGGAACAACACAACATCGGTTATCTTTTCTCTTATCCACGAGACCATCTATCTCTATTTTATTGTAAAATATTCATGAGTTATCCTAAATTATATCTCACTTTTTTATGAGATATTTCTTATAATTTTTGGTATAAATACTCCCTCAATTGGAGTATTGAGGGGTGGATTCTTAGACTTTGCTGTAACATTGATTATTTTGGAATAAAGTGTTGTTGGATAAATTTCGTATGGCTAGCTGGATAAGGAATTGATGCAAAAGACTTTTCACAGGATTCTTGAGTCAGACAACGGATCAATAAGTTGGCCTAAATATCTAGGACATGTGGCACTCCATGATAAAGACACATGGTGTGTGGATTTGAGTTTTTCAGGTGGTCAAGTGGGCCGAAAATAGGTGAAATGTGGCACCACTTAGAGTTTGACATGTGCCAATTGGTACAAGTGGTAGAAAATTGGCATGCTCAAACAACGCGGTGATGCATGAATGACATGAGGGAGAAAATATCAGAAAAGCCCCAAATCTGGAGAACTAAAGCTCATCACCAACCTGAGATTGACAACTTTACATGATGTAACCTATGAAATCGTAAATGGAGAAATCATACTAACAATAAAGTAACCTATGTAACAATAAAGTCGGATTCATCCTGGGAGTGGTAATGGGAGAAATCATAGTGAACAATAGGAAACATACAGAGTTGCTTACAATCAAATAGATGAAAAAACACATACAAAAAACCTAGATAATAATCATGAACAAGCTTAATATTGAATTATGAACTGTAAAGGAACTTACAAAATGTGACATTACGAACCTGGTCAAGCGCACAAGCAAAAATATCCTGGACATGACCCTAGTTGACAAGTTGTATTGCTCATGATGCAAGAGGATTTGTACCTACACTGCCAAGTCAATCAAAATCCATCATTATCTATACAATAAATACAAGTAATTGATGTAGTATTTTTTACTCTAAGATGCATTCTTATGATAATTTTAGAACATATGTTGAAAATGTCAAAACATACTTGAATAAGCTCCTCTTCATTTCAAGAACAATTTATTGGAGTCGCATGAACTTGGAACAAGCCTCCCACGGTCTGAAAGAGTAGCAACTAAGTCAACAGTGACTTTTTTGTTGCTACGCTGGATCGAGGGAGGTTTGCTCTAAGATTAAATCGCTCCAATAAATAATTCTCTACTAAACTGGGCCAACCACGTGAAGGTGGAAGCTCTTATGGCCCCTCCCCCCCCTCACATCACTCTCAATTCCCCAATACCCAATATATATTTCATTTTTTACTTTCATGAGCATAAAAAAAAAATATTCAATAAATAATAAAAAAACAATTCAACAAAAAGTACGCAAGGAAACATTGAAATTAATGCTTGACATAAAAATAGTATGATAAATGAGTTTTTTATATAACGCAAAAAACGTTCCAAGTATGGTAACGTTTGTCTTATAATAATACAATATTTTACATTATCAAATTTTCTTTTTCTTCTTCCTATTTCTAAAGCTCATAATTACATCATCAATATCATCATGCTCTGCTCCTGTTTCGTGCCTTTCGACCCACACTACTGACCTAGTTGCGTAGTCACGATGTCTGGTCTCATCCAGTGACGGGGCATCGCCTACAAAAACAGATAATATTAAATTTTAATTGTCAGTTTTTAAATATCATTGAACTAGTTCTGTAATATTAATAAAAAAAATTGCAATGAGATTATTTACCTGGTGCACCAGTTGTCGCCGTTGGGACTGTTGCCCTGTCTTCCTCTCTGGTGGTAAGATCCTCAAGGGAAACATTCTCTGTCATTTAAACAAAAAGCGTTATAAGGACAACCATCAAGGTATAATTAGAAAAAATTATAAGTGGAAATTAATTACCGTCACGGCCCTCACTGATAGTAGCATTGTCGGCCTAGTCCCCACTACAATGATCAGGTTGCATGTGAGGATCATCTACATCTGGCTCTAAAACTGGGTTATTTGCCTCGTCGGTAGTGTTGCTCCCCTGATTTAAACAAAGTCGTTAGACATTAAATTTATGGACGAAAACAAACATATTGAAAGGTTAATGTTTTACCTTATCAGGCATTCTGGATCTTGGGACCTGCCCCAAGCTTCTGCGACGTTCAACTACGGCTTGATAGCCGAAATGGAAAGCAATATTTTTATCTTCCTCTATAGTTTCTTTTCTGAAGTCATCACCCTACATTACATATGATTGTGTATTTTTAATCATATTTGATAGGATTAAAAAAATGTTGGAAGGCGATACAATTAATTATAAGATGTTTAGCTACTTAATTACAATTCTTGCGGCTAATTTCAAGTAGTCACCTTGGCCTAGCTTGTGATGGCCCTTTTTTTCAATCCTAGCTTTGGTTGCCTTTGAGGTGTCAGGAAACCTAGCATCAAAATATTGAAGTTAGATATGACATAGCACACTTTTATTTTATACATAGAGAAAATTAAAGCTATTGAATTAAAGTTGTAATTTACCTTGTGGGTCCAGTTGGCATTTTTCCTTCTTTCTTTGCCCTTTTCTCTTTTCTGTCATGGATGAGTGCTCTCCACTCACTCTCTGGAACTGTGAGAGGAATCTTGTATCTAGGTTTAAATTTCAATTGCGTCCTATAGGTGTCCCTAGTATATTTCAAATATTTGTCGGCTACCCGAGCCACCACTGTTCTATCAAATGTGCTGACCCCAAAAAGGGCTTCTAGATAATCTAGAAGTTCTTTTTTCAGGTTGGAATTCTGGGAATTCCACCCTGTGCGTATGGTTGGGCCAAAAATTACCAACGCATGGCTCTCCAGAAACCTGTAGAACTCATTGTTTCCTACACACAAAAAAAAGAAGAAGAAGAAGAAGAAGATAATATCATTAATTTAAAAATAAAAATCATGATAAATATGTTTTAGATAAAGTACATGAAATAGTTAAAATATTAAAATTTACCTGGGAGTTGTACATGCTTTATAGGGACACCCTCATCGTTCACCAACAACGTGTCATTAATGGTCCCTGTGGAGCTGACACGTGTAGCTCCAGGAAACGCAATAATGTAGTTGGCCATATCAGCCTCATCATTGCCAACAAGTTCAGCGGTTGGCTGGGTGTCTTCTTGGGCAGGGTGTGTTTCTTGGCTAGCACCTAAAGGAGTAGAAGGTGTACGAGAGGGTTTTTGGGCAATCTCTTGCCCTTGTGTCCCACTACCACCAACACCGGGTTCAGCAAATTCCAGAAAACGCTACATAAAAAAGAACTTTTTGTTAGTTTAGTCAATGTAAAAATTAAAAATCAAACTATCACAATTCATCTCATGCAGAACAAAAAAAATATCCTTTTGACTTTTTATTATTACCTGATATGTTTCTAGCTGGGTCATAAGTTGTTTTATCCTCTCTTATTTTTCATGTGTTTTAGGCGCATCTATCAAAGTATTAAATTCCAACCTTGCATCTCGTGCCTTTTTTCGCAACAAGAGCGTTGGAGATAGGGATGAAGAAAGCTCTTCCTCAAAGAGGGAATCATCAGGCGTACCATGGCTAGGTGTCTGCATATTTGAACAAAATTAATATTATTTCAATTATGTAAATAACTAAAATACCTAAAGATAGAGCAATGCTGGCACTTTACATGTTCTTCCGCTGGCCTCTTTCCGCGATCATCCTGTCTCGGGGTTGTTCCTGCACTGCTATGATCAGTCTGCCACATTGCAATAAAATTATAAATGTAAAAACTTGAAAACAATATATAACTTGAAAACACAAAATGAAAACTGAAATAATTTCTAATAATACACCAAAAGACAGAGTTAGAGTTTCAAATATGCCTTGCATTGAATTCAGTCCTGGAAACATGTCATTGCACATTAAGGCACCCAAACAAGAGACCAGTTGACAATGAAGACCTTATTGAATATATTGTTGGAGCAACTTCTAGTAAACTTGTTGTGAAGACCTTGAGGACATTTTTGGAGCAACATTGTTGAAGTTGATGGTATAGCATTGTTGGAGATGATCTTGAAGGGCCTTGAAGTGAAGCTTTTGGAGCAACTATTGAAAAATCCTTAGAGAATTTAAGTAAGGCACTTTCTATCTTCCATCACCTTTTTCCTTTCAATATCCTTTAAACGATTTTTTTAATATTTAATGTTTGTAATCACGTTATAATTCCTTGATTATATGTGTTTGGGGACTTTCCCTTTGAAATTACCCAAAAATACCCTAGCAATTTTATCTTCAGGATGCATGTCTGACCCTATTGTTCAATATTTTGATTGATGGTAGTAAACATAGAGAGTTAGGGGGCTCTTGACTTGTTTTGGTTGGGCCATTAGATCCCTAACATCTACTAGGTAGAACCCCCTTTGAGTTGGAGGAGAGCTAGCCCGAAGTGAAAAGAGGTTGGTGAGGTGACAATGGGGCTATTGAATTACACATGGTATCACACTTTAGCTTTAGGACTTTATCTTGAGAAGTGCGAGATTTTGCTATATCAATTCTCAAACTATTTACAACACTATTGTTAAAAACTAATAAGAAGTTATGTTGAGGGGTTTTTGGGTATAAGAAACAATACCATTTAAAAACTATGGTTCTCAGTCCTTGGCATTCCTTCACCTGGGCCTAGGGGCACACAAGAATAATTTCACACTAAACCATGCAAACTTAAAAGTAACTTAACAGATCCATAAAGTAATAATAATCATAATTCCTAATTTCCTATTGTACGATATAATGCAAATTATTCAAACATGAAGCAATGAAGACATACACTGTCTGAATTTCAATATTGATGAACTAATACAAGAATTTAGAAACTACAACTTTGATTCAATACTTTGTGTCCTAACTCTAGGAAGGAATCTAGTTTGTAGTACAGAACATGCATCGTGTATTATCAATTCTTAATTGACAACAACTAAAGGACATATACCTCATCAATTCCTTCCCATTTTGTGTTTTTATGTTATATTCCTTATAAAAGTGTCAAATTTCTCTCAAAGTAAGCAACCACTGAATAAAATAAAAAATAGTTTAGATATGATTGAGAAATGGTCATTTATTTCTTGAAAGGATCTTCACAATTTCTTTGGTTGTTTTTCATCCCAAGAAACAAGAAATTACCTAAGAAACTATCATGATGTAATATAAGAAACAACACGATGAAATGGCCATTTTCAAAGCCAAATGATGTCCATTGAGGACATGGCCTTTATTTGGTTCCTGTTTCATAGGAGTTTCGGGTAGAAATGGAACTTTGTTGTACCATTTCCAGTAGTAAAAAGGGAAAACCTTCTTTTTCCATGGAAATAATTTACCTTTCCTTTTTCAAGATAATCTAAATCACAAAAAATATGAACTATACTGCACACATTCTTGGATAATGTGAAAGTGGAAAAGGAATACCCTACACAAGTGATGCACACATGTACATTTGAACACTAATAGATTTTGTAGTTGAAATGCAATGCTTGTTTTCATTTAAATGTAGGGTTTTTAAAGCAGGGAGAAATAATGGCTGCCAAATTAATAAGCGTTTCTTTGCGAAAAATTTAAATCTTGTATTGGGTGATGAAGATAATAGAGGGTATTGAATCTTGATTCTTGACATTGTGTTTAACTTGAATAACTCAAATGATTATAAATATCAGTGGATGAGTTCTTTTTTTCAATTATGTCACGCAAAACTCCTATGTCAAAGCATTGTATGATGGCTAGCATTTGCTTGTTTCCCTTTCTTCAGTTCAATGTAAAAAGTATATTAATATATTGGAGCACAAATGATAACTACAATTGTTTGCTCTGCAGTATATCCAGCCCCCAGATTATGAAAATTTTTCTCAAGTGGAGCTATTGATTATTGATGAAGCTGCTGCAATTCCATTACCTGTTGTAAAGGCTCTACTCGGGCCATATTTAGTGTTTCTGTGCTCTACTGTAAATGGGTAATAATTATAAATGAGCCAACCACAATCATAGATTTTGTAACCATTTGGTTTCCATGGATAGTGATGATGATATTAATCCTATATATTAGTGACCTATATCTATATGAGAATGATCTTAACATTGACCTTGATATGGTTGTATGGATGTGACCTTTGGTATGTCATCAGAAAATCCACAAATATCAGAAAATCCCCAAATCTGGAGAACTAAATCTCATCACTTTTGATCTAGAGTACTACCCTTGTGATAAAGTTGATGACTTTCGATCTCCCATTCTCTACCACTTTGCACTTCACCTTCAATATAGATTAGACCAAGGGCAATTCGTTATTGGGTGTTGAGATGGATGAGTTTGTCAAACTAAAATCCATAGCTTAAACTTCACAAAAATTGTGGAGTCAAATTCATGCAAGCACAAACACATCTTACACATCCTCTTTGAAACTCATCCGAAAGAACATTGGAAGACATCTAGAGAGAACCCTACAGCCTAACACAATCCAATGGAATTGACCAAAAAAACCCAAATAGAGTCAACCCTACTATAGGAGGAAGGGCCTATAGTAAGAACTTACCATTTTGCAAGAGCTGAGGGCGAATGTTGTTCTGCAAGAGCTGAGGGCGAATGCTGTTCTGCAAGAGCTGAGGGTGAACGGTGAGGGAGAATGCAGGACGAATGCTGTTCTGCAAGAGCTCAGGGAGAATGATGAGGGAGAATGCTATTCCACAAGAGCTAAGGGAAAATCCTGAGGGTGAATTATGTTCCACAAGAGCTGAGGGCGAATGTTGTTCTGCAAGAGCTGAGGGAAAATTCTGTTCTGCAAGAGTTGAGGGCGAATGCTGAGGGCGAATGTTGTTCTGCAAGAGTTGAGGGTGAATGCTGAGGGCGAATGCTATTCTACAAGAGCTAAGGGGGAATGCTGAGGGAAAATTCTATTCTGCAAGAGCTGAGGGCGAATGCTGTTCTGCAAGAGCGGAGGGCGAATGCGCGCGTGACATCAGACATTAATGTAGTTTTAATAAAATCATTTTTATGTAGCGCGCATATAAGTGTCGTATTTTTATAAAATCATTTTTATGTAGCGCGCATAAAAGTGTCGTATTTTTATAAAATCATTTTTATGTAGCGCGCATATAAGTGTCATATTTTTATGTAGCACGCATATAAGTGTCATTATACCGATGGCGGACAAAGCGTCGCTATTGCGACGGATGCCTCCAAACGTCGCAATTGTGACACTTAGACATTGTGTCGCACTTGCGACGTTTGGAGGCAGTCGTCGCAAAAGCGACGCTTTGGGGCATAGTGTCGCAATTGCAAGAGCTAAGGTCGAATGCTGAGGATGAATGTTGTTCTGCAAGAGCGGAGGGCGAATGCGCGCGTGATATCAGACGTTAATGTAGTTTTTAATAAAATCATTTTTATGTAGTGCGCATATAAGTGTCGTATTTTTATAAAATCATTTTTATGTAGCTCACATATAAGTGTCGTATTTTTATGTAGCGCGCATATAAGTGTCGTTATACCGACGGTGGACAAATCGTAGCTATTGCAACGGATGCCTCCAAACGTTGCAATTGCAACACTTAGACATTGTGTCGCACTTGCAACGTTTGGAGGCAGTTGTCGCAATAGCGACGCTTTGGGGCATAGTGTCACAATTGCGACGTCTTCCTCCAAACATTGCAATTGCGACACCTTGTCTAAGTGTCGGTATTGCGACACATTTCTCTAAACGTCGGTATAGCGACAGTTTCGGGCGGGATTGAAAAATTTTGGGGAAATTTCCGACATTTGGTCAAAAGCGTCGGAAACAAGTGTCGGAATTTCCCCCAAATGTACTAGTGGTAGTCCAACCAATATTAAGTTGGAAACTAATATTGTAATAATCTACATTTATATAATATACTATTTATGAATTTGAAACTATTTATAGTTGCACAATATTATTTATTATTATAATGAACATATGTACCTTTGCATTTTCATATTAGATGAACATGCACATTGTATGATTTTTTTTAATTATCGCAAAAGAAAACTAATTAATTTATGTTGATTAATAAACACATAAAAGCAATCTAAAACTATTAAATTAGTAGTTTACATTGATTAATGCACAAATAAAATGAATATACGACTAAAATAGTCGTTTATAATGATTATTAATGAAAGTAAATGAAATAAATATAAACCACTAATCAATTGTTTATTTAATGAATATGATTTTACGAAAAAAAAGATAAATGACTATTGGAAATGATAAATTTTTGATTAGAAATTATGACTAAATTTTGCATATATATGACTATTAGTAGCTAATTTATAGTATCTTATAACACAGATGGAATTTAGTCATATTTCTTTGGTCATTAATTTATTTCAAACAATGACTAAAATTTCCATATATATGACTATTAGTAGCTAATTTACAGTATCTTATAACACGACCAACATTTTGGTCATATGTTTTTGGTCATTAATTGGTTTTCTTGGGTAATCATATAGTCATATAATGTGTTGTATATTTGGTCACTAATTGTGGAAATTAATGATTAAATTAATGACCCAATTAATGACTAAATATATTATTGGATGATAAAATTGAGGCAACCAATTAATGACTAAGCTACAAATTACTAAAAGTTGGTTGCATTATAATATACTGTAAATTAACTACTTTTTCTCAACAACTAAAAAATGGTCGTTTATATGCAAAATTTAGTTGTTTTTTTACAAATTGATTAGCCATTTTGTACTAGTGACCTATTTTCATTATTTCCTCATAGCTGGGTTTTAACTTTCGTAGGAGCCATACCATATGTATGAGTTTGTTTACTCCTTAAACAAGTTACTCTTCTAGTCACTATGTAGTGTTCTTAAATTCCTCTTATGTTGTTACAAAATATCATATGATACTCATTATCCAATGCTACCACGCTACTTTTCATGTCATTTTGTTATATGTTCAAGGTAATTATCATCCTCATTTTCCCATTTGTAGTCCTTGTTAATATTTTTGTGTGAGTTATCCTTGTGTCAATTATGCTTCATAACTTAATCCATTCACATCATATCCCAGGTTGCTCCATTTCAAATTATTGGGGATACATTAAGGATCTCCTTTGACAAATATTACCCTATTTATTTTAGAACATTATCGTTGAGTTTAATATAAGAAATAGTAGTACCTTGGAGATTTCAGACTTCATCTGTAAGCTTCCTCATGGGTTTGCTTTATTAACTCCTCATCAATTCAGTCTATGAGTGTTCAACATTATCTCATTTATTCACACTAGGTAGATTGTGTTAGGCACCTTGGGGTCCATTTTCATCATTGTTGGGTCCCATTACATCTGTTAATGATATATCTCAATGAACATAATAAAGTAGTTTCTACCATGATTGACATCAACACATTTATTTTCATGTCATAGATTTGTAACATCAGGATTTTGTAGAAGAGATTCGGTTAGGGACATTTCACTCTTAAATGACACCCTTCCCAATTTTTGTTGGAGTTATGTCTCATTCTATGTACTTTTAGGAATGTTCTATGGCACCTCTCTTCTATGTGTCCATAGTCCTACTAATGTATACAGTGACATAGATCCACATTTTATTTGCTGGTGGCTAAGATCATTTTGGTTTTTTCACATATATCCATTGTGTATTCATTGTAGCCATATCCTAGCATTTCATTCCATGGATCTCCAATGCATAGTTGGTGTCCATGCTCAGTTTCTCTTTACGACCAAGCATGGGTATGCCTGATTCGGGGATGATATTATCATGGTTGAGAATCCAATGCATTGGTTACTATGATTTAGCTCTTAATTATAGGCTCCTTCTTTCCATTTTTATCTATGTATTTTTGTAGTCCATTTCGGTCATCAATTGATCTTCTTACCCCATGCATTAGGGGGCATATTTTATAGCCTATTTTACCCACATTGAGTAAGTAGGAGAGACATTTGACTTATTAACCTTAATGTATATATTTTCATCTTGTTTTTTTCTCTTTTATAATATATATGCTAGTCCTACACTAGAAACATATGTTTCAACTCGGGTTTATGGTATTTAATATGAGTACTTTAATGCAAGTTTACTAGATATTCTAGAATTTTTCATTCCCAAGGAGATTGACTTGACCTAATTGTGTATGAGATACCTAGGGGTTCATTATTGTAGAAGTTTCCTAAATCTAAATCCCCAAGGTGTATATATACATTCTACCAAAGGATAGAATGAACATATACAATTTGATCCTATTAAGAGGAATGGGGCTAGATCCAGTTAAAGCCAGCTAGATCCTAATATATTTAGATTGATAAAGATCAATTTAGTTATAATTTGTTAGAGATCTATACCATTTTGATTGGTTTTTGAGATACGATCTCTAGCGTGAGGCTATCATTGTAAGTTGAAGAGGAGAACCCTCATGTTAAAGGTATATTATTGTATCATTTTGATCTATTAATGAAATTTTATTCCTTTCCCACCATATTGATCTCTTATATGTCATTCATTATATTTCAATTAATGTCATGCTAATGGATTTTTTAGGAAATATGGTTTCGTATATTTGTTGGTTGAATGTGTGTAAGTATTTGGAATTTTAATTCAAGTATTGAAATCATTTATGGTGAATCCCTCAAGTTATCTTCACCAACTAACAACCTCTTTGGTTGAGAGGCAAACTCCATTCTCCATCCTTTTCAATTTCTATGATTTTGTGCATGTGTTAGGGATTGGTTTAATCACACTTTTATCATACATGGTCTAGTGAGTTCTAGGAAAAACCCACGAAGAAACAACTCATTGTATCAAATTAATTTTGGTTACAACACATTCTAGTATGTGTAGTAATAATTGGGTTGTTTTAAAAAAATAT
The DNA here is from genome assembly GCA_034641835.2 of Pinus albicaulis. NCBI lineage: Eukaryota > Viridiplantae > Streptophyta > Pinopsida > Pinales > Pinaceae > Pinus > Pinus albicaulis. The sequence goes on from CM076580.1 coordinate 593,216,756, forward strand.
GCAAGTGGGAGATTTTTAATTGTGGAGACTAATTATACTATTGATTCATCAGTCTTTTTTTAGCTATGTATTAACACTAGAAAATCGTACAAGCAGAAGATGACATTATTTAATGTCAAGAAGAAGGATTTGCAAGGCTGTAAGACATTACAAATTCTGGAAAGTATTTAAAAATCTCTAAGGTCTGAGGAAAAATCAAATTTGAACAAGTCATAAATTCTTTTGCGCTCATAATCCTTCATGAAGAGTGCCTTTGCGTGCTTTTTGACCCGATATGCGCAATCCTGGGAGTGGCAAAATGTCACTTTCCAAGACCACACAAGCACACTCCAGGACAGTGATTTGACTTGAAGCCACCTAAGGACAACCACCAACGCCTCCTTAGACATAAAGGGAGAACACAAAGGAATATTTGTGGCACACAATGGAATCATCCCCCTCTCTTGGGTCACCATCCACAATGTACCAAGAGAGGGAAGGAGGATCTGAATTCTCCTATATAAGGCCACCATGAGATGAAGAACTTGTGAACACATTGTTATGCTAGCCAGAATTTCCCAAGAAATACCAGTAGTGTGTGATCCGGAGCTGAAGATAGAGGGGACTTGTTGGCCATCCAACAAGTTCATTCCACCACAGTATAGAGAGAGGGATACTTTGCACCAAGGCAATATTGGGATAAAAAAATCCTTGCATCAGGACTTAGAACCCATGTTCTAGGGTCCCTTTGGCAAGAGGGTAAATTTTCATCCTTGTTTCCTACCAGCACTCAATAAAAGGGGCCGAAGAGCCACCGTTCATATTATTGTAGATGTTTGAATCTATTCAGATCTCATGTTTATTTTTTTTATTTTTAGTTTAGTTTTATTGTATATATGCATGTTATTTATCTATCTAGTATGCTTATGATTCTAGGTTGTTCCAGTAACTTTCTTGACTCCACTTATTTTTCTGACTATTACCAATAACTTAAGTGGGTAGAACGCACCCCTTAAGTTGGTGTGATTTCGTACATACTTGCACCAAACACACTTCAATAGGATTGGCGACTCCACTGACGTTTATTACCAAGTTTATGTGATTGTGCCTTTTTTGCAAAGACCTTTGTTTGTGCTGTGGAGTGGAGCTAACTTTCCCCTGATTTCTCTTGCAGCCCCTAGTTCATCCCAAGTGACAGACTGAAGCAGAAAAGCTCCAAAAAATTACTACAGGATTTTGTGCACTTTTCTTTCCCACAGACGTACCTAGGGCTCGCATTCAGAGTTGAACCACGCACAGACATCACGCTTGTTTCAGCATTTTGCACGCAAAAGACAGAAAGAGAAAATTTTCCCTTATTTCTATCTTTTTCCTGCTTGTAAAGTTCTTGGCAGCCCCTAATACACCTACCAGCACTGGTTTTGGTGCCCTACAACTTGCTAAAGATCACTCTTAACTGCTTTTTGTAGGCTTAGTGTCAGTTTTATTTCAAGTTGATTTTTGCAAAGTTCACACATATTTTAAGTAGGGGGGGAAATAACTTGCATTCCGAAAAAAATTATGTTTTGAAAATTTTGGTACCAACACACCTAGATAACTAGCCAAACTAAGTGGCCCAAGACCAGGCATGTGTAGCTAGTTTCTTTTTTCTAGTGTAAAATTTATTAGTTTAGTACAATTTTTGCACTAGGATTTTCGAGACTAGGATTGAATTCTTTATAGAAGAGCAAGTAATCTCTACTACCTTTGCACCCTCCGGTGATCCTAGGTAAGCATATGAATGCTCCCTATTCACAACTCACCATATCCCTATAGTTGATCACATAGATTAACTAGGAAAAATAGAAAGCGGCCCATATCCGCACATGTTTTTCTTTTGAGCAAGGAACAATACAACATAGTTTAAATAGGGGATTTTGAAAAGGATCATTGAATATCCACACGTTCAAAATATGTGCATGTCCAATTTTTTCACACACACATTCACTCACTAAGCAAAGCAAAGACACCTAAAACTAACTTAACCAAACTTACTAAATTCTTCCCATAGGGGCCACAAAAGAATTTATAGCTTAAGTTAGGATCAAGGGGTTAGGCATCCAATAAGCCACCTTGATCATTCTTAATCTTTAAACATAGAAGTTGATTGTTTAGAGAGATTCAAATTCACCTATCAGCCCATAGAAAATAAAACCCGAGCGCGGCAAAGTCCCATTACAGAGGGGGTAAGGCTTAGGCGTAGTGCGTGTGGTATCAGTTGGGGCTACCTGACCCGACTGATACTCGGTACTATTAGCTGACTTACCAAGAAGCCCAATACTCGAACGCTCGTGGGACGGTGGTACTTAGTGACCAAAACTAGGGAATCCTTTCTCTATAGGTGATGGTGCAGGCAAGCACTAGACCCTCTACCCTTACCTTGGTGGATTTTCTTCAGCTGAATAGGGGCATCGCCAGCTCTTACGGTACATTGTGCCAGCACTCACAAGATATCCTCTCAAGGCCCATTTACATTTTAGTGTGTGAGGACGAATAGGTCTTCTAGGATTTTGAGTATCATATGTAAAAAAACAAAAACCACTATTTTGATTGCTTGATCACATAGATTAATTTAAAGGGAAAATTTATTTTATTTTTTCTTTGTTTTATGTATGTGACCAAAATTTTTCTTTGATCATAGACTCTATCCTCTCAATTTTTTTCCAAAACCAAACCTAGTCGACACCATAATGGACCCAATGGGACCACGTCAATCTAGGCGTCTTTTGGACCTCCCACCATTACCATGAGGGATTCCAGGTCCTTTGTCATTTAGGCATCAAAGACGGAATGCTGCCACCATTATTGGTTCGTCCTTTATTGGGGCATCCTTAGTTGGGAACCCTAGTCGGTCTCCCAATATCACACTGCACACCACTCCCCCCAAAAGCCCCAAGGGGTAGAGGAGTGCGTCCCATTCAGGAAGCCAGCCGAATACACAGTAGGGTACGTCACAGACCAACCCTCTTCCTAACCAGAACTTTGTGTTTTTGCACACTGCAATGGTTTCAACCTCCCAGTAACCTTTATTAGCTTTGTTGAATCTACCCTATTTAACCAAGCTAACGAATGACCACATCACACACAAGCCTACATGGCCTCCCATGCCCACAAAGCTCCCTTCGAATATTCCAAAGTTCAAAGGAAAGCAAGCGGAAGACCCAGGTAATCATGTCATGACCTTCCACCTATGTTTCTCATCGAACAGTATCATTGACGACATTATTCAATTGAGACTATTTCAACGCACTCTGACAGGAGAAGCCACAAAGTGGTACGTGGAGCAACCCTCAGCTTCACATGGAACCTTTGGCGCCCTCGCCACCCTATTCCTAACATATTTTTAGTTACCCATTCACCATGATTATGGAATGGAATTACTGACACATTTTAGACAAACCCCCACCATCCATATCTCAGACCATCTCCATGAATGGAGGTGGCATCGTATTTTATGTAAAGCTAAGCTCGTTGATCGGGTTCTCTTAGATTTATTCCTAAAAACTCTCATGACAGATATTTCAAAGGATGTGGTGCAACAGAGGCCCACATCTGAAGAGGAGGCCATCAACAAAGCCCAGCAGCTTGAGATGATTTATACGCAGTCAGGATACATCTACAACATCCTGTCTAACGCCTCGCGCCTGCAAACTTATCAAGAATTTCCAGGCGCGTCAAACTCTGCAGACAAACTAATTGGGTCATTGACCCAAGGTTACCTAGGCACTAGTAGTCAAAACCCCGATTACACATATAGTTTTACCTAGAACATACCTCAACCCGGATTTCAAAGTCATCATATGCTTTAGAAAAATTTGACCAATAGGGCACCAGCGTATCACCAGGGAGTTCCTTATCCTCTGGCTTAGGGGACCCATAACACAGAAAGAAACACTGAGGGAAGAGATCCCCTCTAACACCCAGGTGCAAACCAGGGATCGTGTTATGCTCAATCCCCAGCACAAGACCCGCCTATGCAGACCAATGCACAGGTGAACTTTGTGCAATCATCCCAAAACCAACCACACCAATACAACCAAGAGAACTACCCTCCTAACGTGGTGAAGAAAAAATAAAAAACAAGCCAAAAGGGAATCCTGGATAAGGGGGAAACAACCAGCAACACCCACCACAATCCCAGGCTGGAGACAACTGCAACCGAAATCAGAGCCAGAAGCTGAGCAATGTCCAATGGTAGAGAAAAAGGCCACCTTTCCGAACAAACCATTCTTGTTCGATATGTGGTGAGTATGGTTATTATACTCACCATTGTCCCAATCCCCCTGAGCTGAAGAAGCTACAGAGTAACCGAGGACAGGGAGGATCTTCCCAGCAATCAGCTATGATGCAAGAACCTTTCCCCCATCAAGGGACGGTAAGCACTCAATAGAAAAATACAGAAAACTCCGAGAAAAGTAGCCATGAAATCTACATGACTGGCGAAGACATGTTTTTCCAAACACGGAATCACAATTATGACACCTCAATAGACACCAATGCATCAGGGGCAAGTACCAGTGCACTAAATGCACCTTTGACCATTTAAAATATGCCTATAAAACCATTGCCGAAAATGGTGAAAGGACCCAATAGGCGAGCAGGAAACTACTCCAAAGTAGCCTATATTTATAGTATCATGGACGATTTAGCACAATCTTCTGCTGCTATGTCAGTTTTGGAAGTGTTTCAGTCATGCCCAAAACAACAGAAAGCCCTACTTTCCACGTTAGTTGCTATCGACCCTGCCGATACATGCCTAATGGCTTTTGACTTAAACAAAGCCACCCCCAGGCTTCCTTCCATGGTCGCCTTCTAGATACTAGTGTCAGTCCAGAATATCACAATTCACCGATGTGTCATAGACGAGGGTGCATCCACATGCATCATGTCTAAACATGTTTGGAAGAAGTTAGGGTCTCCTGAACTAAAACCCTCAGTCATTACGCTGAGATCATACGATGGTCGTCCATTAACCCCCGTCGACCTCTACCAAAATGTCCCGGTCTGCTTAGCCAGAAATACAGTCCACATAGACATTGAAGTCTTGGATGCTTAGCTGGAATACAATATACTCCTTGGGCGGAGTTATATGTACGCCATGTCCACCATATCCTCCTTCGACTTTCAAATCATGATGTTCCCTCACGAGGACCACATCATTATTGTAGACCAATTGATGCATAGCGAGAAGTGACCCCTAAAAAACACTGATGTAATTCTACCCTATGTAGATACATCATCGGATGCTCTCTCATGGTAACAAGAATATGACCCTGGCCAGTTCAAACCATCGTCCATTCTAGGGTCATTCCTAGGAGATCCTCCCATAATCCCCGAGTCATCAAGCGATGTCATAGGGGCTCCAGTGTGTATGATGTCCACATCAAGTGCAGAAGCTAGTTAGGACATCGACGCAACTAGTATTGGCACCAAGTCATCAGCCACGGTAGCCTCTCTAGCCTACGCCACCTCCCAAACCCCTTTCCTCTACCCCCCAGCTAGTTTCGTCTCCCAACAGGTTTTGGCAACATTGGTATTACCAAACATATCATTGGAAATACCATTTTGGTACCTCATTCCCCCTGCAAGAATAGGATCCACCCACATCACTAACACAGGATTGAAGCCCCTCAGTCCCAAGGAGGCCCCACTCATCCAAGAAACGGTCGAAACCACCCCTTCAAAGGAAATTCCCATTGCAAAACCAGTGATCACAGCTAATAAAACCGAGAAAAGAGGAAAGAAGATGGTGACCCCTGCCATATGACAGGAATCACCTGTCTACGCCATATGCGACATAATAGGTCACCCTACCCATATATGTCTGGAGCTAGATGAATTAAAACCACTCCTTGTCTCCGAGACAGACATCGCGATGCCACGTTCCTGTAAAAAGGAACCTACCAACAAATTTAAAGGCAAAGCATTACGTACCAATCACACATGCGCCCTCTATAGCAAATATGGGCACTATACCCATAATTTCCCAGAGCTCCCACGATATAGGGACGCCTTACACACCATCGAGTGATCATATCAAGAGGATCCCCCACCCAATCTGTCGGGTATGAACCTTGTATCATCCTGTACCTACAGGAAAAATGACAATCACCAGAGAGACAACCATTTGTCCCTCTTCCCCCCAAGCCATCATACACCAAAAAGGGACAGGGGAACCTGGTTGCCTCATCCTCTTGAGTTATCAGGCACATCAATTACTACATACAGTTTGATATGGGTCTTTTACCCAAATTCACCTAGGTAGCAGTAATCTATATTCGGGGAATTACCAGGCACGTCGTCTACTGCAAACGGTTTGATACGGGTATTTGACCCAAGATCATCTAGGTAGTAGTAACACCCATGATACTCAGAGAGTTACCAGATAGGTAGATTCTATAGACGGCTTGATCAGGTCTTTGACCCTAGATCTCCTAGGCAGCAGTAACACCCAGGTAGGTAGATTCAGCAGACGGCTGGATCGGGTCTTTGACCCAAGATCACCTAGGTAGTAGTAGTACCATGCGCATCGATCCTGCAGACGGTTTAATTGGGTCTTTTTCCAAAGGTCATCTAGGCAACAGTAGTACCATGCACGTCAATACTGCAAACGGTTTTATCAAGTCTTTGGCCCAAGGACACCTAGGCAGCAGTAATCAATACCCTGGATACTCATATGATTCTTCTCTGAACGTATCACAACCTAGCTATCATGAAATTCACCCTAGCACTCATATACCAACTAGGGACAAGGGAACCAATATCCCTCATTCCCCGAATATAATGGACCATTGGCACAACGTAATGCGTTGGTAAATCTAGTGCAACCCTTCCTAGGCTCATCAACAACCATACAACTAGAATAATTATGGCAATCCTCCAAATGATGCAATAAGAAGTCAAGGAACAATAAAAAGGGACATCCTGGACAGGAGCAGTAACTAGCAACCAGCCACCCCCCCCCATGATCTTAGTCTGGGGGCAACACCAACCGAAATCAAAACTAGGAGCCAAGTAACAACTCCCAAGGGAAAACTGGAGCATAAAGTATCTAATCACCAAACCGAAAGCAGCACTATGATCAGCACTCTATAATGCCCAGAGACGATGCCACACATTCACACCCCCAAAAAAACAATTTTTCAGTGCCGACAGGTATGCCCTCTCTCATCTTATTTTTTAAAGCTCATGACTTTCAATAATATTTGATAAAGAATATGCTTTCACTTGAGGTAGTTGTTTTTACAGGAGAAGCCTACAAACCATCCACGACTCCATCTACTGAAATTTCCAGAGTAGGTATCATTCTACCCCCAACATGATAGAGTCCTAGTAAACTCTGCATATCCTAACATCATTTCTCCATCATAAATCAACCATAGGGTCCTCATATCCAACCGTGTTTATCATCACCTCACCCTGCACATGATAAACATCCTCGTTGGTCGATAGAGCCTCCCCTCCATTGTGCTCGACACCTATAGTAGACCATATATCACAGCAAAAGTGACGCCATGGCCATCCCAGTTTAGTCTGGAAAGCACCTCATTCCCATCCATTCACCATGCATAAGTTCAAGTTTATCACACAAGCGAAAACCCCCTTCCTGGACGATCAGGTTGTATAAGAAGATCAAAAGTGCACTACCGCACCTCGCATTTGGCCCACCATACCTCCACCAGCATAATCCCATATGTGATACTTTTTCATCTACTTCATCAACCCCACACATGAGACCAACCAATAGAACCTCCACCCTCTGCAAAACACCTTCCTCACAACATCAGTGAGCGAACACTTTCATGTTTTAGGGTATCCGTCTCTGTGTTTTGTACAAACCAAACCCCATTATTTTATTCTTTTGGTAAGTGTACAAAGACTGCAAACGGTGCATTATGTTTCCTCACCCTCTCATCCATATTTTTCTCCCATGGATGTAGTCCCTGAACACCCTTGGTCAGAGTATTACACCCCCACGCACAAGCCACCATGACATTCATATCCAGTTTATACCCACCATCGAAGCCCTACCGACTCTAGGGATTTCCCCATCGTAAATAACTATGAATGCCGCCAAGCTGCTTAGTAAACTCTGACCTTGTGCCACTGAACCCCCATCATCAGTTTTTAGTCACCCCTCACCAACCTACCTATGTTAAACCCATCACATCTAGGTCCCTGACCCCTTACTTTGGCAACCCCTCGTTTGGTTGAGGCTTCCTTTTTGTCGACTTCGACGCCTATTTTCCAAAAAGAAAGTGGTACCTTGGATTACCCCTCTCCATAAAAGGGGCATCCTCGGGTGGCACTATGGGAGGCATCATTACCCATAGATGATCCTCTGACATTTGACGATAGCAAAAGCTTTTATGTCAATATGGTATCGTACCTTACAACCATTGCACTTTGATCAAATTCATCGAAGACTCATGCCTCCATAAGCATTTCTTTCAGCAATGCTTACACGAGAAGGTCCCAACCAATGCATATGTGTTCAATGCGTAGCTATATGCCATACCAATTTTACGCATATGGGTACCATATTCCACCTATTGTCAAAGAAAAAATTCCCTGGAGGGCATCAGCAACCACCACATCACTACTATATCAGTGATACATACAGAACATATATCTGTCAAATAGATTTTTTTAACTAGCCACAACATCACGAGCATGTTACATGCCCACTTCGTAGAAATTTGTATATGTATTGTATTATATTTTCTTACAGGAGCCCCTTAGGACATGATCATTCTTGGAAATGGTGTAGGGTGTTTCCAATTCCAAGCTTCACATAGGTCTCTCTCTCTCTACGCACGATATACAGAAAAGAAACTATAATGTATTTCAGCTATATAGTTCTTCCTAGACCTCACACATTAGGGGGCAACTGTTAACACTGGAAAATAATACAAGAAGAATATGACATCATTTAATGTCAAGTAGAAGGATTTATAGGGCTGGAAGACATTACAGAATCTGGAAAGTATTTAAAAATCTCTAAGGTCTGAGGAAAATCAAATTTGAACAAGTCATAAATTCTTTTGCGCGCATAATCCTTTGTGAAAATCTCCTTTGCGTGATTTTTTACCTGATATGCGTGCAATCATGGGAGTGGCGAAATGTCACTTTCCAGAACCATGAGATGAAGAACTTGTGAACACATTGTTATGCTGGCCAGAATTTCCCAAGAAATACCAGCAATGTGTGATCCGAAGCTGAAGATAGAGGGGACTCAATTGTTGGCCATCCAACAAGTTCAGTCCACCACATTAGAGAGAGAGGGAGAATTTTCACCAAGGAAATATTGGGGTAAAAAAATCCTTGCATCAGGACTTAGAACCCATGTTCTAGGGGCCCTTTGGCAAGAGGGTACAATTTCATCCTTGTTTCCTACCAGCACTCCATAAGAGGGGCCGAAGAGCAACCATTCGTATTATTTTAGGTGATTGACTCTTTTCAGAGCTCATGTTTATTTGTTTTACTTTTTGGTTTAGTTTTATTTTATATATGCATGCTATTTCTCTATCTAGTATGCTTATGATTCTATCTTGTTCCACTAACTTGCTTGACTCCACTTCTTTTTCTGCTTGTTAGCAATAACTTAAGTGGGTAGACCATACCCCTTAAGTTGGTGTGATTTTGTACATACGTGCACAAAACACACTTCAACACTATGTTTGAACCATAGTTCTAGACATGGGATGTAAGGGGGCTTTCCCCCTACTATTGTTTCCAAATTCCAAGGGGTTAGTGAGGGTTCAATGGAAGCATGCTTGAAGATTAAAAAAAAATTCCTTAGAAAATATTGTAATTCCATTGTCAATATGGCATCATTAGGTTAAAAATTTGGTAGTACGTGTTATGTTGGGTCTTCTTTCCCCTAGACTACAAACCTCATTTTATAAAGGAATTGTATTAAATTTGTGTGTTATTTAGAGAGAATTGTAGTTGAGAGAGAGGAGACTCTAAGAGAAAGAATATAATAGTGTAGTGAATGTGTTAAGTTTGTATCCCTTCATTTTTATAGATGGAATGAAACAAAGGATTGGATGTTTCTTTATAGGTGTAGTTTAATTCTAAGACCTATATAAGCCCCATGTTAAGAATAAAAACATGTATTAAGCCATTATAGGTATTGAGTGATTACATTTTTATTGTTATATTTTTATCTAGGAAAGAACCTTTCATGGTCCCATTTTATTGTAATTGTACCCTTTATCATTTATGCATATACTAAGGAGACCTAGTCATAGGATCATTAAAACTTGTTTCATACATTGTTTTCATCATAAAAGGAGGTTTTCCAATTGAATTTGAAAATAAATATTGGTTTCTTATCATTTTTTTTTTTTTAATAATGCTAATTCTATTTATATAACATATTAGTAGATGGCGACCACAGCTTCAGCTGAACGAGCCTGAAGGTTGGGTTTGACACTCAAAAAGCATGTTTTTGGACTGCCCCAGTAGGGGAAACCAATCCCATAGACATAGATTGTGCCACCTTCGCTGGGGAAACCAGCATTACATAAGAAAAAAGTAATAGATAGGACCATGAAATCAAAACCTTGAAAAAACTTAGCAATGTTTTTCATGTTCAACAGAGGATAATTAAACAAAAACGCATAAGACCCCCCAATGAACTTGGGAAAAATCGCAGTGTTCCAGATATGATGGCAGAATTCAATGGACATCTGCAGGTGGGGGAGGTTCTTCCACGACATGGCAGCGGTACTCTGCACTGCTACTATCATCCTTGTCGATGGTGGCGCAGGTGGTTGTAACGGACGCATCCTTATCCTGTTCCTTAGTTTTTCCTTCTCGAGTCAGTTCCTGTTCGACATTCTCACTAACAATCCTGTCATGAGCCGAAGGGGGATGAGGGGCGGGACTTTCTGGGGGCTTAGAGCTGGCATCTTCTTCTTGGAGAGAGACAGTGATAAAGGCGGTGAGGACCGAGCGTTCCATGGAGCATACAAATTGAAATTTGGATTGCTGAGATGTGTGGCGGAAGGTAACAATGGGAGCAGCGGAGTGGGGGACAGGCTGCGAGGTGGAGGCAAAGGGGACAGGGGGAGAGCCATGGGTGGAGTGCACCGGCCCCTCTTGGCTAGCTCGCCCTCTTTTGCTTCGAGTTTTAGGGGTATGGCCACAAGCAACATCCACAGGCGGAGTATCAGTTTCAGAAGAGGACTGGGGGCAAATTTCCCGGCCACGAGAGCTCCCTCTGCAACTGCGCATTATGTGCCTAATGTGAGTCATTTTGGAAATTGGGTGAAGGTTGCTGAGATGGATGGGCGAGCAATGGAGATTTTGAGTGAGATACAATGGAATGTCACTCCTGTGACTGGAATGACGGGCTTTGAGACAAAAATCGCTCTGAGAGAAGTGATAATCTGGCAAAGTTTCCAGGCATCCAAGTAGCAAGCAGCGCCTCCCAGTGTGCGTGTGAGCGCTCGGCTCAGGGCATGCAGGGGGGCAGCAGCAGCTCTGAGGAGCTAGAGAACAATGAGAAAGGTGAACATGAACAGAGGTGGAATGAGCCATCTACATATTAAACCAAAGACGCGGGACAAGATGGCGGTGGGGTGAACGTTTCGTTTGATGGCAAGGATCAATGCATGGGCTGGCATCGTCAATGCGATGACTGGCTTCATAAATGGTGGAGTAAATGTGGTGGGTGGCCATGTGGCCAGACCATGCACCTGCTCTTGGAATGTACATTCCATCAATCCCTCGGATCATCCACATCCGGAAGGTTTCTTATAATTATTAAGGTGCAAGGTTAACAACATTTCTTTTCACTATAATTTTTTTTTCTATGATATTTCAAATGGTGAAACTTTGAAAATTTTTAGTAGATTTCTCAAGGGACATCTATTTAGAATTTAAAATTTTGGTTTTTAATAATTTACAAGATATACTCTATGGAACTTATGGTTTGTGATTGTTTCTGAAATCCATTTTAAATGATTCAACTCAACAATTTATCTATAATTGTTTTATAGACCATTTGAAATAGTAAAATTTGGAGACAATTGAGAAGACATTTGAAGACTATGAAATATTCAAAGGTTTGAGGAGACATAAATGAAGTATTTTATGTTAAAATTTCATATTATATTTAAAGAATTAGACACATGGCACACTATACAAATTGTTTATTGTGAAAAGGCCAAAAATTAGCAAGTTTTGGGAAAGTAACAAAATTTTTCATTTGGCACATCAAATTTTCATCAAGACTGTGCAGTTGTAGCGAAAATATATCAAAGTATCACAAACAAAAATTTATATTGAAAAGGGTTCAAATATAAAATATATATCAAGAAAAAGGTTAAGGTTAGAGATTTATATATTATCCAAATAAAATTTTTAATTGTACATAACTTACAAGTGACATAACTTTTGATTAGAAGATCCAATTTCCTATTTAGTGATTAAAATTTGTGATAAAGAGGATTAGTATTATTATTTTACATCATGCCTCCAAAGAAAGTTAATAAAACAATTAAACCTCCTTAAATTTCATCTCGGACTCATGAAAAATTTGAATACTTAGAATTTTGGTTCTCCCAATTAGAGAGAAAATGTTAATGAAATGGATGGTAGTTCATTGAAAAAGATGGATTTCTCGAGTTTCCAAGAAAACCATAAAAGAGAAATTATGGGTGAAATGGAAAAGAAGATGAATGGAAGAAAAGAAAAAAAAATTAAAAAAAGAAAAAAAGTGTCCCTTGGAGAAGCTTCCTAAAAGGAATATTGAGATCCAAGGAAATCCTAGAAATAAGTATAATAATTGTGTTGGAACTCAATCACCTATTATTGCATGAAAAAATCCCTAAGGTCATGGTTTAATACCTTAAGATAATGTAAAATACAAACTTAAAATAATTTCCCAAATATATAAGTAACAAAGATAAATTAAAGCATGTGGGATAGACCAAAATTTGATGTTCCCAGTGAAAATTATGGTAACTTTTCCAAAACTTGTCAATTTTTTGCCTCTTCCTATGACAAAACTTGTAGTGTTAAATGGGTCAAATTCATCAAATATACTTCTATAATTATTCCCTAAGGTACTATTATGTATCTTGTAATATTCCTAAAGATTTTATAACAAGTCCCATAAAAAAAGTTATAGAAAAAATAACAAGTTGTCATACTTGAAATTTATTTTAGGATTCTTCACAAACCCTAACTCCCATATAGTATATCTATAAAATTATAGCGAAAAAAACTTTGAAATATGAACCATATGCTCCTCCTTATCTCCTCTCAATAGGGTACAAGTTTCACCATTTGAGAGAGAGAGAGAGAGAGATAATTCCAAGGCTAACTTGTTTGAAATTTATTTCAAGATCATTATAGAACCCTACCTTCCTTAGAACATTCATATGAAAGAATGGAAAACCAATATATGAAATTTGAACAATACGTTCCTAGATATTTCTCCTCAATATTCGTTGAGTTTCACTATTAAAAACCCCCACTAAAAAATAATATATAGAAAATGAAAAATTGACTTGTTCGAAATTGATTTCAAAAGAATTCAAAAATCCTAAATTCCTTAGATAATATATCAAAGAGTAGAGAAAACAATATCTAAAATTTGAAACATATTTTCCCCATGATTTCTCCCTAATATTCTCCAAGCTTCATAATTTTAAACCTCCCAAAAAAAAATTTAATGAATATGAATTATTTGAAGTAGCAAAACCCTAGGCTCAGCTAATACCAAATGTTATGAACCTTGCACCATAAATTTGAAAAGAAACCAATAATTGCAGTCCTATTCAAGGGGGAATATACTTTTACAATGAATACAATATTTTATGATCCAAAGGTTCTGTCATCGTACAGGGAAAAGACATTAGAAAAAATTCAAGAAGAATGTACAAATAAATATTTTCAAAGAATAAATACAACAACAAGGACAAAATTTAAATATTCCTAAGGTTTTGTTGGAGCGTGGTCCCCTTGGGTGCATTCTTGGGTAATTTCCTTTAAGTTTTGTTGAACGTGCTACATGCAAAGAGTCAAAATGGCTTTGGGGTGGGTCAAAGTCCCTTAATCATTGTAATGGGGGGGAAACCATGAGTCCCAAACAATGGTTTGAGACCATGGTATGTGCATGTTTAGATAGTATAAATATGTAAGGATTGAGTCAAGTTATAAGGATATGAAATTATCAGATATGAAATGATCAGATATGAATGTGTTTCAATGTTTTGATATAAGTCTATATTTTTGGGTAGAAAGGATCCTGTTGGTTTTGTGCGCAGAGACCTAAGTCTTGGCTATGTGCAGACTCTGTTGGTTGTGTGCGCATAATAATTGAATGTACTGAAATTGATAGATCTCTTAATAAAGAAGACAGTTTTGGCGAACCTAGACTCTTATGTGATTTTCTCTATTGATTATCTATTATTTTCTTTTAAGATATGAATTTTTTCTATGTTTTGTATTTACTTCTGTTAATGGTTAATTGCATCCATGCACAAATATCAGTTGATATTAGATGAATATATCTAATTAAAGTATACTTGATTACTATGCGCAAAATATATTAAATTATTCTGTGATAATCTGCAGAAGCGTTTCATTTGTTGATGTGCATGCACACATCTGTTATATTATCTGCACTAAGTCTATTTAGGGCCACTGCATCAAAATATTCTTAAGGGAGTGGAAACCTAGTTCGAGCACCCCCCCATACTAATTCGGGTGAGACTTTTATTTGCACAAGTGGATCACTGCTAAAAGGGCCAATAGTTGAAGGGGTTTTTTTTGGTTGCGCGATAACTCCGAACCTGGGTCAGGACCCCTCAAGACAAAAAAATGGCTCCATTTCTGGTATTGGGATCATTTTGAGGGAGGTTTTATGTTTTAGCATCCGACACAGAATGAATTACAATATTGACTTGATAAGTATATACTTGAATTTATGATCCAAGAAAAGAGAAACTCTAAATTCTCTATCGAAGATTGGACACGAAATTATATCTATATAGAGGTCCACAAAAATTTATTTTCTTCCTTTACGACTGAGTTGCATGAATGGTTTTCTCTACTTACTAAATTTCATACCTGTGCAAAGTAAATCACGATCAATCAGTGGACACTGGAGGTTTTACATCAATTAGAGAAGACTAGCAACAAGATCACATGCACGATAGATCATTGAATATATCAAGTTCTAGGAGGATTTGTAACTAAATTTGATATTGATCAATTTTTATCTTATTCTGAAGTTGAAGGAATGTTTTTAAATGGTCCTAGAGGTAATTTTCTGTGCTCTACGAAGCTTTGGATTAAAATTATATTGTGTGAATAGGGTACTCTGTGTAGTCATATTGAGTGAATGTTCCATAAAGGCCCAACTACACGTAGTGGAATAACTTACAAGGTAGATCAAGAAGAAGTTTTTTATTTACAGTCCTCTCAAGAGTAATTTTGATATTGATAAAGAATCAGAAACTAGTAGCTCTTGTGAATCTGCGCACTCTGAAGAAGAAGTCTCACAAGATCAAAAAAGTCTTGGGTCGTTGGCCATAGTTCAGATCCCATCCACTCCACTTCTGAACTCATCTCACTCAAACAATATATCCACATCACCCTCTCGAGTATTCCTTATCAGTGAAATCAGTGACCCCGTAGTATAATTTTTCATGATCATCCTCGCTTGCAAGATGATGAGGAAGTTTCGGCCAAAGGAAGTCCCAGGCCATGTGATTTTTTTAGCTCAGAAATGCGAGAAGGGTGTACAGTATAACTGGGCTCAGTAGTTGTGCACAGAGTTCATGGAGAATGTGTGTGAGGTGCAGGAGGAGGGGAAACATTTTTACTATGCCTAGCTCTTACTCTTGATTTCTCTCATCTGATGGAAAACACCTCAAGATACATAGTTCCCAGATATAGAGCCAGATATATGCACATTTGTGTGCTACACAACTATTTGGAGTTCAAATATCCCGGCCAGAGTCACGGAAAATAACATTTTCTGGGTTTTTTTTTACTCTACACTCTTCCAAGCCATTCAGTCCAAGCCAAGGTTATCACCAACCTTGTACAAGAAGTATAAGTTGGTTGCAGACTTCAAAGAAACATTCCAGATGTGGAAGGTATCTGGTAGTACTTGATGTACTTGATCATAGAGGATGACCTGGTGTGCGTCACATCAAACTGGAAACCTACATGGTTAAAGGCGTGCACCACTCGGGGTGCCTCTTCATTCATATTGAAGACTCTTAATAAGCCAAAAACTACCAAATATACACAACATAAAGGGAAGGATGTTGAAGCAGAGCCTGAGACTACTACAACAGGTGAAAAAATCGATTTGGAGAAGGACGCAATAGAAAAATATGGTGAAGGCAATGAGGGTCCTCAGACGTAGACCACAAAAGGCACTAAGTGTGGTTCTCAAGTCGCGGGAGGTCCGCACAAGAAAAGGAAGGGGTCAAAATTGGTCGAAACAGAGGACCTCGCACTCAGAGAGGATGATTTCATTGAGATTGAAAACACAGTAAAGTTGGCAATGGAATATATCTTGACCGACATGGAAGTGTAGTATAAATATGTGCTTGAGGGAGTACAGTCAAGTATCCATAAGCTCAAAATGCAAGCGAGTGCGATACAAGAGAACATGAAAACTTCCAGCCTAGGGCAAATGAGTGTTCAGCTAGTTGGCATGGTGTTTCCATATCCCTGGGATAACCACCTGATGCAGATCCCTTTTCCAACCATCATAGTGGACTCAACTACTTTGCGCGATTCCCTGAAAGCTTGTAGAGATATTAGCATCGATCTGGTGGTGATACTAGGGAGAGATATCCATGTGATCCACGAAACGATAGTGGATGAATTACAGTTTCAGGAGGCTTGTGCCTTCCATGCTGCAAATGAGTCTCAATAGCAAGCAACAATGTTATAACAGAAGAGGTGTGTCGATTAGTTGAGGATCGGTGTGCTTTATTGGAGGCTATGATCGATAAAGTATGTGGTTACCTAGTAGAGGTCATTATACCTACATCATCCAAGCAAACAATAAAGTTAGAGGGCCTGGCTACTCCACTCAAGGCATTGTGCACATAAATTCAGACAGTCCGGGCAGAGTTTGAGAAAAAAATTGCTGAGCTACAAATCAAGCTCCAGCCTAAGACACTGTTGGAGGTCAGAGCGCAATGCATAATAGAGGTAAAGGTAACTGCTAAACGAAGTGTAGAAGTCATAGTGATAGAATGTGGCATGTTATTGGATGAACCCATGGGCGTTTGGACAGTTTTTCAAAACAACCTGATGGTACAAAAATTGCTAAATGAGCTTCGCATCAAAGAGCAACAGTTCACCGAAATCAGGATGGCGGTGCCTACTTTTGTAACATCGTAGCAACTTGCCAAATTGCATGAAGGCAAGGAAATTATGAACGATATTGAAGACTTATGCCACTAAGAGAAATTTTTGGAAATAAGGATGTAGGCTTGGGTTGAGAAAGCCCTATAGCTCTCACAAAATCTAGATGGTGCCCTGAAAGGCCTCCAGCAAACACATAGAAGTATAAATTTGGCAGTTGAGGTGCCGACAACAAAAAAATTGGTTGATAAAGCACAGAGTGTTGACGTGTAAAGCGTTGAAGTTATTTTCCACTATGGAGCTCTGTCGAATAACTGAATATGAAGATGAAAGCGACCACCCCGCAGTGACTCGGGACGAGTCACGAGATTGTGTTGGGGTCATGTTGGAGTGGGTTCCCCTAGGGTGCATTTTTTGGTAATTTTGTATAATTTTTGATGAACATGTTGTGTACAAAGATTCAAAGGGGCTTTGGGGCGGATCTTCCCCAAAGCCCCTTAATCACTGTAATAGGTTTAAAGGGAAAACCATGAGTCTCAAACCATGGTTCTAAACCATGGTATGTGCATGTCTAGATAGTATAAATATGTAAGGATCAATTCGAGTAAGGATATGAAATATTCAAATATGAATGTGTGTTAATGTTTTGATCAAGTCTGGGATTTTGGGAAGAAAGGCTCCTGCTGGCTGTGTGCGTGGAGACCTAAGTCTTGGTTGTGTTCAGACTCTGCTGGTTGTGTGTGCAAAAGGATTTAATGCACTGAAATTGATAGATCTCTTAATAAATAATATAGTTTTGGAAAACTTGGACTCTTATGTGATTTGTTGTATTGATTAACTATTATTTGATTTAAGATCTGAATCTATTGTGTGTTGTGTATTTACTTCTGTTAATTGTTAATTACATATGTGTGTGAATATTAATTGGTATTAGATGAATAGATCTGATTGAAGTATTCTTGATTATTGTGCACAAAATATATTGAAGTATTATGTGATATTCTGCGGAAGGTTTTGATATATTGACTGTGCATGCACGCATCTATTATATTATCTGCACTAATTGTTTTTAGGGCCACTACATCAAAAGCTTCCTCATGGTGCGGAAACCTAGTTCCAACACCCCCCCATACTGCCTCAGGTGAGACTTTGATATGCACAAGTGGATCACTTCCAAAAGGGCTAGTAGTTGGAGGGTTTTTTTGGTTACCCGATAACTCTGAACCTGAGTCAAGACCCCTCAAGCCAAAAAATATTTCCATTTCTAAGACCAGGATCATTTTGAGGGAGGCTAGATGTTTCAGCATCCGATGTGGAACAAATTACAGCATTGGCTTGATAAATAGATACTTGAATATGTGATCCAAGAAAACATAATCTCTAAATTTTCTACCAAATATTGGACACAAAAGTATATCTATATAGAGGTCAATGAAATTTTCTTTGCTTCGTTTGCAACTAAGTTACATGAGTGGTTGTCTCGACTTACTGAATTTTAGACCCGTGGAAAGGATGACGCGATCAATAAGTGGACCCTGGAGTTGGTACAACAAATAAAGAATGCTAGCAACAAGATCACATGCATGGTAGATCATTAGATAGATCGTGTTCTAGGAGGATTTGTGACTAAAATTTCTTGATCAATTTGTATCTTATTCTGAAGCTAAACGAAGGTTTTTCAAGGTTCCTAGAGGCAAGTTCCTGCGATTTCTAAAGTTGTGGATTAAAATGCTATTGTGTGAATAGGTTACTCTATGAAGTCATATTGAGTGGCTGTCCCATAGATTCCTAAATAGGCGTAGTGGAAGAACTTACAGAGTAGATCTAGAATAAGGTTTTATTTACAGTCCTCTCAAGGGTAATTTTGATAGTGACAAAGAATCAGAAACTAGTAGCTCTGGTGAATCTACGCACTCTAAAGAAGAAGTCTCGCAAGATCAGAAAAGTCTTGGGTTATTGGCCATAGTTTAGATCCCATCCACTCCACTTCCAAACTCATCTCACTCTAACAAGCTATCTACTTCACCCAATCGGGGATTCTTTATCAGCAAAATCAATGACCCCGCAATATAATTTGGCGCAATCATCCTTTCCTACAAGATGATGAGTAAGTGTCAGCCAAAGTAAGTCCCAGACCAAGTGATTACTTTAGCTGGGTAGTGCGAGAAGGGCATATAGTATAACTAGGCTCATTACATGTGCAAAGAGTTCTTAGAGAATATGTGTGAGGTGTGGAAGGAGGGGAAACATTTTTACTATGCCTGGCTCTTACTCCTGATTACGCTCATAAGATGAAAAAAACATCAATATACGTAGTTACCAGATATATAGCCAAATATATGTGAAGCCGCGTGCTACAAAACTCCTTGGAGTTTGACGATCCTAGCCAGAGTCACGGAAAATAAGATTTTATGGGTATTGTTTCACTATGCGCTCTTTCAAGCCATTCAGTTTAAGCCAAGGTTATCGCCAACCTTGTACGAGCAGTATAAGTTGGTTGCGGACTTCAAAGAAAAATTCCATAATATGCATATCCATGCAAAGGGAACTGTGCAAGGTATATGATATGACTTACCGTACTTGGTCACAGAGTATGACCTGGTGCGCGTCATGGTAGAATGACCTCCTGCCTGGTTAGAGCCTTGCACCACTAGGAGTGCCTCTTCATTCGTAATGAAGAATATGACTAAGCTAAGAACTACCAAACATACACAATAAAAAGGGAAGGATGTTGAAGCAGAGCTTGAGCCTACTATAACAGGCGAAAAAATATTTTTGGAGAAGGACACGGTAGAAAAATATGGTGAAGGCATTGAGGGTCCTAAGACGCAGACCGCGAAAGGCACTAAGCACGGTTCTCAGGCTACGGGAGGTCCGCGCAAGAAAAGGAAGGGGTCCAAATTTTCCAAAACACGGGACCTCACGCTCATGGAGGATGATTTCATTGAGATTGAAAACATAGTAAATTCAGAAATGGAAGATATCTAGACTGACATGGAAGCATAGTATAAATGTGTACTTGAGGGAGTACATTCGGGTATCCAGGAGCTCAAAATGCAAGCGAGTGCGATACAAGCGAGTGCAACAACTTCCAACCTAGGGCAGACAAGTGCACATCCAAACAGCACGGTGCCACCATCTCCTAGGGATAGCTGCATGATACAGATCCCCACAATAGCCATCATAGTGGAGTCACCTACTTTATGCGCTTCCCTAAGATCCTGCAGAGAGATTAGCAACGATATGGTGGTGCTACCAGGCAGAAAGCTCCATGCGAACCATGACATGATAGTGTATGATTTATAGAACCAGGAAGCTCGTGCCTTCCACACTACAAATGAGCCTCAATAGCAAGCACTAGAAGTGCTACAATAGAAACAAAAAATAGTATAAGAGGCACACCGCGCAGCTGAGGACCTGTGCACTGCATTGGAGGCTATTTTCGATCAAGTATGCGATGACCTTCCAGAGGTCACTTTCCCTGCATCAACTCCACGAACAAAAAATTAGAGGGCCTGAAAGTTGCGTTCAAGGCATCATGCACAGAAATTTAGACAATATGGGCAGATTTTGAGTAACAAATTATTGAACTGTAGATATAAATCCATCCTGAGACATCATCGAAGATCAGACCGCAGCGCGCAACAAAGGTAAAGGAAGATGCTAAAAGTAGTGTAGCAGCCACAGTGACAAAATGTGGCATGTTACTGGATGAAGCCATGGGCATTTGGACAGTTGTTCAAAATGACATGATGGTACAAAAAAAGTGAAATGAGCTTTGCATCAAAGAGAAGCAGTTCACCGAAACCAAGATGGTGGCGGCCACTTTGGTAATAGTGCAGTGAATTGCCAGATTGCATGAAGGGAAGGAAATTCAGATCAAGATTGAAGACATGCGTCTCTGAGAGAAATTGTTGGAAACAAGGATCCAACCTTGGGCTGAGGAAGCCTTGCAGCTCTCATATAATCTTTATGGTGCCCTGAAAAGCCTCCAGCAAACACAACAAAGTATCAATTTGGCAGTTGAGGGACCGATGACAGAAAAATTAGTTGATGAAGCATGAAGTGCTTCCGCGCAGAGCGTTGAAGTTATCTTGACACTCCAGAGCTTTTTCAAATAATTGAAGATGAAGATGAAGGCGACCACCCTGCAATGACTCGGGACGAGTCACGAAATTGTGTTGGGGGCCTGTTGGAGTGGGGTCCCCTAAACGGTGCATTTTTTGGTAATTTTATATAATTTTTGTTGAACTTGTTGTGTGTAAAGATTCAAAGGGGATTTGGGGCAAGTCAAAGTCCCTTAATCATTGTAATGGGTTTAAAGGGAAAACCATTAGTCTAAAAACATGGTTTGAGACAATGGTATGTGCACATCTACATAGTATAAATATGTAAGGATCGAGTGGAGTAAGTATATGAAATTATAAGATATGAATGTGTGTTAATGTTTTGATCTAAGTGTGGGTTTTAGGGTAGAAAGGCTCCTGCCGATTGTGTGTTTGGAGACCTAAGTCCTGGATGTGTGCGGACTCTATCGGTTGTGTGCGCAGAAGGATTGAATGTACTAAAATTGATAGAAATCTTAACAAATAAAACATTTTTGGAAGACCTGAACTCTTATGTGATTTGTTGTATTGATTATATGTTATTCCTTAAGATCTAAATACGTTATGTGTTTTGTATTTACCTCTATTCATGGTTAATTTCATCTATGCTCAAATATCAGTTGATATTAGATGAATAAATCTGATTGAAGTATACTTGATTACTGTGCACAAATATATTGAATTATTTTGTGATAATCTGTGGAAGGGTTTGATATCTTGACTGTCCGTGCACACATCTGTTATATTATTTGCACTAAGTCTGTTTAGGGCCACTACATCAAAATATTCCTCTGGGTGCGAAAACCCGGTTCAATCACCCCCCCATACTGCTGCGGGTGAGACTTTTATCTACGCAAGTGGATCACTACCAAAAGGGCCAGTAGTTGGATGTTTTGTTGGTTGTGCGATAACTCCAAACCTGGGTCAAGAACCCTGAAGCCAAAAAATGGTTCCATTGCCAGGACCGGGATCATTTTGAGGGAGGTTTTATGTTTTGGCATCCAACACAGAACGAATTAAAAGATTGGCTTGATAAGTAGATACTTGAATTTGTGATCCAAGAAAATAGAAGTTCTAAATTGTCTACAGAAGATTGGACACAAAAGTATATCTATACAAAGGTCCACAAAATTTTCTTTGCTTCCTTTGTGACCGAGTTGCATGAGTGGTTGTCTTGACTTACTAAATTTTAGACATGTTCAAAGGATGAGGCGATCACTCAGTGGACCCCAGAGTTAATACAACAATTAGAGAATACTAGCAACAAGATTACCCACGCGATAGATCATTGGATTGATCGTGTTCTAGGATAATTTGTGACTAAATTTTATTTTGATAAATTTGTATCTTATTCTGAAGTTGAACGAAGTTATTCAAGGGTCTTAGAGGTAAATTCTTGCGCTCTTTGAATCTATGGATTAAAATTATATTGTGTGAACAGGGTACTATGTGAATTCATATTGAGTGAATGTCCCATAGTGGCCCGAATACGTGTATTGGAAGAACTTACAGAGTATATATAGAAGAAGATTTTATTTACAGTCCTCTCAAGCATAAGTATAATAGTGACGAAGAGTCAGAAACTAGTAGCTCTGGTCAATCTATGCACTCTGAAGAAGAAGTCTCACAAGATCATAAAAGTCTTGGGTCGTTGGCCATAGTTCAGATCCCATCCACTCTGCTTCTAAACTCATCTCACTCTAACAAGTTATTCACTTCACCCACTTGGGGATTCCTTGTTAGCGAAATTAGTGACCCCGTAGTACAATTTGGCACGATCATCCTCACCTACAATATGAAGAGGAACTACTAGCCAAAGGAAGTCCCAGCCCATGTGATTATTTTAGCTGGGCAGTGCGAGAAGGGTGTATAGTATGACTAGGCTCAGTATCTATGCACAAAGTTTGTGAAAAATGTGCGCGAGGAGCAGGAGGAGGGAAAACATTTTTACTATGCCTTGCTCTTACTCCTGATTGCACTCAATAAATGGAAAACACCTCAAGATATGCAGTTCCTAGATATAGAAGTAGATATATGCGAAGCCGCATGCTATGAAATAGTTTGGAGTTTAAATATCGCAATAGAGTCATAGAAAATAAAAAAATTTGGGTGATATCTAATTTTGTGCTCTTCCAAAGTCCAAATGAAGGTTATTTCCAACCTTGTACAAGCAATATAAGTTGGTTGCGGATTTCAAAGCAACATTACATAATATGCATATCCACGCAAAGGGCGTTGTGGAAGGTATCTCGTATGACTTAATTTACTTGGTCATAGAGGATGACCTCGTGCATGTCACGGAAGAATGTCTACCTACCTGGTTAGAGACGTGCATCACTGGGGGTGCCTCTTCATCCATATTGAAGACTCCGGCTAAGCCAAGAACTACCATTGATACACAACAGAAAGGGAAGGATGCTGAAGCATAGCCTGAGCCTACTAAAATAGGTGAAACAATCGATTTGGAGAAGGATGTAGTAGAAAAAGATGGTGAAGGCACTGAGGGTCTTGAGATGCAAATCATGAAAGGCACTAAGTGTGGTTCTCAGGCCGCAAGAGGTCTGCGTAAGAAAAGGAAGGGGTCAAAAATGGTCAGAACAGAGGACCTCACATTCACAGAGGATGATTTCACTTGTATTGAAAACATATTAAAGTCAGCAACAGAAGATATTTGGGCCGACATTTAAGCGTGGTATAAATTTGTGCTTGTGGGAATAAATTCAGGTATCTAGGAGCTCAAAATGAAAATGAGCACGATACAAGTGAGCGTGAAAAATTCCAGCCTGGGGAAGACGAGTGCGGAGCCAATCATCATAGTTCTACCATCTCTCGAGGATAGCCACCTGCTGTAGAAACTCGCCAGCCATCATAATGGATTCACCTACTTTGCACGCTACCCTAAAATCCTACGAAGAGATTAGCATCGATTTGGAAGTTATACCAGGCAGAAAGATCCAAGGGATCCACATCATGATAGTGGATGAATTACAGTACCGGGAGGCTCGTGCATTCCACACTAAAAATGAGTCTCAACAGCAAGCAGTGGTGTTACAGTAGAAGCAACAAACAAAAGAAGAGGCATGTTTCTCAACTGAGGATCAGCACACTACATTGGAGGCTATGATCGATCAAGTACACAGTGACCTGCCAGAGGTCACTTTCCCTGCATCAGCTGCACCAACAACAACGTTAGAGGGTCTGGTTGTTGTGCTCAAGGCATCACCCATATTCAAGCAGTTCGAGGAAGCCCTTAGGCTGAGGAAGCCCTGCAGCTCTCACCGAATATTGATGGTGCCCTGAAAAGCCTCCAGCAAACACAACAAAGTATCAATTTGGCAGCTGAGGGGACGACGGCAGCAAAATTGGTTGATGAAGCACTAAGTGCTGCCACGTAGAGTGTTGAAGTTATCTTACCACTCTGGAGCTTTGTCGAAGCATTGAATATGAAGATGAAGGCGACCACTTGGCAGTGACTCGAGACGAGTCATGAGATTGTGTTGGAGGCCCATTAGAGTGGGGTCCGCTAGGGTTCATTTTGGGTACTTTTGTATAATTTTTGTTGAATGTGCTACACGCAAAGAGTCAAAGGGGATTTGGGGTGGGTCAAAGTCCCTTAATCATTGTAATGGGTTTAAAGGGAAAACCATGAGTCTTAAACCATATCTTGATACCATGGTATGTGTACATCTAGATAGTATAAATATGTAAGGATCGAGTCGAGTAAGGATATGAAATGCTCAAATACAAATGTGTGTTATTGTTTTGATCTAAGTTTGGGTTTTTGGGTGAAAAGGATCCTGCTAGCTATGTGCGAGGAGACCTAAGTCATGGTTGTGTGCAGACTCTGCTGGTTGTGTGCGCAAAAGGATTGAATATATTAAAATTGATAGATCTCTTAATAAAGAAGACAATTTTGGAAAACCTTGACTCTTATGTGATTTTTTGTATTAAGTATCTGTTATTTTCTTTAAGATCTAAATATGTTTTGTGTTACGCATTTACTTCTGTTAATGGTTAATTGCATTTGTGTGTGAATATCAGCTGATATTATATGAATAGATCTTATTGAAGTATACTTGATTATTGTGCGCAAAATATATTGAAGTATTATATGATAATCTATAGAAGGGTTTGATATATTGACTGTGCATGTGCACATATGTTATATTATCTGCACTAAGTCTTTTTAGGACCACTACATCAAAATCTTCCTCAGGGTGCAGAAACCTGGCTCCAGCACCCCCCCATACTACTTCAGGTGAGACTTTGATCTGTGCAATTGGATCACTGCCAAAAGGGCCAGTAGTTGGAGGGTTTTGCTGATTTCATGATAACTTTGAATCTGGGTCAGGACCCCTCAAGCCAATAAGTTCAGCCATAAATTAAAGTACAACACACAAGCAACAAAGGGTTTTTGCGCACAACATGCATATTCCTTTGATAGTCGCGCGATCTTGGGGATGGAAAAAAGTCACCATCCGGGACCACTTGATAGACTTGGAAAATAATAATCTCTATCCAGTACAGTCAAGGATAGCTGAACTCGAGCCACCTTGAGGATGCATGTAGTCCACAAAGGGATCTCTTCCCCACTCTTGGGTCATTATCAATCTTGGGCCAAGAGAGGGAAGAGAGTTCAAAACATTTCTATATAAACTGACCATGGGAAGAGCAAAAGGAGATACATTTTTATGTTTTCCAAATTGATCCATAGAAAACTAGCTTGCAAGTGTAGCAGAAAAGGGATTGGTGTGACTCACATGTTGGCCATCGAACATCTCATTCCAAGAGAGAGCTTCACCATATGATAGTGATCACCATCCTTTTGAGAGAGGGAGAAGATACTTGCAGGGAACTTGAGGAAATGAGCCCCCCTTGTTCTGAGTATTTGATCTCCATAGCTCAAAGGACTCACTTCAAGAGATTTTAGTATTGTATTCTTCATGTTGCCAACACCTAATAAATGGAGAATTATCCATTTATCTTATTGGTTTTTTGCTCTACTTGAGCATTTATATCTTGTGTATTTTCTATTATACTTGATAGTGTTGTATCCTTAGCTTACCCTTTGATTTTTGTTTACATTGTTTAAATATATTCACTAAGATTACCATCATTTTCTCTGTGATCTTATGCAGATAGCAACTAGCTTCTAAAGAGGTGCATTTTGGTATCCGTGTAGCAAAAACACCACCATAGGAATGGCAACTCCATTGGAGTCTTATTCTTAAATTAATGATTGTCTTTTTTAGGTCATTCTCCCTACTCAATTCTGCTGCAAAGCATACTTTCATTCTCTATGAACCTATCCTCACATTTATTGATTGTTATAAATAGTAGAGAGTGCAATTTTTTATTTTATTTTTCATAACAACGTGCATTATCCTCTGACAGAAGTGAATTCTGCACCTGTGGGAAGACAACCCACGCGGAAGACCAACGAGAAAAAAAAATTATATATTTTTTTCCATTTTTAAGGTGATTGGAAACCCCTAATAACTTTCCATCACTGTTGTTCTACATTTTACTACTATTAGGACAGTTAGTTTCTGAACTAAAACTCAAATTAGCATAACAATTAGGTGTTTTTAATTTTAGTTTATATTTGAAAATTACACATAACTTAAATAGGAGAAAAGGAAGTGGCCCAAAACACACATTTTTTCCGAACAAGATATTTTCTTATAGAAATACAGAACACATATTTTAATTAGTCAAAAATTAAGTGGCCCACTAAATCCACACATCTTTTTACTAGTTAAATTATTTCAGTTTTTGCTATAAATTCGGGACTAGGGTCAAATTTTCAATAACGAAAGCGAGTAATATTTGTTTCCCCTACACCTCTTAGTGAGCATGGGAAAGCATGTGAAAGATTTCCTAATACAGCTTGAACTTCCATCTCCCTATAGTGCAACATAGTTTAAATAGGAGAAGTGTAAGTATCCCCTAATCCGCAAATCATTTCAATTTTTTGCTAGGAACAGTCACACATAGTGTAATTAGAAGAGGAATGTAAAGGATCATCGCATATCCAAATCTCATCACACTCTTGATTGTTCACTCAAGAAAACACACAAAGCATTAGAACGTTTTGAACCAAAAGGCACCCATTGTTTTGGGACCTTTGTTCTTATCTTACGTTTGTTTCACAAAATCACACCCTAAATAAAATTGAGACTCTTTAAAAATAAAAATAATTTTAACTCACTAAATTCTCCCCACAGGGGTCACAAAAGAAAATTATAGTTCAGGTTAGGACCACTGGGAGTAGGCATACAATAATTCACCATTGTCATGATACATTTTGAAACATACATGATGACGTTATAGGAAACTTCAAATCCATCTATTCGCCCATGAAAAAATACACGAGCACTACAGAGAACCATTTCAAAGGGGGTTAGGATGAGTCCCAGTGTGTCCAATAATCTTTGGGGCTACCTGACCCATCTAGTGCTTAGTACGAGTAACCAATTACCAAGAGGATCAAGCCTCAAATGCTCGCGTGGGATGATAGTACTTTAGTGGCCAAAAATAGGGCATTCTTTCCCTATAGGTGACGATGCAGGTAGCACTCAATCATCATACCATTACCTTGGCTGATTCTTTGGCTACTAGAAGGCGTCACCAGTTCTTTCAGGACATTGGCCCAGTACCTATCAGAAGATATCTTTGTCAGGCCCATTTACAATGACAGTGTAAGGATTATTAGGTCTATATAGGCTTTTGGAATCATATACAAAATAAACAAAAACCTCATTTTTTGCTTCATTGATCACATAGTTTAAAGTTAAAGATAAAAATTACCTTTCCATTTTTCACTTTTTTTTATGCATGTGATTATATTATTTATTTGATAGAAATCATCCTTCCTCCCAAAACAAAAATACCTACAAGATTACACTAATTTACTGATCTGAAAAGAGTGTATTAGTCCTTTTGTGCTAAGTGTCCTTTTAGTAATATAAACATGTACAATTTGTCTCCATATGTTTTCTTAAGGAATGAGAGTTTTAACCATGAAATATAGATGAATTAGTGACATTTAAGCATGAACATAAGCCTTAAAAACATTGAACAATAGTGTATAACAGAGAAAAACAATCACACATAAGTTTTACATAGTAAGCATGATGAAGCATTTCACCCCTCCTGGGCTACATCTACTGGTCCAACTCTCAATGGCATGTCCCTCTTTGTCATTATGCTCATAATTTTAAATTACATGTGTTTATAGGCCTCTAATGGTTGTTTTATCTGCACCAATGGCTCCAGAATTCTCAAATTATTCTAGGTAGACTCTTGTTTCACCAAAATTGGTCAAAAATTGACCGCCCAATGCATTTTTACCAATGAAAGCTAGAAAAGCTCCACTAAAAGTGGAGACAGACACTTAACTACACTTACATTTAGTGGAAACCCTAAAAATTAGGGGTTCTCTAATGTTCCCGCCATATAAAACTGCATGCATTTAAATAAAATGGTTTGGGACGGGGTGGTCACATACCGACCCCCCGCCAACCGCGTTGAAAACGTTGGGAACTCCGCAAATACTGTTTGGATCCCGGAGTTTTGGAGCGCTTAATCCTAACCGCGCAGGGAGACGTTAAATTTTACTTGTTGCATGTGATAACTTTGCGCAACATTCATATTTTTTTGGCGGGATGGAACATTTGGTGTCGCGGTTTATTACATAAAATGTGACCAGCCTTTGGAGCTGTAGCGAGTTGGGACCGTTGGTGGTCCCCTCCCCTAATACATAAAATCTAATACTTTATTATAATTTGAATGCCCTATAGGGTAAGAAACATCTCATAGGAGGACCGGTCAAGCCGTTCGCGCCCATGCCTGAGGTCTCTGGTTCAATTCTTGTAGCCTCCAAACAAATTTTAATACACCATCTTGAGGACACGTGGCAGCCTCCGGGCTTGCCACATGTCACTCATCCGAAAGCTCTTGAAAAATCCATCCAACGGCTCAAAAACACCTCCATACCACCAAATATCAATGATCCACAACATGCCATGTGGCACATTCTAGTTGGTTGGAGAAAAATGGAATATTCCCAGAATATGCCTCCATGTTGACTGGCCATACAATCACAAATTTTTTGTTGTTTGGGAAAACGGATAGAACGTGATATCTTCCTCATGCGATATCGGTTTTTCGAACCATTCATGGCGCCGAAATCTCAACGACGAGACCTTTCAGGTCGCTTAGGTTCAGACCTATTTCGAGCACTATCAATTTTGAGCATAACACATGATCTCCTGATCACACCTCTCCATTGGGAAGCTTTTGGACCCCAAAATCTCTCTGGATTACTTAACATGAAGATGAGGATACTGTGTCCCCACTCTTCCAATCTTTATCCACTGAAATTTCCCTAATTTCATTAATTGGAGATTTTCATGAAAAGACAAATTTTTCCTTAATTCCGTCGACCAACTATTGTTGTTTTTCACACTGTCATGTTGCACATTTTCTGAACTTGCTGAACAAAAACATAACTTTGTAGTAAACATCTTGTTCCTACATTGGTCTATAATCAAAGGAAACTTGGAATTTTTCTCACCTTGCACTCTATCCCTATGACGATTTGTTGTTGAATTTGCCTTGAACTTGTTTCGATTCTTGACCAAGTTTCTTCGCCCTTGTACCATGCCTTTCGGAAACCAGCAATGAAAATTTATGAATCATGTGCCTTATTTGCCAAGCTTCTTTGCCCTCTCTTGGACCTTTGCAACTTCTTTCACTGACACCTTGTTTTCAGCACTGTTCAACACTAATGTTGACCGATGCAACTGCTTGTCATCCTCTTTCAAAAACAACCTGCTTTCCAACTGAAACAACTCATTACATACATCAGTATTTGTTTGAAAAGGATTGTGTAAAAATTCTCTTTGTTTAATCAGCATCAATATCAATTTTTGTCTTGCATTGACTAGCCTCTTCATTTGCCCTACATTAACTAAAGAAGTGTCTAGTTTCTTGTGATGAGCTCTCACAATTTACTCCTTGACATCTTTGAATAAATGGTATTTGTTCTCATAGCAATGAAAAAAAAAAATTCCTGCCATACAAGTAAGGAATTCCCAACACCATACATGTTATATCAAGTAGAACAATGTCTAATTCAACTGTGTCAATGAAATGTGCAGTTATTGCAAAACGCAACATGCACTTCTTTCAAACCTGTAAATTTGCATCCTTACAAATCCAACCAAGTGGATATGGTTTCAGATGTGGAATGGTCTCAAAATTAAGTTTCTTGAATAATTCTTCAGATATTAAATTTTCTTGTGACCCACTGTCAAACAATGTGTCAACCTTGGTATGTTTGGAAATGACCCTCACATGAAACAGTTCAATTCTCTCTTCTTCATTTGGAGCTTCTATGTGATAGTTTGAAGTCCTAGTACTAAGTTTTGTTTAAATTTATTTCCCCTTCATTTTCTTCAATCCCATGGATGTAATTTTAGTTTCATCACCTGAATCCTCTCCTAAGTCATGTTGAGTTGTAGCTATAGTTTTTTGCTTCCCTTTGTTATTGTTAAACTTGGGTCTCTTTTCAGGATATAGTTTCCAACAATTTTTCTCTTCATGGCCTTCTCTTGATCAATGTTTACAAACTACTTTCTCTCCCTCTTTCTTGATAGATGCATTATTTTTTCCTTTTCCTTTCAAGGTATTCTCTTTTTTCTCCCCTTAAAAGGTTTGTTTCTACCCTCTTCAAAACTATTTTTCCCTCTTGCTTCTAGATGTGTGGCTTGAACACATACCTCATCTAGACTTGTAGGATTAAACATGAGGATAGTATGTCTAAGGTAGCTATGTAAGCCCCCTTTGTACTTGAGAAAAGTATCTTGACTCTGCAAATCTACCCCTAATAAGAGAGCTCAACTCCTAAATTCTTGGGTGTAGTCTTGTACATTTTGTCCTTTTAATTGTCTAAAATTTTTCCAGTTCATTATGGCTTTCTGCATATGAGCTAATGGATAAAACTATTTTTTTATTGAAATCAGTCCATGATAGAATAATCTTACCATTTTTTTTTATCTCCTCCTTTGTGTTGGCTTCCCACCAAACTAGAGTTGCACCATCCATCCTCAATGAAGCTAGTTGGATTTTGGTGTCATTGTCATGAAGGTTCTGAATTCTCAAATAAACCTCCAATTGCCTAATCCAATTGTTAACACTGGAAAATCGTACAACAGAAGACAACATTATTTAATGTCAAGAAAAACGGTTTACAGGTCCGGAAGACATTACAGAAACTAGAAAGTATTTAACAATATCTAAGGTCTGAGGAAAATCAAATTTGAACAATTCCTAAATGCTCTTTGCATGCATAATCCTTCGTGAAGAGCGCCTTTGTGCGCCTTTTTTCCCGATATGCGTGAAATCCTGGGAATGGAAAAATTTCGCTTTTCGAGACCACACAAATAAAAGTAAAAGTGATTCCTCACTTGAAGCCGCCTAAGGATAGCCATCAATTCCTCCTTAGACACCAAGTGAGCACACAATGGAATATTTGGAGCACAAAAAGGAATCATACCCCTCTCTTAGGTCACCATCCAAAATGTACCAAGAGAGGGAAGGGAGGATTTTAAATCTCTTATATAAGGCCACCATGAGATGAAGAATTGGTGAACACATTGTTATGTTGGCCATAATTTCCCAAGCAATACCAACAGTGTGTGAGCCAGATATGAAGATAGAGAGGCCTCAATTGTTGGCCATCCAACAATTTCAGTCCAACATAGTAGAGAGAGAGGGATATTGCACCTAGGAAATCTTGGGATAAAAACATCCTTGCATCGGGACTTAGAACCCATGTTCTAGGGGCCCTTTGGTAAGAGGGTAAATTTTCACTCTTATTACTACCAGCGCTCAATAAGAGGGGCCTAGAGCCACCATTCGTATTATTGTTGTCATTTGACTCTTTTCAGAGCTCATGTTTATTTTTTTTAGTTTTTAGTGTAGTTTTAGTTTATATATTCATGTTATTTCTCTATCTAGTATGCTTATGATTCTAGCTTGTTCCACTAACTTTCTTAACTCCACTTCTTTTTCTCCATGTTACCAATAACTTAAGTGGGTAGACCACACCCCTTAATTTGGTGTGATTTCATACATACGTGCACTAAACACACTCCAACAGGATTGGCAACTCCACTAACGTTTATTACCAAGTTTATGTGGTTGTGCCCTTTTTGCAGAGACCTTTGTTTGTGCTGTGGAATGGAGCTAAATTTCCCCTAATTTCTCTTGCACTCCCTAGGTCATCCCAAGTGATAGACTGAAGTAGAACAGCTCCAAAAATTTCTTTTGCAAGACTTTGTGCACTTTTTCCTCCCACAGATGCACCTTTTATCGCGCGTTCGGAAGCTAACGTCACACTGATGTTGTGCTTTGTTCCAACCTTTCTTGTGAAAAATATAGAATGAGAAATTTCTCCCATGTTTACGTATTTTCCTGCTTGTAAAGTTCTTGTCGGCCCTAAACACTACATTACTTGGTGGCAGTGCTGAGCAGCACTTCGCCTCTACCCTTACCTTGGTGGATTTTCTTCGACTAACTGGGGGCGTCACCAGCTCTTACTGGATGTTGTGCCAGCACTCGCAAGAAATATTCTCAAGGCCCAGTTAAATTTGAGTGTGTGAGGATGAATAGGTCTTCTATGATTTTGAGTATCATACACAAACAAACAAAAACTACTTTTTGATTGCTTAATCACATAGATTAACTTAAAAGGAAATTTATCTTATTTTTTGCTTTGTTTTATGTATGTGACAAGAATTTTGCTTTGATCATAGACTCTATCCTCTCAAATTTTTCCAAAATCAAACCTGGTCAACACGAGAGCAGACCCAATGGGACCTCCTTGATCTAGGCATATTTTGGACCTCCCCCCATTACCGGGAGGGGTTCCACGTCTTTCGCTATTTAGGCATCAAATATGGAATGCTACCACCATTATTGGTTCGTACTTTATTGGGGCATCCTTAGTTGGGAACCCTAGTCGATATCCCAACACCACACTACAAACCACTCCTCCCACGATCCCTAGAGGGCAGAGAAGTGCATCCCATTCAGGAATCCAGCCGAATACACTGCAGGGTACATCCCAGAACAACCCTCTTCCTAACCAGAACTTTGTGTTTTCGCACACTGCAATGGCGTCAACCTCCCAACCACCTTTATTAGCTTTGTTGAATCTTCCCGATTTAACCAAGCTGAGGAATGACCCCATCGCACACAATCCTACATGGCCTCCCATGCCCATGAAGCTCCCTTTAGATATTCCAAAGTTCAAAGGAAATAAAGCGGAAGACCCAGGTAATCATGTCATGATCTTCCACCTCTGGTGCTCATCGAACAGTATAATTGATGACACTATTCGATTGAGATTATTTCAATGCACTCTGACAGGAGTAGCCACAAAGTGGTACGTGTAGCAACCCTCAGATTCACATGGAACCTTTGGCGCCCACGCCACTTCTTTCCTAGCATATTTTTAGTTACCCATTCACCATGATTTCAGAATGGAATTACTGACACATTTTAGACAAACCCCCGTGATCCATATCTCGGACCATCTCCATGAATGGAGGTGGTGTCGCAGTTTATGTAAAGCTAAACTCGATAATCGGGTTCTCTTAGATTTGTTCTTGAAAACTCTTATGGAAGAGATTTCAAAGGATGTGGCGCAACAGAAACCCACATCCAAAGAGGACACTATAAGAAAAGCCCAATAGCTTGAGTTGATTTATACGCAGTCACGATACATTTATAACATCTTGCCTAACGCCCCATGCCTGCAAACTTATCAAGAATTTCCAGGTGCGTTGAACTCTGCAGACAGACTAATTGAGTCATTGACACAAGCTTACCTAGGAAGTAGTAGTCAAAGCCCCAGTTACACATACAATTCTACCCAATACGTACCTCAACCTAGTTTTCAAATTCATCATATGCCTCAGCAATATTTTACCAATAGGGCGCCAGCATATCACCAGGGAGGACCTTATCCTCCAGCTCAGGGGAATCAGTACGCAAAAAGAAACACTGACGGAAGAGCTCCCCTCCAACAGTGAGGTGCAAACCAGGGACTGCGTTATGCTCATTCCCCAACATAAGACCCGTATATGCAGACCAATGCATAGGTGAAATTTTTGCACTCGTCCCAAAACCAACCACACCAATACAACCAGGAGAACTACTCTCCTAAATTAGTGAAGAAAAAATCAAAAAACAAGCCAAAGGGAACCTTGGATAGGGGGAAACAACCAGCAGCGCCCACCGTGATCCCAAGCCGGAGGCAACTCCAACCGGAATCATAGCCAGGATCCGAGCATTGCCCAATGGTAGAGCAAAAGGCCAGCTCTTCGAACAAACCATTATTGTACAATATGTGGTGAGTACGGCCACTATACTCACCACTGTCCTGATCTCCCTGAGTTGAATAAGCTATAGAGTAACCGAGGACAAGGAGGATATTCCCAACAACCAAGTGTAATGCAAGAATCTTTCCCCCATCAAGGGATGGTAAGCACTCAGCAGCAAAATACAGACGACTCTGGGAAAATTAGCCATGAAATCTACATGACTAGCGAAGAGATGTTTTTCCAAACACGGAATCGCAATTACGACACCCCCACAAACACCAATGCATCAGGGGAAAGTACCAGTGCACCGACTGCACCTTTGACCATTTCAAAGATTCCTATAGAACCATTGTTGAAAATGGCGAAGGGACCCAACAGGTGAGGAGGAAACTACTCCAAAGCGGCCCATAATTATAGTATCATGGACGATTTATCACAATCTCCCGCTACTATGTCGGCTTTGGAAGTATTTCAGTCATGCCCAAAACAACGGAAAGCCCTACTTTATGCGTTAGGCGTTATCGACCTTGTCGATACACGCCTAATGGATTTTGACTTAGACAAAGCCAACCCTAGGCTTCCTTCCATGGTCGCCTTCCAGATACTAGTGTCATTCCATAATATCACAATTCATCGATGTGTCATAGACAAGGGTGCATCCACGTGCATCATGTCCAAAAATTTTTGGTAGAAGTTAGGTTCTCCCGAAGTAAAACCCTCAGTCATCACGCTTCGAGCATACGACAGTCGTCCATCAACCCCCATCGGCCTCTACCAAAACGTCCCCATCTGCTTATCCGAAAAGATGGTCCATGTATACATTGAAGTATTGGACACCTAGACTACAATATAATCCTTGGGTGGAGTTATATGTATGCCATGTCTACCTAGCCTCCTTCATCTTTCGCATCATGATATTCCCCCACGCGGACCGCATCATTACTGTAGACCAACTGACGCACAGTGAGAAGCGACCCCTAAAAAACACTAATTTAATTCTAACATATGTAGATACATCGTTGGATGCTCTCTCACCATACCAATAATATGGCCCCGGCCAGTTCAAACCGTCGTCCATTCTAAGGTCATTCCTAGGAGATCCTCCCATAATCCCTGATTCATCGCCTGATGTCACAGGGGCTCTAGTGTGCATGATTTGCACATCAAGCACCGAAGCTAATCAATACATTGACACAAGTAGTAATGGAATCGAGTCATCAGCCACGACAGACTCTCTAGCCTACGCCGCCTCCCAAACCCCTTTCCTCTACCCCCTAGTTGGTTTCTCCTAGCAGGATTTTGCAACACTGGTATTACCCAACATATCATTGGCAATCCCAATTTGGTACCCCCTGTAGGAATAGGATCCACCCATGTTACTGCCACAAGATTGAAGCCCTCAGTCTAGAGGATGCCCCACTCATCCAAGAAACAGTTGAAAACACCCCTGCAAAGGAAATTCCCATTGCAAAATCGATGATTACAGCTAAGAAAACCAAGAAAAGAGGAAAGAAGATGGTGACTCCCGTCGTTCAAAGGGAATCACCAGTCTGCCCCATATGCAACGTAATAAGTCACCCTACCCATATCTGTCTGGAACTGGATGAATTAAAACCACTCCTTGGCTTTGAGACAGACATCGCAACGTCGCGTTCCCGTAAAAAGGAACCTACCACCAAAGGTAAAGGCAAAGCATTGCATACCAATCACACATGTGCTCTCTACAGAAAGTATGGGAATTATACCCACCATTGCCCAGATATCCCACGATATAGGAATGCCTTACAAGCCATCGAGTGATCCTATTAAGAGGATCCCTCCACCTAGGCATTCGGAAATTAACCTCATACCATCCTATACCTAAAAGAACAACAAAGGTCACCTGAAAGACAACCATTTTTCCCTCCTCCCCCCAAACCACCATACACCAACTAGGGATAGGGGAACCTAGTTGCCTCATCCTCTTGAGTTATCACGCGCTTCAATTACTGCAAATGGTTTGATCGAGTCTTTGACCCAAGGTCACCTCGGTAGTAGTAATCTGTATTCGAGGAGTTACCAAGTGCGTCGTCTACTACAGACAGTTTGATATGGGTCTTTGACCCAAGATCACCTAGGAAGTAGTAGCACCCACGATACTCAGAGAGTTACTAGGTAGGTAGATTTTGCGTACGACTTGATCAGGTCTTTGACCTAAGATCTCCTAGGCAGCAGTAACACCCATGAGACCCAGAGAGTTACCAGGTAGGTAGATTCTACAGATGGCTTGATTGGGTCTTTGACCCAAGATCTCCTAGGCAGCAATAACACCCATGATACTTATAGAGTTACCAGGTAGGTAGATTCTATAAACGGCTTGATCGGGTCTTTGACCCAAGATCACCTAGGCAACAGTAACACCCACAATACTCAAGGAGTTACCAGGTAGGTAGATTCTGCAGACGGCTTGATCAGGTCTTTGACCCTAGATCACCTAGGCAGTAATAGTACCATGCGCATTGATTCTGTAGACAGTTTGATCGAGTATTTTTCCCAAGATCACCTAGGCAGCAGTAGTACCATGCACGCCGATTATGTAGACGGTTCGATCGGGTCTTTGGCCCAAGGACACCTAGGCAGTAGTAATCAAATACCCTGGATACTCATACGATTCTACTCAGAACTTATCACAACCTAGCTATCATGAAAGTCACCCCAGCACTCATACACCAACCAGGGACAAGGGAACCGATATCCCCCATTCCCCGGATAGAATGGAACACTGGCACAACGTAATGCGCCGATCAATCTAGTGCAACCTTTCCTAGGCTCATCAGCAACCATACAACCAGGAGAATTATGAAAATCCTCCAAATGCTGCAAAAAGACGCCGAGGAACAAACAAAAGGGGAGATCCTAGTCAGGGGACAATAACTGGCAACGCCCCCCTGATCTTAGTCTGGGGGCAAAACCAACTGAAATCAAAACTAGGAGCCAAGTAAAAACTCCCAAGGGAAAACTGGAGCTTAGAGTATCTGATCAAAAAACCCAAAGCAATAAAGTGATCAAGACCTCGTAACACCTAAAGGCGATTCCACACATTTGCACTCCTGAAAAACTAATTTTTCAATGTCGGCAAGTATGCCCTCTCTCATCTTCTTTTTTAAATCTCATGACTTTCAATAATATTTTATAAATAAGATGCTTTCACTCCAAGTAGTTGTTTTTGCAGGAAAAGCTCGCAAACCATTCACAACTCCATCAATTGAAAGTTCCAGAGCAAGTATCATTCCACCCCCAGCCTAATAGAGTCCCATAAACTTTTCATATCCTAACATCATTTCTCCATAATAAATTAACCATAGGGTCCTCATATCTGACCATGTTTATCATCACCTCACCCTGCACATGATAAACATCTTATTTGGTCGGTAGAGCCTCCCCTCCATGGCGCTTGTCACCCACAGTAGACCATATATCACAGAAAAAGTGACGCCATGGCCATACCACTTTAGTCCAGGAAGCACCTCATGCCCATCCATCCACCATGCATAAGGTCAAGTTTACCATAGAAGCTAAAAACCCCTTCCCGGATGATCAGGTTGTACAAGCAGATCAAAAGTGCATTATCGTGCCTCGCATTTGGCCCAGCATAATCCCATCTGCGATAATTTTTCATCTGCTTCATCAACCCTGCACATGAGACCAACCAATGGAACCCCCACCCTCATCAAAACACCTTCCTCACAACATCAGTGAGCAAACACTTTCATGTTTTGGGGTACTCGTCACTGTGTTTTCTACAAACCAAACCCCATTATTTTATTCTTTTGGTAAGTGTACAAAGACCCCAAACGGTGCACTACGTCCTTCACCCTCCCATCCATATTTTTCTCCCATGGCAGAAGTCCCTAAACACCCTTGGTCAAAGCATTACACCCCCACGCACAAGCCACCATGATATTCATAGCTAGTTTATACCCGCCCTGGAAGTCCTACCGACTCCAAAGATTTCCCCACCAAAAATAACTATGACTGCCGCCAAGCTGCTTACTATACTCCGACCTTGGGCCGCTGAATCCCCATCATCAGTTTTTAGTCACCCCTCACCAACATGCCTATGTTAAATCCATCACATCTATGTGCTCGACCCCTCATGTCAGCAACCACTCGGCCAATTGAGGCTTCCTTTTTATCGACTTTGACACCTATTCTCCAAAAATGAAGCGGTACCTTGGATTACCCCTCTCCATAAAAGGGGCATCCTCGGGTGGCACTATGGGAGACATCACTTCCCATAGATGTCATCGATCCTCCTGAAATTTGACTACAACAAAACCTTTCATGTAAAGAAGGTATCGTACCTTACAACCATTTCACTTTGATCAAATTCATCGAAGACCCATGCCTCCATAAGAGTCTCTTTCAGCAATGCTCACATGGGAAGGTCCCAGCCAGCACCTATGCGTACAATGTGCAGCTATATTCCATACTGAGTTTACACATATGGGTACCATATTCCCCCTATTTTCAAAGAAAAAATGCCCCTGAGGGCATCAGCAGTCATCGTCAGCAACCACCAGATCACTACCACATCAGTGATACAGACAGAACATATATCTGCCAAAATAGATTTGTTTAACTAGCCATAGCATCACGAGCATGGGATAGAAAATTTTTATGTGTATTGTTTTATATTTGCTTACAAGGGTCCCTTAGGACACGGTCATTCTTGGAACCAGTGCAGGGTGTTTTCAATTCCAAGCTTCACGTACGCATCTCTCTCTCTCTCTCTCTCTCTCTCTCTCTCTTCACACGATATACAGAAAAGAAACTATAATGAATTTTGGCTATACAGTTCTTCCTAGACCTCACACATTAGGGGGCAACTGTTAACATTGGAAAATTGTAAAATGGAAGACGACATTATTTAATTTCAAGCAGAAGGGTTTACGGGCTAGAAGACATTACAGAATCTGAAAAGTATTTAAAAATATCTAAGGTCTAAGGAAAATCAAATTTGAACAAGTCCGAAATGCTCTTTGCATGCATAATCCTTCGTGAAGAGTGCCTTTACGCGCCTTTTTTCCTGATATGCACGCAATCCTGGGAATGGAAAAATGTCGCTTTCCGGGACCACACAAAGCAAAGGACAAGTGATTCCTCACTTGAAGCCACGTAAGGACAACCACCAACGCCTCCTTAGACACCAAGTGAGCACACAATGGAATATTTGGAGCACACAAAGGAATCATACCCCTCTCTTGGGTCACCATCCACAATGTACCAAGAGACAGAAGGGAGGATTTGAAATATCCTATATAAGGCCACCATGAGATGAATAATTGGTGAACACATTGTTATGCTGGCCAGAATTTCCCAAGAAATACCACCAGTGTGTGAGCCGGAGCTGAAGATAGAGGGGACTCAATTGTTAGCCATCCAACAAGTTCAGTCCAACACAGTGGAGAGAGAGGGAGACTGCATTAAGGCAAGCTTGGGATAAAAAAATTCTTGCATCGCGACTTAGAAACCATGTTCTAGGGGTCCTTCGGAAAGAGGGTAAGTTTTCACTCTTATTACTACCAATGATCAATAAGAGGGGCCTAGAGCCACCGTTCGTATTATTGTTGTCATTTGACTCTTTTCATATCTCGTGTTTATTTGTTTTAGTTTTATTTTATATATGCATGTTATTTCTCTATCTAGTATGCTTATGATTCTAGCTAGTTCCACTAACTTTCTTGACTCCACTTCTTTTTCTCCCTGTTACCAATAACATAAGTGGGTAGACCACACCCCTTAAGTTGGTGTGATTTCGTACATACATGCACCAAACACACTCCAACACCAATTATCAAGATTTTCTGCTTGACTTCACCATTAAACATTGGAAATTAAAACTTAACATCAAGTTTTAGAAAAGGAATTTTACCAGTGTTCTTTGACTTATGTGACTGGTGTACTAAAGATGAAGTAGCGGATGATGATGATATGGGGGAGGATGGTAACTTTGCACTGCCTCCATTTCCTCCATTTCCCTTCTTTGATTTATCTTCATCATTGTGGCCTCCTGATGATCCCTGACCTTCCTTATGAAGTTTGGATCCTTCTCCTTCTATTATTTCATTCCTTTCTTGATAAAGAACTATCACCATTTCAGTCATGTCAATGAATGCTTTCCTGAACACTCTTTCTTCTTCTTTGGGTTCCATCTCTTCATGGATTTCTCCTTCTCCTGGAGGCATGCTTGATGTTGCTTCTGCTTCTTTTGGAGGTGAGCAAGGTGGTGGAGAACGTGGAAACCTTGCCCTCCATTGTTGTGGCTCACTTTGAGAATGTCTTGGTTCCACTAATTTGCCTTCTCCTCTCTTAAGATTGAGCCTAGTAAGCATGAAAACCTTTGAAATAGTTAAAAAATATTTGCACATAAAAACACCAAAGATTAAACTCTAGCTTTGATACCAACTTGATCTGAAAATAGTGTATTAGTTATGACATGCTAAGTGTCCTTTCAGTAATATAAACATGTACAATTTGTCTCCATATGTTTGCTTAAGGAATGAGAGTTTTAACCATGAAATATAAGTAAATTAGTGAACTTTAAGCATGATAATAAGCCTTAAAAACAATGAACAACAGTGTATAACAGAGAAAGACAATCACACATAAGTTTTACACAGTAGGCATGATGAAGCATTTCACCCCTCCTGGGCTACATCTGTTGGTCCAGCTCCCAATGGCATGTCCCTCTTTTTCATTATGCTCAAAATTGTAAATTACATGTGTTTACAAGCCTCTAATGGTTGTTTTCTCTGCACCAATGGGTCCAGAATGCTCAAATTAGTCTAGGTAGACTCTTGTTTCACCAAAATTGGTTGAAAATTGACCTCCCAATGCATTTTTACCAATGACAGCTAGAAAAGCTCCACTAAAAGTGGAGATAGCCACTTAACTGCACTTACATTTAGTGGAAAACCTAAAAATTAGGGGTACTCTATTGTTCCTGCCATATAAAACCGCATGCATTTAAATCAAATGGTTTGGGATGGGGTGGTCACATACAGACCCCTCTCCAACCGCGTTGAAAACATTGGGAACTCCGTAAATACAATTTGGAACCTGGAGTTTTGGAGCGCTTAGCCCTAACCACGTGGGATGGAACATTTGGTGTCGCGGTTTATTACATACCGTGTGACTAGCATTTGGGGCCGCCAGGGGGTTGGGACCGCTAGTGTTCCCCTCCCCCAATACATAAACTCTAATACTTTATTATAATGTGAATACCCTATAGGATAACAAACATCTCATAGGCGGACTGGTAAAGTTGTTCGTGCCCATGCCCGAGGTCTCTGGTTTGATTCCTGTAGCCTCCAAAAAAAATATGATACACCATCCTAAGGACACGTGGCAGCCTTCGGGCTTTCCATGTGTCACTCACCTGACGACTCTTGCAAAATCCATCCAAAGGCCCAAAAACACCTCCGTACCACCAAAAATATATGGTCCACAACATGCCATGTGGCACGTTCTGGTTGGTTGGAGAAAAATGGAATATTCTCGAAATCTGCTTGTTGATTGTACCTGCATGCTGACTAGGCATCCAATCACAAAATTTTTGTTGTTTGGGAAAATGGACACAACGTGATATCTTCCTCTTACGACATTGATTTTTTGAACCGTTCGTGATGCCAAAATTGCAACGACGAGACCTTTCCCGGTCCCTCAGGTTTGGACCTATTTAGAGCACTTTCAATTTTGAGCATAACACATGATCTTCTAATCATCAACACCATAGGGTACCCAATAGGACCTTGTCGCTCTAGGCGTTTCTTAAATCTCCCCCCATTGAAGGGAGGAGTGTCAAGCCTCCTACCTTTCAGGCGTAGAGGACGTCATGCTGCCGCTATTATCAGATCATCCTTTATCGTGGCATATTTAATTGGAAACCCCCAAGGGTTACCAACCAACACACCAGTGGAAACCCCCATAGGGTCACCACACTCAACTCCTATGATCCCTCGAGGTCAAAGAATCGCTACCCCTCCGGGGAGTCAACAAAATATCCATCAAGGTATGCCACAAGGTAACATTCCCCAGGAACCTCCCCTAAACCATCACATTCATAAACCTATTTCTCAACAACATAATATGGAGGTCAATACAAATTTACCCATATTAGCATCACTAAATATTCCATATCTAACGAAGTTAACGAATGAACCCATTGCACATGGCCCTAAATGGCCCCCCATGACTATGAATCTCCCTTCTGATATACCAAAATTTGAAAGGAAGAAAGCAGAAGACCACAAAAATCATATAATGACTTTCCACCTATGTTTTTCGTCGAATAGTATCATTGATGATACCATTCAACTTAGACTGTTTCAACTCACCCTGATAGGGCCTGCGGTGAAATTGCATGTCAAACAACCATCTACATCGCATGAAACATTTAGCGCCCTTGCTATTACATTCATTTCCTATTTCCAGCTCCTAATTCACCATGAATCGGGAATGGAGCTTCTTACACATTCCAGACAAACACCAGTTTTTCATATATCGAGCCATCTCCACAAATGGCAGAGAGGTCGGAATTTTTGCAAAGCCAAAATCGACGACAAAATTATGTTGGACTTATTTTTGAAAACCCTCACTGAAAATATTTCAAAAGACTTGGAAACACAAAAACCTACCTCAGAATAATATACCATTAGAAAATCACATCAACTTGAACTCATTTACACCCAATTGAGATATATCTATAATTTCCTTCCAAATTCCCGCGCCTGCAAACTTATAGGGAGTTACCAGGCGCATCAAATATTGTTGATGGTTTGATAGGGTCCTTATCTGAAGGTAAACCAAACAGTAGTTATCAGTACCCAGGATACTCTTACGATTCTACACAGTACGTATCACAACCCAAGTACCATCAAATTCAACTTGCACCTCTGCAGAACATGACGAATAGGGTGATGCCATACCATCAACAACAGGGAGGCCCATATCCTCCCTCAGAGGGGAACCAGTACTCAACTAGAAATTTTGATACAAGAGATTCACCCCAAAATTCATATTTCATACACCAATCAAGGACATGGGAACCAATACTCCCCTTTCCCCACACAAAATAACCACCGACACAAAACAATGCACCGTTGAATCTAGCGCAACCTTCCCAGGCTCAACAGTGACAATCTTATGACCATGAGAATAACAATAATCCTCTAAACCCTGCAAAGAAGAAGCAATAGAACAAGAAAAAGTGATATTATGTACAAGGGGAAGTAATCAACAATGTCCCTCATGATCTCAGACTAGGGGAAACTCCAACTAAAATCCAAACGAGGAGCCAAGTAATAGCTCCCATGTTAAAAACAAGAGACCTATTCTATGGACAAATAATTATTGTGCTCTATGTGGTGAGTGAGATCATTACACCCACCACTATCCCGAATTCCCTAAATTGAAGAAACTATAGGGTAACCGAGGACAAGGGGGAAAAAACTAGCACCCTGCAGTGATGTATGTTATAGCATCATTTATCACCTTTATACACTTTATGATCTATGTATTGGCCTTGGGCAGCCCTTTCCTTCCAGACTTGGTCATCTTCTTCAAAAAAAATTATTTTTAAGTCCATACATGACTTTTCCCAGTCTTACAAGCGTGCAGACGTGGGTCCACTCATATTTGACCTGCGTATAACATTTAAAATATTAAAAAATATATAACTCCCTATATTTTGGCTGAGGTTTACGGGTTACATCGAAAGCCCACCTACGGTAGCCCATGGCAAAACTATTTCTTGGAAAAAAAAAAAAAAAAAAATTGTTTTGAGGACATATAAATACACTTCATTGGGAAGGCCTAAGGGAGAAGAGAGAAAGGAATTGATACTATAGCCTTTTATAGCCCAGGTCAAGTCTGATTATCCCTATGCCTCCTGCACTTCCCAGGTTCATGAAACCCCTGTTCACCTCCTTTATGTGACATCCTTGTGCACCATTTATGGAAGAAAGTTTTTGAGGCTTGGGATGGATGGATCTGGAGGATGGTTTCGCTTGGAACCATGGTTGATTCTAGGTGATATTTCCACATCTTTTACATACTTCTATATAGAATTTTT
Organism: Pinus albicaulis; assembly: GCA_034641835.2. Taxonomy (NCBI): domain Eukaryota; kingdom Viridiplantae; phylum Streptophyta; class Pinopsida; order Pinales; family Pinaceae; genus Pinus; species Pinus albicaulis. The sequence goes on from CM076580.1 coordinate 593,261,743, forward strand.
GTCTCATTCCTGATGTCATGATCTTATATGTCTCTTATACATGTTAATGATCTTGTAATTTTTAATTTAATGTTTTCTCTTATAAGCTTATATGATCTAACATAATTTCATTTAAGATATATATGGTGTACAACTATTCTATGTGCTTTTTCTTAAGTGAGTTGCAAGTCTTGAAGCACAAGGAGAAGTAGAGGGTTTGCATCCTGCGGGAACAACCTCAAACATAGGACATACAAGTAAGGTCATCTCTCCCTATTTTACTAGTTTAAGCATTAGGATCTTTAGCTTGATTTCTTCTTGTTGTTGTATGCCTTCCGCTCTATCAGGTCCCTCAACATAGACCTTAGGGTAGTTTTTCCCGCAATAAAATTGGCAACTCCACTAGTGATTACATTCATGTAATTCCCTGTTCATGTTGTTTTCTCTGGATTTTTGGTTCTCAGAATGATTTTATCACTTTACTAGTATTCTTGGTTATTTATCCATCGAGGCACAAGCCCTGATCTTCTATATCAGGCTTGGATTTTTTATTTTTCTTTGTTTTCTTTTCTATATGTAGCTTCTAGTGCACACAGTCACGTATACATCTAATTTTTTCCAAATAAACACATGTATACACGAGTCTCCTTAGACACATACGCGTATACACGCATGTTTCACACAATCAATCCACGTATGGCCATTTTAAAATGAAAATTTTACTTTTTGAGTCATGTAAGTTCTTTTTGCCTGCTCTTTTTCACTGTTGTAGAACCTCTAATATGTCTGGATAGTGTTTCTCTTTCTTGTGTATCAGTTTCTCTCTTTCTTGCTTGAAAACCTAGTCAACCTAGGGTTTTCCTTGCTTGGTGAAGTTTCAGTTGTAGCTGTTGCACCAGGACTTCTTTCTCAGGTTCTTGGTTTTTCTGACATTTCAGAACAGTGAGTTTGTGTCAGTACACTCATGCTTGGCCTTCTCATTGCTTCACTTTTTGGTTTTTGTTTTGTTGGCTTGTTTGGATTTCTTGGTTCTTAAGATCAACTTTTCTAGAAAATATTGAAGTTATATTCTTGGTTTCTTGAAGTTTCTTTGATTGCTAGAATGTTATGTTTCTATTTCAAATCATTTTCTTAGGTTAGTTACTTCATTCCACTTATTGAGTCCTGTCATGAAAATGACTTGGTTGGCTTAAGTAATTTGGAGTTGCTTGTTGGCTCAATTTGTTGATTTGAAGCCTTTGGTAGTTTGTGCTTTTCTCAAAGAGTTTTTTTTGTTTCCTTAAAAATTAAAAGGCTCAAAAAACATTGGTGTTTTCCATTGCTTTTTCTTTTGGTTTTCATTTCATGTTTTTCACATTTTTTGGAGCAAGTTTTTAGTTTGTCATATTGGTTTGGTTGCTTGGTTTGAGAGAAGCTATGTAGATGGATTATCTCTTCTTTTGGTGTCAAAGTGATCAAACCTACCTTGTTGAGAAACTCATTTGCTTCCCTTTTTAAGTAGTCCTAGAATCTACATTTTTCATTGGTAATTTTGCATTAGCATAGTTGCACCGTTAAACATATTTAGTCTTTTGATAGTTTTTGAGTGTGTGAGCATGATATTGAAAAGAAAATAAAATTTTCTTGCTTTTTATTTGTTTTGTAGAACCTGAGTAGAAATATCTTTCATCGAAGAAAAAGTTGCATATGCATGTAGCAGGTTTCTATTTATTTCTCTTTTGCGTAAAAACATGTCAAGTTGAATTTTTTGTTTATCCCTGACTTAAAAAGAATAGCCATTAAAATCAAGCGCTTAATTTAAAATAAACTATAATTTTTTATTTTTCATTAATATACACCAACTAGTCTAGGTCATAGAGCCTTGGAATAGGTGAGTGGAGAGTTAACCCTCCAAGGCCACTCAAAATTTCAAACATAGAAGTTGATTAATGAGTGAAATCTAGCCTCATTAATTGGACTAGGAAAGCTCTCCTCTATAGAGTCAAGCACGAGGGCTAGTGAAGGCAGAGAAGAGAGATACCCCCTCTCTATTTTTTGGATCCTTACCAAAGACCGTTACGCCCAGCTGTCGATACGAACTGATTTCCATAGCCATTATTCCTAAGGCATCACATAGGTGATTGCGTGGGGGAATACCATTGGTACCTGAGGCAGATGTTGCATCACTCTCATTAGTACTTTTGGACGGTGCCCTTGGGAAGCTTGGGTACTTGCACCGACAAAGGTTTTTGTTAGGAGGTCAGCGTAATTTTTATAGTTACCTTCGCTAGTATGCCTAGGGCGTAATTACCCCATACTATTCTCGGAGGGTCCTTATACTTGCTTTCTTGTATTTTGGTGTCCGGTCCTAATAACCGAGAGCAGAATTACCTAAAGGCTGCTTGATTTTTGAATCACAGGGAAAATTTTGTAGATAGTTCTCTTTGCTCATAGATTGCCATAGCTTTGTAATTTTTTGAGTCTACATAAAATCTCATAATTGTTAAAAATGGCTGACTGATCGGTTCTTCGATCAAGGAGGCTTCGTGGGCTTTCTCCTGTGACTATTGAGCCTTCTTCAAGAAGGCATAGGAGTAATTCTACTGGTGATTTTCAACCAATAGTTGCAAACGCATTGGACATGATCCTCCGCTTGGGGCTATTTTTTCTATGGGTGGTCTTAGTACTAGTCATGATCTAGAGAGGAGTACTTCACTCCATTCTCGGGTCCTTTTTCCAGTAGAAGAAGTTGAGGTGGAAGAAATTCCTGAACCTCCAGTTACTCCTTCCTCTCCTCTTCCTACTAGTTTCACAGACGTTCTATTGTATGTTGGGCCTCCATCTAAGACCGGCTCGCCCTCATATTTATCCTTCTTTTCTTTCGATGGCCATAGCTAGGAACACATCTTCGACTATGAGCACTTTGAGTGTGTATACTCCTCTTTCAGTTGAGGGAGGAGGTGCCATTGCTATTTATACCATCACTCCCAATGCTACAAATTTTTGCTATACCTTCATTCTGTCTACTAGTGGGGGCACCCAAGGTTTAGCTTCCCATTCTGGTCCCTTCTCTTTGGAATGCCTTCTAGTGAAATTCCTTCAGTTCCTCTCACTGTCACTGCAGCTATCCCCATGCCCATCTCTTCTATGGCTAGTGGATCAACTTCTTTTCGGGGTTTCCCCTTCGGAAGTGGCAATATCCCTCATTCAAACACTTCCCTAGGTTCGTTGCCTCTCTCCACTCAAGTTCAAGTTTTTAATACTTTTCTAAGAGGGAAAATCTCTAATGCTTTTCAAGGCTAGAAGCCTGCTTTCACTGGGTTGGGAACTGGGAATCAGTTTTTGTATGGTCAGTAGGGGAATGTTCCTTTCTCCTTCGTAGGTGCTTCTCAAGGTCTCTCTCCATTTGTACAATTGTAAGGTGATTGGAAACCCCTAATAACTTGTCATCACTGTTGTTCTGCATTATACTACTATTAGGACAGTTATTTTCTGAACTAAAACTCAAATTAGCATAGCAATTAGGTGTTTTTCATTTTATTTTATATTTGAAAATTACACATAACTTGAATAGGAGAAAAGGAAGTGGCCCGAATCCCCACATTTTTTTCGAAAAATATATTTTTTTATAGAAATACAGAACACATAGTTTAATTAGTCAAAAATTAAGTGGCCCACTAAATCCACACATATTTTTCATCGGGACTAGAGTCAAAGTGTGGATAACAAAAGCGAGTAATCTTTGTTTCCGTTGCACCTCCTAGTGAGCATAGGAAAGCATATGAATTCTTTCCTAAGACAGCTTGAACTACCATCTCCCTATAATGAAACATATTTTAAATAGGAGAAGTGTAAGCGGCCCCTAATCCACAAATCATTTCAAGTTTTTGCAAGGAACAGTCACACATAGTGTAATTAGAAGAGGACAGTAAAGGATCATCGCATATCCAAATCTCATCACACCCATGATTTTTCACTCAAGAACACACACAAAGCATTAGAATGTTTTGAACCAAAAGGCACCCAGTGTTTTGGGACCTTTGTTCTTATCTTACGTTTGCTTCACAAAATCACACCCTAAATAAAATTGAGACTCTTTAAAAATAAAAATAATTTGAACTCACTAAATTCTCCCCATAGGGGTCACAAAAGAAAATTACAATTCAGGTTAGGACCACTAGGATTAGGCATCCAATAATTCACCATTGTCATGATACATTTTGAAACATAGATGATGACATTATAGGTAACTTCAAATCCATCTATTCGCCCATGAAAAAATACACGAGCACTACAGAGACCCGTTTCAAAGGGGGTTAGGACGAGTCCCAGTCTGTGCAATACTCTTTGGGTCTACCTCATCATCTAGTTCTCAGTACAGGTAACCGATTACTAGGAGGATCAAGCCTCAAATGCTCGCTTGTGATGACGGTACTTTAGTGGCCAAAAATAGGGCATTCTTTCCCTATAGGTGACGATGCAGGTAGCACTCGATCATCATACCATTACCTTGGTCGATTCTTCGGCTACTAGAAGGCGTCGCTTGTTCTTCCGGGACATTGGCCCAGTACCTATCAGAAGATATCTTTGTAAGGCCCACTTACAATGAGAGTGTAAGGATGATTATGTCTATATACGCTTTTGGTATCATATGCAAAACAAACAAAAACCTCATTTTTTTCTTGAATAATCACATAATTTTAAGTTAAAGATAAAAACTACCTTTCCATTTTTCGCTTTGTTTTATGCATGTGATTATATTATTTATTTGATAGAAATCATACTTCCTCCTAAATCAAAAACACCAACAAGATTACATTAATCGATTGATCTGAAAAGAGTGTATTAGTTTTGTCGTGCTAAGTGTCTTTTCAGTAATATAAACATGTACAATTTTTCCCTATATGTTTGCTTAAGGAATGAGAGTTTTAACCATGAAATATAGAGAATTAGTGAACTTTAATCATGAAATTAAGACTTAAAAACATTGAACAGCAGTGTATAACAGAGAAAAACAATCACACATAAGTTTTACACAGTAGGCATGATGAAGTAGTTCACCCCTCCTGGGCTACATTTGCTAGTCCATCTCCCAATGGCATGTCCCTCTTTGTCATTATGCTCAAAATTGTAAATTTCATGTGTTTATAGGCCTCTAATGGTTTTTTTCTCTACACCAATGGCTCCAGAATGCTCAAGTTAGTCTAGGTAGTCTCTTGTTTCACCAAAATTGGTTGAAAATTGACCTCCCAATGCATTTTTCCCAATGACAGCTAGAAAATCTCCACTAAAAGTGGAGACAGACACTTAAATGCATTTACATTTAGTGGAAACCCTAAAAATTAGGGGCGCTCTATTTTTCCTGCCATATAAAACTACATGCATTTAAATCAAATGATTTGGGACGGGCTTGTCACATACTGACCCCCCGCCAACCGTGTGGAAAACGTTGGGAACTCCGCAAATTTAGTTTGGAACCCGGAGTTTTGGAGCACTTAACCCTAACCGCACGGGGAGACATTAAATTTTACTTGTTGCATGTGATACTTTTGATCAGCAGTCAGAGTTTTTTGGCAGGATGGAACATTTGGTGTCGCAGTTTATTACATAACATGTGACCGGCCTTTAGGGCTGCCAGCGAGTTGGGACCGCTGGCGGTCCCCTCCCCCAATACATAAACTCTAATACTTTATTATAATGAAAATTCCTATAGGGTAAGAAACATCTCATAGGTATACTGGTCAAGCCGTTCCCGCCCATGCCCGAGGTCTCCTGTTCGATTCCTGTAGCCTCCAAACAGATTTTAATACACCTTCCTGAGGACACATGGTGGCCTTCAGGCTTGCCACGTGTCACTCATCTGATGGCTCTTGAAAAATCCATCCAATGGCTCAAAAACACCTCTGTACCACCAAAAATCAATGGTCCACAACATGCCATGAGGCATATTCTGGTTGGTTGGAGAAAAATGGAATATTCTTGGAATATGCCTGTTGATTGTACCAGCATGCTGACTAGGTATACATTCACAAAAAAAAATTTGTTTGGGAAAATGGATATAACGCGATATCTTCCTCATACGACATCAGTTTTTCAAACCGTTCATGGTGCTGAAATTGCAATGACAAGACCTTTCTGGTCCCTCAGGTTCGGACCTATTTCGAGCACTTTCAATTTTGAGCATAGCACATGATCTCCTGATCACACCTCCCCATTGGGAAGCTTTTGGACCCAAAAATCTCTCTAGATTACTGAACATGAAGATGGGGAGACTTTGTCCCCACTCTTCTAATATTTATCCACTAAAATTTTCCTAATTTAATTAATTGAAGCTTTTCACGAAAAGACAAATTTTTCCTTGATTCTTTCGACCAACCATTACTATTTTTGACACTGTCATGTTGCACATTTTCTAAACTTGCAGAACAGAAACCTAACTTTGTAGTAAACATCTTGTTCCTACATTTTTCTATAATCAAAGGAAACTTGGAATTGTTCTCACCTTGCACTCTGTCCTTATAGCGATGTTTTGTTGAATTTGCCTTGAACTTGTGTCGATCCTTGACCAAGTTTCTTCGCCATTATACCATTCCTTTCGGAAACCAACAATGAAAATTTCTAAATCCTATGCCTTCTTTTCCAATTTTCTTTTCCCTCTCTTAGACCTTTGCAACTTCTTGCACTGATACCTTGTTTTCAGCACCGTTCAACACCAATGTCGACTGCTGCAACTGCTTGTCATCTTCTTTCAAAGACAACCTTCTTTCCAACTAAAACAACTCATTACATACATCAGTATTTGTTCAAAAAGGATTTTTTAAAACTTCTTCTTGTTTAATCATCATCAATGTCAAGTTTTTTCTTGCATTGACTAGCTTCTTCATTTTCCCTGCATTAACTAAAGAAGTGTCTAGTTTCTTGTGATGAGCTCTCACAATATACTCCTTTCCATCTTTGAATAAATGGTATTTGTTCTCATGGCAATGAAAATTTTTTTTCCTATCATACAAGTAAGTATTGCCCAACACCATACCTATTATATCAAGCATAACAACATCTAATTCAATTTTGTCAATGAAATGTGCAGTTATTGCAAAACGCAACATGCACTTGTTTGAAACCTATAAATTTGCATCCTTACAAATCCAAACAAGTGGATATTGTTTTAGATATGGAATGGTATCAAGATTAAGTTTCTTAACTAAGTCTTCAGAGATTAAATTTTCTTGTGACCCACTGTCAAACAATGTGTCAATCTTGGTATGTTTGGAAATGACCCTCACATGAAACAGTTCAATTCTCTTCTTCATTTGGAGCTTCTATGTGACAGTTTGAAGTCCTACTACTGGGTCTTGTTTCAATTTCTTTCCCCTTCATGTTATTCAATCCCATGGCTGTAATTTTAGTTTCATCATCTGAATCCTCTCCTAAGTCATGTTGAGTAGTAGCTACAGTTTTTTGCTTCCCTTTGTTATTGTTAAACTTGGGTCTCTTTTCAGGATGTAGTTTCCAACAATTTTTCCCTTCATGGCCTTCTCTTTAATAATGTTTAAAAACCTATTTCTCTCCCTCTTTCTTGATAGATGCATTATTTTTTCCTTTTCCTTTTGATTTCTTATCTTTGTTTTTCCCCTTAAAAGGTTTTTTTCTACCCTCTTCAAAACTATTTTTCCCTCTTGCTTCTAGATGTGTGGCTTGAACACATAACTCATATAGAATTGTAGGATTAAACATGAGGATAGTATGTCTAATGTAGCTATGTAAGCCCCCTATTTACTTGAGCAAAGTATCTTGACTCTGCAAATCTACCCCTAACAAGAGAGATCTTCTCCTAAATTCTTGGGTGTAGTCTTGTACATTTTGTCCTTTCAATTGTCCAAAATTTTTCCAAATCATTATGGCTTTATGCATATGAGCTAATGGATAAAACTGTCGTTTTATTGCAGTAATGAAATAAGTCCATGATAGAATAAGCTTACCATGTATTTTGATCTCCTCCTTTGTATTGGCTTCCCACCAGACTAGAGTTGCACCTTCCATCCTCAATGAAGCTAGTTGGATTTTGGTGTCATCATCATGAAGGTTATGAATTCTCAAATAAACCTCCAATTGCCTAATCCAATTATCAATATTTTTTGCATTGACTTCACCATTAAACATTGGCAATTCAACTTTAACATCAAGTTTTAGAAAATTAATTTTACCAGTGTTCTTTGACTTATGTGACTGGTGTATTGAAGATGAAGTAGAGGATGATGATGATGAGGCTGAGGATGGTGACTTTCCACTACCTCTATTTCCTCCATTGCCCTTATTTGATTTATCTTCATCATTGTGGCCTCCTAATGATCCCTAACCTTCTGTAATATTCCTAATTAGCCCAAGCTAATAGGAATATTTAATTTTGTTTTGATTTTCTTAATTGATGAATAAAATGTAAAGGAGGACATGAAAACTCCTAAAAACATCAAAATAAATCAATTCCCAATGTGAACATAGGAAAATCAGGGTTGTCTCAATAAAATACACTTGTATGTGAACAAGGATTGAGGAGATTGACTGGGTCAACAGGACCAAATCACAACACTATCCAGATGCATTGAACCTTCTTGTTGATCAGCGCAGTTCTAGATGGAGGATATTCATGTGAAAGGAGCTAAAGTTTTGAAGGTGGTTTAGGGTTTCTCAAGCTCTCATCTTATAGAAGGAAGGGGAAGGCTCAAGAGAAGGTTTTTCATGATATTTGATTTTTATGTCTGCTTAGACAATTCGAGTTCTCTTGGCTATTTAGCAGAGACTTGTGAGGATTTCTTGTTTAAGGATTCTCTCTCCTTCCATTGAGTAGCTCTTGGAGGGAATTGTACTTCTCTTCCACTATCAGGCATATGGCCAAGCTCCATCTCTCTTAGACAACATAAATCTTGTTGGGGTTTACTTGTTTCAGTGAGCTGCAGCAAGTGGAGACTAGATCTGCTCAGATCTAGATTATACTAGTACCTCTTCTTAGTGAGTGAGTCTTTTATCCTCCTGGAAGAGTGTATTAGCTGTTGGGCTTCATGATTTTGATCTTGGCATCAGGCCAAACTATTCCTCAAGCTTACTGCGTATTTTAATCCCTAAAACTACATTATTCTCAGTTGTAGAATTGCAGCGTGTTTTGGCAATTGTTTAGAGGAGAGATCTCTGGCGAATGGATTCTTCATTCACCGTGGTGATCCACGGATTAGCCATATAATCCATTTCTATTTCAGATCTGATCTATTTATTATTCTTCTTACTTTAAATTTTCTGAATCATTCTGCAGATCTGCTGCAGTAAATCTCAGATCTACTCTTGTTCTCTCATGTAATGCTGAAAACCCCAAGGGGTATGTAATATAAAGACATTTTAGTATATGGATCTGATGTAAATCTAACTATTTAGGAACTATCTTGTTCCAGATCTAAGTTATAAGCTACTGCTGCAGTATACTGCGTTTTCCAGATCTAGATCTGCAGATCTGCACTTTTATATAGTGTATCAATGAAACCCTTGTCGTGTTATCCTCTTTGATGTATAAAGGAGTTGAATATCCATTTTTCTTCATGCTTTCATGTAATAAACTCCAAATCTGATATTCAATATATTTTTTATTCAAACCCTTCAGAAAATCACGTTGCATAAGCTTCAGTTAATTTCTGTTGAGTCAAGCCATGGGGATTGGGCATTTTTAAGCCATATTGGGAGTGGGATATCTATTTAACATATCTAGAGTCATTTATTTCAGCTCAAATTTGGTATGTAAGTCAATCATGACCTAAGCTAAGGGATCCCATCATCCTTTTCCCTTAATTTTATGCACATCTCTAAAATTAACGTTTTTAGGGCTTAAATAGCTTCTTTTCCCCACTTTGGGTTGAAGAAATGAATCATAATGCTTGTTTCTGATCATACTATTGAAGGAAATATGATTTAATACCTATTATGAGCTATATGGCTGCATATCCAACTTTTGAATACCTTAGGGTATTCTTATTGTTGTATAAAATCTTTATTTTGGGATATTACAGTGGTATCAAAGCATGATCTCAGGCTCAGCCTGTGAGATCCAGCTATAAGAAGACTAAAGAGAAGGAGTATATTTCAGAATGATGGAGAGGATGAGATTACTCTCATCATTTTTTAGATCTGAGAAGAGCCTCTCCAAAGAGGTTAAACAGAAGAAAGAAGAAAGTTGCAGTGAGACCTCTAGAAGGTTTCAAGAAGAAGAAGAAGGACCAGGCACTTCCTATTATCATAGAGGGAGTGAAGAGAAAGAAGAGCACTTAGAACATGATATTCTAAGTAGGTACTTGACAGAGTACAAGTGTCACTCTAGAGCCTTCAAGGAGACTCTAACTTTTCCTCAATTCATCCAGTTGAAGGAAGAGAAGAGACCTTGTATTAAGAGGGAGATCAAGGGCAATAGATTTCTATTGTCCAATTTTTATGGAACATATGCAGCCAAATCTTGGGCGAGAAGACCCAGTGCATTTTTCCTACTACATCCAGTGGTAGAGAAAGAAGCAGTGGAGATTGCAGCACTGCACCTGAAGGGTGAAGCAAGAAATTGGTGGTTCAGCCATGTGAGACATGCAAAATTATCTTCTTTTGCAAGTTTCACTCAAAGGGTGATCAAGAGATTTGAGGAAGATAAGTCCTCACTATCTCTTGAGGAGATTTGTACCAGCACTATGACAGCCTTGGAGGAGCAGCCTTCAACACCTATGGTTGAGGGAGTCAACATTGTAGAAGGAACTCTTGCAACCATACAAGATGTTCCCAAAGCCTATCAAGGTATGATTGAGTTTCCACTTTCTATTATTGCAACAAAAAATTTTGAGGGTTGTGGAAACCTTTTGTTGCATGACCCAGGATCATCACTTACTGCTAATCTATAGCAACAAATTTTCATTGCGTTGTCCAAGAGCAGCAGTGAAGAAAGGAGGACCCATTCCTCATGGGACCATTCAGATGTCAGCTTCATTCAAGAAGCCATGGAGGAAGAGATGTCAAAGGGTAGACAGCTTGAGATGAGAAAATACTTCTCCTCTCTATATGACACTCTCTCAATGAGCATGCCCAAGCTCAAAGAGAGACTTCTACTTGCAACAGATCCAAGGCCTCTCTGGTTTTGGAAGATCATGTATGAGGAGGAGGTATCATCAGGAGATCCCATTGGAGGTGCACTTCAACATTTCATGAGGTGAAAATTTCTTCAAAGGTTGGAGGAGCATGGTGTCCTACCTTGGGAGGATACCAAGCAATGGCAGAATGAGATCCATCACCCACATTGGGATGAGTGGATAGTAGTATGGAGCAAGAGGTTTCCAAAACCCTTGCAAATCTATGATACAGGCCAACAAGAAGCATGGCTGCGCTGGTTGTTTTTGGGTGAGTTTGGCCACTACCCAAAAATTTCTATTTCTTTAACTCATGCCTTGAGTCTCAATGATAGGATGCATAATAAAAATGCATGGTTGTTGTGGTTGTTAAGAAGAGAGTTTGTACATCATATTTCAAATCTTATATCCATGTATCTACCTTTGTCTGAGATATGTCTCATGTGCTCACATGTATTTATGTTTGAGATGTATTTCATGTGTGTATATTGTTTTGGGAGGAAGGATAACTTCCCCATGATGTATAAGGGAGCTGGTTTGTACTTGGTTGATGAGACAACTTACATATCCATCAATGTATTATTGCTCCATGATCTACATTTTGATAATGCAAGGAGGAAGCAAGAGTCCTTGTTGTTATGGCTAGTGTTGAGAGAGTATGGGTTGAGATCTCTCCATACTCATCATGATGTTTTAGGAGGAGAGTATGGCACATTATCTTGTTATTTTGATCATGTATAGCTAGTATATCTTGTTCTTTACTACCACATAGTAGATGAGCTCTCATGCACAGCTAGTACCTTGTTGAAGGACAACTTACCACATGACATCCTCAAGTAGAACTTGGGGAAACTACTCTATATCCATTTAATGAGCCATTGGTATCATGTAACCTTCAGCATTTTTCTGATTTGGATGCCAAATGTTGGTGATGTTCCATTTATTTTTGATTTCGTGATTTGTGCCAGCTTGATCCATGATATGGGAAAGAGGATCCTTGGAGATCTATTTCCTTTCTTGCCACTTGAGGGAAATCTGATTGTAGCCAAAAATCAGCATGTTCTCTACACTTGCTATGAGTGGAGAGAAAGACAGCATGGGGTAGGCCATCTTTCCTATCATGTTCAATTATTCAGCCCACCTTCTTTGCAGGAGCCTAAGGTGGAAAAGATATTTCATGACTTGCCATGTTGGGAGGTGACTCATTTTGTATGGGCGATTGCTTGGGAAAATATGCTTTCCCAATCCATTTCAATTCTGTCCTTGCAGTTGCTTGAGGAAAAGCAACGTTTTGGAGGGGAGGACTGTAATATTCCTAATTAGCCCAAGCTAATAGGAATATTTCATTTTGTTTTGATTTTCTTAATTGATGAATAAAATGTAAAGGAGGACATGAAAACTCGTAAAAACATCAAAATAAATCAATGCCCAATGTGACTAGAGGCAAATTAGGGTTGTCTCAATAAAATACACTTGTATGTGAACAAGGATTGAGGAGATTGATTGGGTCAACAGGACCAAATCACAGCACTGTCCAGATGCATTGAACCTCCTTGTTGATCATTGCAGTTCTAGATGGAGGATCTTCATGTGAAAGGAGCTAAAGTTTTGAAGGTGGTTTATGGTTTCTCAAGCTCTTATCTTATAAAATAAAGGGGAAGGCTCAAGAGAAGGTTTTTCATGATATTTGATTTTGATTTCTGCTTAGACAATTCGATTTCTCTTGGTTGTTTAGCAGAGACTTGTGAGTATTTCTTGTTTAGGGATTCTCTCTCCTTCCATTGAGTAGATCTTGGAGGGAATTGTACTTATCTTCCACTATCAGGCATTGGCCAAGCTCCATATCCCTTAGACAGCATAAATCATGTTCGGGTTTACTTGTTTCAGTGATCTGTAGCAAGTGGAGACTAGATCTGCTCAGATCTAGATTATACTAGTACCTCTTCTCAGTGAGTGAGTCTTTTATCCTCCTGGAAGAGTGTATTAGCTGTTGGGCTTCATGATTTTGATCTTGGCATCAGGCCAAACTATTCCTGAAGCTTACTACACAATTTAATCCCTGAAACTATGTTATTCTCAGTTGTATAATTGCAGGGTGTTTTGGAAATTGTTTAGAGGAGAGATCTCTGGTGTATGGATTCTTCCTTCACCGTGGTGATCCATGGATTAGCCATCTAATCCATGTCTATTTCAGATCTTATCTATTTATTATTCTTCTTACTTCATATTTTCTAAATCAATCTGCTGCAGTAAATCTCAGATCTACTCATGTTCTCTCATGTAATGCTGAAAACCCCAAGGGGTATGTAATATAAAGACATTTTAGTATATGGATCTGATGTAAATATAACTATTCAGGCACTATATTGTTCCAGATCTAATTTATAATCTACTTTTGTATTATACTACATTTTCCAGATCTAGATCTGCAGATCTGCACTTTTATACAGTGTATCACATGAAACCTTTGCCGGGTTATCCTCTTTGATGTATAAAGGAGCTGAATCTCCATTTTTATTCATTATTTCATGTAATAAACTCTATAACTGATAGTAAAGCTGTTTTTTATTCAAACCCTTCATAAAATCACGCTGCTTAAAATTCAATTAATTTCTGTTGAGTCAAGCCATGGGGATTGGGCATTTTTAAGCCATATTGGGAGTGGGAGATATGTTTAACATAGATAGAGTCATTTGTTTCAGATCAAATTTGGTATGTAAGTCACTCATGACCTAAGCTAAGGGATCCCGCCGTCCTTTACCCTTAATTTTACGCACATCTCTGAAATTAACGTTTTTAGGGCTTAAATAGCTTCTTTTCCCCACTTTGGGTTGAAGAAATGAATCATAATGCTTGCTGCTGATCATAATATTGAAGTGCATATGATTTAATACTTGTTATGAGACATATGGCTACATCTCCAACTTTGTAATAGCTTAGGGTATTCTTATTGTTGTATAAAATCCCTATTTTGGGATATTACACCTTCCTTGTGAAGTTTGGATCCTTCTCCTTCTATTCTTTCATTCCTTTCTTGATAAAGGACTCTCACCATGTCAGTCATGTCAAGGAATTATTTCCTGAAAACACTTTCTTCTTCTTTGGGATCCATCTCTTCATGGATTTCTCCTTCTCCTAGAGGCATGCTTGATGTTGCTTCTGCTTCTTTTGGAGGTGAGCTAGGTGGTGGAGAATGTGGAAATATTTCCCTCCTTTACTATGGATCACTTTGAGGACCTCTTGGTTCCACCAATTTTCCTTCTCCTCTATTAAGATTGAGCCTAGTAAGCATGAAAACCCTTGCAAACAGTTAAAAAATATTTGCACATAAAAACACCAGAGATTAAACTCTAGCTCTGATACCAACTTTATCTTAAAAAAGTGTATTAGTTTTTTTTGTTCTAAGTGTCCTTTCGATAATATAAACATGTACAATTTGTCTCCATATGTTTTCTTAAGGAATTAGAGTTTTAACCATGAAATATAGATGAATAGTGAACTTTAATCATGAAAATAATCATACAAAAACACGCGAACAACGGTGTATAACGGAAGAAAAAAATCACATATAACCTTTACACGGTAGGCATGATGAAGTAGTTCACCCCTCAAGGCTACATACGTTGGTCCAGCTACCAACTTGAGCTCCCAATGGCATGCCCCTCTTTTTCATTATGCTCAAAATTGATAATTACATGTGTTTACAGGCCTCTAATGGTTTTTTTCTCTACACCAATGGCTCCAGAATGCTCAAATTAGTTTAGGCAGACTCTTGTTTCACCAAAATTGGTCGAAAATTGACCTCCCAATGCATTTTTACCAATGACAACTAGAAAACCTCCACTAAAAGTGGAGACAGGCACTTAACTACACTTACATTTAGTGGAAGCCCTAAAAATTAGGGGCACTCTATTGTTCCTGCCATATAAAACCGCATGCATTTAAATCAAACGGTTTGGGACAGGGTGGTCACATACTGACCCATTGCCAACCGCATTGAAAACGTTGGGAACTCCGCAAATACAGTTTGGAACCTAGATTTTTGGAGCGCTTAATCCTAACCGCGTGGGGAGACGTTAAATGTTACTTGTTGCATGTGATACGTTTGCACAGCAGTTGGAGTTTTTTGGCAGGATGGAACATTTTGTGTCATGGTTTATTACATAACATGTGACCAGCCTTTGGGGCCACTAGCGGGTTGGGACCGTTGGCAGCCCCCTCCCCCAATACATAAACTCTAATACTTTATTATAATGTGAATGCCCTATAGGGAAATAAACATCTCATATGCCGACTGGTCAAGCCGTTTCTGCCCATGCCCAAGGTCTCCGGTTTTATTCCTATAGCCTCCAAAAAAAATTTAATACACCATCTTGAGGACACGTGGCGGTCTTCAGGCTTGCCACATGTCACTCATCTGACGGGTCTTGAAAAATCCATCTAACGGCCCGAAAACACCTCCGTACCACCAAAAATAAATGGTCCACAACATGCCATGTGGTGCACTCTGGTTGGTTGGAGGAAAATGGAATATTCCTAGAATATGCCTACTGACTGTACCTGCATGATGACTCGGCATACAGTCACAAAATTTTTGTTGTTTGGGAAAATGGATAGAATGCAATATCTTCCTAATACGACATCGATTTTTCAAACCATTCGCGACGCCAAAATCGCAACGACGAGACCTTTCCGGTCACTCAAGTTTGGACCTATTTCGAGCACTTTCAATTTTGAGCATAACACATGATCTCCTAATCATCGACACCATAGGGAACCCAATAGGACCTCGTCTATCTAGGTGTTTCTTAAATCTCCCCCCATTGAAGGGAGGAGTGTCAAGCCTCCCGCCTTTCATGCATAGAGGACGTTATGTTCCCGCTATTATCAGATCATCATTTATTGTGGCACCTTTAATTGGAAACCCCCAAGGGTCACCAACCACCACACCAGTGGAAACCCCCACAGGTTCACCACACTCAACTCCTCCTACGA
This sequence comes from Pinus albicaulis, assembly GCA_034641835.2. NCBI lineage: Eukaryota > Viridiplantae > Streptophyta > Pinopsida > Pinales > Pinaceae > Pinus > Pinus albicaulis. Next base: position 593,277,837 of record CM076580.1, read on the forward strand.
TCCCTCGAGGTCAAATAATCGCTACCCTTCCAGGGGGTCCACAAAATATCCATCAGGGTACGCCACAGAGTAAAATTCCCCAGGAACCTCACCTAAACCATCACATTCATATACATGTTTCTCAACAACGTAATATGGTGGTCAATACAAATTTACCCATATTAGCATCACTAAATATTCCATATCTAATGAAGTTAACGAATGACCCCATTGCACATGGCCCTAAATGCCTCCCCATGCCCATGAATCTCCCTTCTGATGTACCAAAATTTGAAGGGAAGAAAGTGGAAGACCACAAAAATCATATAATGACTTTCCACCTGTGTTGTTCGTCAAATAGTATCATTGATGATACCATTCAACTTAGACTGTTTCACCACACCCTCACAGGGCTTGTGGTGAAATGGTATGTCTAACAGCCATTTGCATCACACAAAACATTTAGCGCCCTTGCTACTACATTCATTTCCTATTTCCAGCTCCTAGTTCATCATGAATCGGGAATGGAGCTTCTTACACATTCCATACAAACACCAGTTTTTCATATATCATACCATCTCCATGAATGGCAGAGAGGTCGTAATTTGTACAAAGCCAAACTCGACAACAAAATTTTGTTGGACTTATTTTTGAAAACCCTCACTGAAAATATTTCAAAAGACTTGGCAACGCAAAAACCTAACTCAGAATAATATACCATTAGAAAATCCCATCAACTTGAACTCATTTACACCCAATCGAGATATATCTATAATTTCCTTCCAAATGCCCTGCGCCTGCAAACTTATAGGGAGTTACCAGGCGCATCGAATATTGTTGATGGTTTTATGTGGTCCTTGTCTAAAGGTAAACCAAACAATAGTTATCAATACCCAGGATACTCTTACGATTATACACAGTACGTATCACAGCCCAAGTACCATCAAAGTCAACCTGCACCTCTACAGAACATAATGAATAGGGTGATGCCATACCATCAACAATAGGGAGGCCCATATCCTCCCTCATAGGGGAACCAGTACTCAAATAGAAATGTTGATACAAGAGAGTCACTCCAACATTCATATTACATACACCAATCAAGGACAGGGGAACCAATACTCCTCTTTCCCCACACAAAATAACCACCGACACAAAACAATGCACCGTTGAATCTAGTGCAACCTTCCCAAGCTCAACAGTGACAATATTATGACCATGAGAATAATAATAATCCTTTAAACGCTGCAAATAAGAAGCAACAGAACAAGAAAAATTGAGATTATGTACAAGGGGAAGTAATCAACAATGCCCCCCATGATCTAAGACTAGGGGAAACTCCAACCGAAATCTAAACCAAGAGCCAAGTAATAGCTCCCAAGTGAAAAACAAGAGACCTATTCTATGGAAAAATCATTATTGTGCTATATGTGGGGAGTACGAACATAACACCCACCACTGTCCTGAATTCCCTGAGTTGAAGAAACTACAGGGTAACCAAGGAAAAGGGGGACAAAACTGGCACCTTGCAGTGATGTATGTTATAGCATCATTTATCACCTTTATACACTTGATGATCTATGTATTGGCCTTGGGCAAGCCTTTCCATTCAGATTTGGACATCTTCTTAAAAAAAAATTATTTTTAATTCCATACATGACTTTCCCTGTCTTACACTCGTGCAAACGTGGGTCCACTCATATTTGACCTGCATATAAAATTCAAATATTATAAAATATATAACTCCCTATATTTTGGGCGAGGTTTATGGGTTACACCGAAATCCCACCTACGGGATCCCATGGCCAAACTGTTTCCCAATCGAAAAAAATGTTTTGAGGACATATAAATACACGTCATTGGGAAGGGCTAAGGAAGAAGAGAGAAAGGCATTGATATTATAGCCTTTTATAGCCCAGATCAAGTCTGATTATCCTTGTGCCTCCTGCACTTCCCAGGTTCATGAAACCCTTGTTTCATTTTTTGAGATGTTCACCTCCTTTATGTGACATCCTTGTGCACCTTTTATGGAAGAAGATTGTTGAGGCTTGGGATTGATGGATCTAGAGGATGGTTTCGCTTGGAGCCATGGTTGATTCTAGGTGATATCTCCACATATTTTACATACATCTATAAAGAAGCTTTGTCTCGTTCCTGATGTCATGATCTTATATGTCTCTTATACATGTTAATGATATTGTAATTTTTAATTTCATGTTATCTCTTATAAGCTTATTGATCTAACATACTTTCATTTAAGATATATATGTTGTTCAACTAGTCTATCTGCTTTTTCTTGAGTGAGTTGCAAGTCTTGAAGCACATGGAGAAGTAGAGGGTTTGCATCCTGCGGGAACGACCTCAAACGTAGGACATACTTTCATGTTATATCTTATAATATTATATGATCTAACATAATTTCATTTAAGATATATATGTTGTAAAACTAGTCTATGTCTTTTTCTTGATTGAGTTGCAAGTCTTGAAGCACATGGAGAAGTAGAGAGTTTGCATCCTGTGGGAACGACCTCAAATGTAGGACATACGGGTAAGGTCATCTCTCCCTATTTTAATAGTTTAAGCATTAGGAACTTTAGTTTGATTGCTTCTTATTTTTGTATGCCTTCCGCTCTGTTAGGTCCCTCAACCTAGACCTTAGGGTAGTTTTTCCTGCAACAAAATTGGCGACTCTGCTAGTGATTACATCCGTGTAATTCCCTTTTCATGTTGTTTTCTCTGGATTTTGAGTTCTCAGAATGATTTGATCACTTTACCAGTCTTCTTGGTTCTTTATCCATAGAGGCACAAGCCCTAATCTTCTAGATTAGGCTTGGATTTTTTATTTTTCTTTGTTGTCTTTTCTATATGTAGCTTCTAGTGCACACAGTCGCATATACATCTATTTTTTTCCAAATAAACACATGTATACGTGAGTTTCCTTAGACACAGACGTGTATACACGCATGTTTCACACAATCAATCCACGTATGGCCATTTTAAAATGAAAATTTTACTTTTTGAGTTCTGTAAGTTCTTTCTGTCTTCTTTTTTCACTGTTGTAGAACATCTAATATGTCTGGATAGTGTTTATCTTTGATTTTTATCAGTTTCTCTCTTTCTGCTTGAAAACCTAGTCAACCTAGGTTTTTCCTTGCTTGGTGAAGTTTTAGTTGTGGCTATTTCACCAGGACTTCTTTCTGAGGTTCTTGGTTGTTCTGAAATTTTAGAACAGTGAGTTTGTGTCGGTACACTCATGCTTGGCCTTCTCATTGCTTCAATTTTTGGTTTTTGGCTTGTTGGCTTGTTTGGTTTTATTGGTTCTTGAGATTAGCTTTTCTGGAAAATATTGAAGTTATATTCTTGGTGTCTTGAAGTTTCTTTTATTACTGGAGTGTTATGTTTCTGTTTCAAATCATTTTCTTAGGTTAGTTACTTCATTCCACTTATTGAGTCTTGTCATGAAAATGACTTGGTTGGCTTAAGGAATTTGGAGTTGCTTGTTGGCTCAATTTGTTGATTTGAAGCCTTTGGTAGTTTGTGCTTTTCACAAAGAGTTTATGTTGTTTCCTTAAAAAGTAAAAGGCTCAAAAAAATATTGTGTTTTCTGTTTCTTTTTCTTTTGGTTTTCTTTTCATGTTTTTCATATTTTTTGGAGCAATTTTGTAGTTTTTCATTGTGGTATGGCTACTTGGTTTTGAGAGAAGTTATGTAGTGGGATTTGGGAGGTATAAAAGGTGTCTTTTTAATGCCTATTTATCCTACATTAATCATCAATCCAGGTACGAATTTTTGTTTCAAGAGTGTACTCAGTCTGAGGCTGCAATTCAATCTAAGAGTAATGCCTTGCAATATGTAGTACAGTGTTGTAAATACAATAGTAAATGGATGCTTGGAAATCAAATATAACTACAATGACATGAACTTGAACGCTCTAAAATCCAATCATTCAGTCAACAATCATTAGTCAAGGATGCAGTAATGATAACTCTTTCCTTTAGCAACTAATGTAATTGAAATCAAATGAAAACAAGATAATCAATCTGAGAATGAAGGTAGAAATAACCAGATGTCCTTTAAAGTTGATGATATCACATTAAAAAAATTAAATGGAAATGGAAATTGAACTAAATCACTAATGCTGCTAATGAAAGTAAACTAGGCAAGTTCTCAAAAGAAAAACCAACTCTTTGCAGGAATGAAATAGACTGTAAACTAAATAACTTAAATGAACAGCAAATCTGGAATTGAACAGCAAACTTTATCTAAGAAAATTGAATAGCAAATTCTATTGAACAGCAATCAGCAATCGGAACGGAACAACAATTGGAATAGAACAGCAACTGCTGAACAGCGAAGCTTTGTTAAAACATAACAAGATAAGTAATATGAGGATTAAGATTCTTGTTAAATTAGAAAGGAACGGCAACGCAATTCACCAATGTAACACACCAATATTATGAAGCAATTAAGCAGTAAACTATTAAACTTGAAAGCTGTAATGAAAAAAAATGTAAACCATCACACAAAGATAATTGAAAGATAATAATAAAAACAGCAGATGGATCCACCAGGGCCGGGCCCTTAGCCACGAGTGAAACACCGCTGGGCTACTCCAAAGTCAAGAAATGGAACGGCAACTAGATCATGTATTAATCAGGAATAACAGCGTTTACAACAGTCGCTCTCTGATCACAAGAGTCAATGAGAAATTACGGAGTTACAAAAGGAGTTTCAATAATAATCGTTTTGTCCCTGATTTCTACAAGCACTGCCTTTTATAACAATTCAGCGGACAATACAAGAAACAATGATAGAATTTGAACAGCGATCCCTCATGATCGAAAATCCTGAGGGATTCGCTCCTTTTTCTTCTTTTAGCTAACGCTTGGTCTTCTTAGGTTGTAGCCGTGTTGTTCCCTGCCTTACTTTAGTTGTGCATTCTGATTTCATCCTTCTTGTCTGGATACGGCCCTTTGTTGTAGGAATATCAGTTACTCCTGATTTATCTTTGCCTTTCGAATGGTGGTTTCCCCCTTCATTTGTTTCCTGTTGAGAATAAAAGACAATTTTTAGCCAATTTTCACAATAAACATTAATCTTTGCAATTCTATCATAATCCTTCAATATATCATCTTTCTAGAATAAAAAGAGTTATATTCAAAGGAAAAAGATAAAGAAATGCATGGTGAATTCATGCCTTTTCCAATGCTCAACACACCCCCCTGCTTACCCTTTTTCATGTCCTCATGAAAACCATAGTTTACATGTAAAGCAGTTAGAGAATAGGCTGGAGAGGGTTTTTCATTAAGAGGTCTAAAACCATGATTTGCAGCTAAAGCTTCAAAGATGTGCCCTGTCTGTCCTTCAAGTAATTCATATTTGGCTTTATATTTTGTTGCAGGATACCATATAATGGGACTTCGAAACCTACAACCTAGCTAGTATGGGCCTTCCCTCAAGATGAGGTTACTATAGAGAACCAGGCGGTCAGCAGCTAATCCAAAATTTCTATAATTAAATGGCTCTCTATCTTGAATATTCTGATTGGAAATCTTCCATCAGAATTTAGCTGCTACATAGGCCTGGTCTCTGATAGATAGAAAATATTCTATCCCATCCAAGACAATTTCTTTGTGGACGGGTCCCAATGTCTGGATCACACCCTCCTTTGTCATTAGACTCTTCTACCTAGCCCATAGTTGTAATGGGTGTCTCGGTTCACCCCTAACCCAAAGGTCTAACCCATTTTCTTGCCTCTGAAAAAGTATTATAGGCCTTGAGCCATTTCAACTGGTTGACAGTAAATGAAATGAATGCTTGATATTGGATATCACCCAAAAAATGACTAGGATTTATCTCGATTTCATCCTTAAATATGAAATTGTGCAAAAATAACTCACAGAGCAGACACTGGACTTTACTCCATATAGTTTGCAGCAACTCATAAAATCATCTACAGTGTTTAATTCTATAGGTTTTCCTACCCTAACAGCTTTAATTTTTAACTGTAAATATCTTTCTAATAAAAACAAAGCATAATTTTTGGCAGGGCACCTACATGATAGAACATCTGTGTATAAGGAGAAGAGAGTATCCATTTGATTCCAAACCATTTTCAATCTATTCCTTACCTCTTCAAAGTTCTCTTCTGACACTTATCATAGGCTTCAGCCTCTGATGCATGGATGTTCCTTAATTTCTGATGTAACTCTTGGTATTTTCTTTTAGGAATGGTCTCCTCTTCAATATTTTCTCTAGCCTATTTAGCATGTGCTAGCTCCTCTTGGAGTTTTGCTATAGTAGGGTATATTAACAAAATGTTTTTACTACAGCCCTGCGCACTTTTTATTGGAGCAGCTGCATCTGGAACATCTTCCTGTTGTTCCTTGTCTTCTTGATTGGGCTCGGCTTGGGTCTCCATGATCTCTGCATTCTGGGGCTTTGCTTTGATGGCTACGTTCCTCATTTTTGGGGTTCGTTTAGGGGCTTTCTCCATTTTTAGAACCCCTCTATATGAGTCATTCCACTATTTTTTTGAGCCTTTGCCATTCCCTCCACAGCTTCTCAAGTTCGTTTATTTTCTTTTTCCTCCTAGGTGGAATGGTTGTTCCCTTCTCTGTACTTAATTTCTCAACTAGGGTTTGTTCTTCAGAATACATGCCTTCGCTTGCTGTTTGGAACACTTCTTCAGTGTTTTTTTTCTCCTGGCTACATTCCCTGGGGGAAATAACCCTAGTTGGTTCTGTTGTTCCCTGAGGGTTTTCTTCATCAGGCATTTCCTCAGTTGTATCTTTGTTGATAACAACTTGTTCCTGCAATTGGTCTATCTCAATGCTGAGGTTAAGCGGACTGTGAGGTTATCTATATTTACTCATATTGGCCAAAATTTGGGCCAGTTGGTCTTCCTGTAATGGGCTCTGTGGTGGACTTGTAATGGCGGTTTCGGGAGGTTCTGCTTCCTCTCCTTCATATTCACTGGTGTGATTACTTTCTTCCTCTTCACCAGTGTGGTGACTTCTTTCTTCTTCACTAGTATGGTGACTTCCTTCTTCTTCACCAGTGTGATGACTTCCTTCTTCTCCACTGGTGTGGTGACTTTCTTCTTCTTCCTGATTTCCTTCTTCTTCACCAGTGTGATGACTTCCTTCTTCGAGTTGCAAGGGTTGTTCATCTTCCAAACTGGGCAATTCCAAGGGTTGGCTGATGCTACCCTAAAGACTTCCTATCGTTCCCCTACTTCTCCTTAACCTGGAGCATTGTCTTTTTTTTAATGGTTTTGTTGTTGTGCTAGTAACTCTTTTACGTTTTGGGGCAGGTAGAGTTGTTCCTCCATTAATTGAGAATATCAATTCTTCCCAACTAGTCTGTTGTCGGGCAAGACTGTAACTCACTATCAATCTGATTAAACAATGGTGGCTTACCACTATCGCTATATGACGGGATTTTCTTATGCTCCGGGCAGCATCATGCAATAAGAGATTTAAGTATGTAGGCAAGTTTACAGCACATTTTTTTTTAATACTGCTAATAACTTAAGGTGGCGCAGTCTTACCACATCCTTTCTTCCATCGCATGTGATGTAGCTCTGTACTACTTTCACCAGTTCTGTCCATGGTTCTCCCAAAGTTTCCAGCTGAACTCCTTTCCCTTTGACGACCAATGTCTACCCTTCGTCTTGAAAAAGATTCATGGCTTCTTGAAGTTTCACTTTTTTATGGGTCCATATGGGTCCTTCCGTTGGCAGACCAGAAACCTCGAAGATTATTGCATCTGTTACTACTATTTTCCTACCTCTAACCATGGAATAAACTTCCTGCAAGTTCTCCAAAAATTCAATGGCTAACGTTTCATACGGTTGTTGCAGTCGTGTGAGGTAGGTAATCCATCCTACTCTCTCCAAAATTTCCCGTGCAGCGTTGGAAACTACTAGCACCTGTGGCTCACTACGTATTGCTCGTCCCCCCATTCTGTCTACACCCTGTTAATTCTTCATAAATACACAGAAATGTAATGGAACAGCACCTTGTGTATATCATCACAATACCATTAAACTCTTGATGTTTCCAAGAATTTGATGAACATAGGGATTCGACTCGCATGCAGGCATTAAAAGGCATCCACACCCCCCCTGAAAGATAATAGGTCATCCTCGACCGTCAAATAGAAGAGTAGTGTACTGCACAACAATTGTACAGCATTGAAAGGCATGCATACTTATGATATGATCAACAAATTATCGCAATACTGAAATCGATGCATATTATTAAATTGTGAATAGATATGGAAATGTTATGTAATGATTTAGAACATAAGGGAAAAGGATAGTTGATGTAAAAAGTACTTATGTGGTCATTATCCACATAAAATATTATGATCAATTTATAAATAAATTTCATGCATAATAGGTTCCGAACAAAGGGTTTAGGATCATACTCTCATTTGATATTAGATAAATATATAAGAAAAGGGTTTAACATTACTATTTATTTGTGAAAAATATGACTCCAATGCCATCAGCAGAGCTCTGTTGCCCATAGGTGTTTAGAACCTTGACAAAGTTGCTTTTTCCCCCTTGGAACCATTATCCTTTATTTATGCTTAGGGAAGTGCTATGTGATTTCATTATGGAGGCCAATGTGCTGGCTTGGGAACCAAATGAATCACAATGCCATTCACCAGGAAGGAGTGAAAGGTGGGCAGGTCGGCTCGTGATGAGACCTCCCATGCCAAGGTCTTTTAATTTTTTCTGAGCAATCCATTGGATCATATCCCTGGTGTGGTGGCCATAGTGGGAATGCCACTTCACTACTTCCTTATGATCATGGTAGGTTGGCTCTTGATGAGACCCCCTATCCTCCATCTGCCATATGATAGTATTGTTAGTAATCATATATAGAGATTTTTCTTTTCTTTCTTTTCTTATAGCACTTCCCTACGTATATAGAGGATGGCTCAACACTCCTTAAGAGTAGGGATGGTGGAAGAAGTCTGAACATCTCAATAGAGAAAATATGCCCTTATTATTATTCAATAAATAAAAATCAAAGAGAGTTATGAAAATTCAGGGAAGAACCAACATGATGAACATAATCGATCATATCAATTTTAGTGAAAGTAAAGACAGCAAAGTGATATAGATGGTTGTGTCCTTTCCTTTTTTCTTATCACTACAATATAATTTCTTAAAAATGACAATTTCTCTTGATTTTATGATTCCAGTAACCTCTAATTTGTGTGTCTTTGCATAAATTGTATGTTTTCCTTTAAAAGAGTCATGAAGATTTCAAAAGAATCCTCAAAATGTTGTTCTAAAACAAGAAAAATGCACTCAAAAAGTGATGTTCCTTAAATGGAACAGCAAAACTAATCTATGAAAATGATGTTCCTTTTGAAAGGAACAGCAAAAACAATCTGCGAAAAGTGTTGTTCCTTTGGAAAGGAACAGCAAAAACAATCTGCGAAAATGTTGTTCCTTTGGAAAGGAACGGAAAAAAAAAGTGGGAAAAATGTTGTTCCTTTGGAAAGGAACAGCAAAAACAGGCGGAAAAACTGTTGTTCCTTTGGAAAGGAACAGCAAAAACACACGGCATAAACTGTTGTTCCTTTTTAAAGGAACAGCAAAAACTGTTGTTCCTTTGGAAAGGAACAGCAAAAACACACGGAAAAAATGTTGTTCCTTTTTAAAGGAACAGCAAAAACACACGGCAAAAATTGTTGTTCCTTTTTAAAGGAAAAACAAAAAGAAATACACAAACGTGTTGTTTCTTAAGAGGAACTGTTGTTGTTCCTTAAAAGGGACAACAGTTGTTCCTTAAAAGGAACAACTTGAGAAATAAACTCTGTACAAAAAAACAAGGAAATTAAAAAGAAAAGCTTATGTACAGGTTTCAAAATAAAGGAATTATTCAATGAATAGGTGCTGAGGAGGAGTTATCTCCCTCAGCAAGAATCTTCATGGTAGAATCTTCCCGTAATTGTTGGTAAAAGGATTCCCGATTAAGCGGTTTATGGTAAAGTCGTACTCGATGACCATTTGCTTTGAAATAATGTCCAGATCCATCAATGGTAGTTAATGTGATGGTGCCATTATCATGCACTTTTTGTATCTCATAGGGTCCAAGCCATCGTGTCTGGAGTTTTCCTGGGAAATCCTGAAACCTGGAGTCATATAGGAGTGCCCAATCTCCTTCGTGGAATATTTTCTCTTTAATGAGGGCGTCATGCCATTTTTCTCTCAGCTGTTGAATTAATGCAGTGTGTTGAAGAGCGGAGAGCCTAATTTCATCTAACTCATTGATTTTCTGTAATCTTCTGACCTGGGCTTCATTTAAGTCTAAACCCACCTCCTGGGCTGTTCTTAATGTCTGAATTTCAAATTCTATTGGAAAGATGGGTTCTTTTCCAAATACCAATTGATATGGTGAATACCCAGTGGTATTTCTCCATGTTGTTCGGTACTCCCACAAGGCTTCCGACAATCTATAAGCCCAGTCACGTCTGTGTGATGCAACTGTTTTTGTAAGTATGGATTCTATCACTTTATTTGTGCTCTCTACTTGGCCATTTGCCTGTGGGTGATATAGAGTTGTGATTTTGTGCTGGATGTGGTAATTTTCTAATGTTTCAGAGATTTTGTTACCTACAAATTGCGGTCCTCCATCTGTAATTACATCCCTTGGGAGGTCGTATCGCACAAATATTTGGAAAAGGAACTGTATTACAGAGTCCTTTGTAGCTCTTGAAAGTGCCTCTACTTCAACCCATTTCATAACATACTCTGTTGCAACTAGTATGTATGTTTTCTGATTTGATGGTGGGTTAATAGGACCAAAAAAATCGAGCACCCAGTGTTCAAATGGCTCGATTACTAGCTATGGATTCAAAGGCATTTCGTCAGACTGTCTTGGGCGACCCGCCCTTTGGCAACTATCGCAGGCATATACAAACTTTTTAGCATCTTTAAAAATTGTAGGCCAGTAATAGCCTGTTTGTAAAACCTTGTGACTAGTCCTGCGATCTGCAAAATGTCTGCCACATGGCCCATCATGGCATGCTTTTATAATATCAAATATTTCGTTCTCTCGGACGCATCTCCTGATGTGCATATCCACTCCTGTATGAAACAGGTAGCCCCCAATCCAAGAGAATCGGGTAATACGTTGTACTATCTGTTTTCGTTCATTGGGCGTTAGATGCTTAGGTAATTTACCTACTGCTAAATAATTTGCAACATCAGTATACCATGGGGTTCTAGCAGTAACAGCAAACAAATTTTCATCTGGGAAGTGATCCTCGACTGCTGCTACATCTGTTGGTTTTGGCATTCGTGAAAGAAAATCAGCTACAGGGTTCTCCTTTCCAGGTCGATCCTTTATTATGATATCGAACTCCTGTAATAGAATCAACCATATTGTTACTCTACCATTTTTAACAGGTTTATTTTCTAAAAATTTTATGGTAGAGTGATCTGTATATAAAAATACAGGATACCCAGTTATATAATGTCTAAATTTATTTACAGCATGTATTACGGCTAAAAACAATTTCTCAGTCGCAGTATAGTTTAATTCAGCAGGAGATATATTTTTGCTAATATAATAAATTTCATATGGTTTTTTATCCTCTTCCTACCCAAGGACTGCTCCAATAGCTGTGTCTGAGGCATCAGATTAAATTTGAAATGGCAAATCCCAATTTGGGCCCCTTAACACTGGGGTTGTTGATACAAGCTTTTTCAGATCCTCAAAAGCATGGTCGCATTTATCTGTCCAAATAAAATCAACAGTCCCTGTTAATGCATATAAAGGTGCAGCTACTCGAGAATAATGCTCTATAAATCTTCTATAATAACCAGAAAATCCGAGAAAGCTACGTACCTCTGTTTGTGTGGTAGGAGTAGGTATTAACAAAATTATCTAAATTTTAGCTGGATCTACCTATATTCCAGCTGCTGAGATATAATGACCTAATATGATTCCCTCAGTCATCATCATGTGACACTTTTCATGGCTTAAGCAGAGCCTGGTGTCAATACATCTTTGTAACACATTTTTCAAAGTTTCTAATGCTGGCTCAAAATCATCTCCGTAAGGTGTGAAATCATCCATATATACTTCGAGCCCTTCATTTATTAAATCTAAAAAGATGTTGAGAATGGCCCTCTGGAATGTAGCAAGGGAATTGCATAGGCCAAAGGGTAAAACTCTGTAAGAAAATTTCCCCCAAGGACAGGTAAAAGTATTTTTGTCTTGGTCTTCAAGGGCAATCTAAATTTGATTGTATCCACTGAAGCCATCTAGGAAAGAAAAGAATTTCTTTCCTGCTAATGTATCTAATACCTGGTCAATGAAAGGAAGGGGAAAGTGGTATTTCTGGGTTGCTTTGTTTAGTTCTCTGTGGTCTACACATATTCTCCACTTTCTGTTCTTCTTTGGCACCACTACTAATGGAGAGACCCACTTGCTATCAGATATTGGATAAATAAAGTTGACATCCAACATTTTTGTAATTCAACTTTCACAATATCTTTAAGATGAGGGTTTAATATTCGTTGGGGTGGCGAATGGGTCTAGCATATTTTTCTGTATAAATTTTGTGCGTACATAACTGGGGGTCAATTCCCTTCATGTCTGGATAATCCCATGCAAAAGCTCCCTTATATTTTTTTAGTAGTTGGACCATCTTCTTTTCTTGTTCAGCAGTAAGGTTTTTGTTAATGTTTAGGGTTTTTCCTGGCTCAATTTCTATAATTTTTCTATTGTAAACAGAAGTGGTGGGTATTGATTGATCGTGAATGTCTTTCAAGGGATCTTCTTCTTCTTTATTATCAAATTCTTCTTTGATCATGTGACATTGCAAATGGGATCTGATTTTTGGTTTATTGATGAAACTGTTAATAATGTCATCCTCTGTTTAGTCTTTAAAATCGAGGGCATCTTCTATGGTTAATGGTGATCTAATGTTTTCCATGAGGTATGATAAAGGTTTTTTCCTTGTTTTTATTATTGATAGGCTTGGTTGGGCTGGGGGATATAAAGCTAAATTCTTGACATAGTTCCCTCTAGTTATAGTCATGTTGCCTTGTCAGCAGCCAATGTAAGCATCGACAATTTTTAGCAAAGGTCTACCTAGGATCAACGGGTGTCCATCTAGTCGGTTTTTGGGGTTAATAATCAGGAAATCAGCAGGGTACTCCCAGAAGTCTATAGAAACCATTACATCATGTAGTGTGCCTTCTGGCTTGACTACCGATCGGTCAGCCAATTCCAATAATAAGGTTGTTGGATCTAATGATGTAATGCCAATTTTTTGACAAGTGGTGGTTGTTAGGATATTAATTACAGCTCCCAAATCAACTAAGGCATTTGGAAATGATTTTCCATTGATTTTCACTGTCACTATAGGATTTCCTGGGTCCTCATACTTTACAGGTGCTTCCATTCCTAATAATAAGTCAGATAGAGTGCTGACTACTTGGACAGTTGGGTTAGTTGTTGTTCTCTTCTTTGGATTTTTTATACATAGCTCTTTGATGGTTTTTGCAAAAATGGGAATGTCTTGGATAGCTTGTAGGAGTGGGATTTTTATACACAAATTTTTCAGTTCTCCCAGAAGATCAAAATCAGGATGTTCTATTGGACGAGGTATGATTAATCGTTCTGGGAATGGTGGAGAAGAGGTGGTTGCTTGTTCATGAGTTTTTTTTATAGCCACATTCTCCTTTTGGAGTGTTTGTAACAAATTTTCAACTTGAACAATTTTGTCTCCCTCTGATTCTATTATGCATCCAGACCTTAGTTGAAGGTCATTGCACTCCCTTAATTCAGTTTCTAGTTTTGGTGGTTCCATTATTTGAACACACTGAACCGGCCTATTATTAGGATTTGGGTTGGGTTGGGCTGGGAGTTGCGGTCTCAAGTTGGTCTGGGGATATTGTGGCAATGTATAAGGTGCTGGAAGTGTAGATTGAGGGAGAGGGATCGTTCCAGCTGGCTGACTCATAGGCCTTTGCCAGTTCATCTACAAGTTCTGACTCTGCGAAGTAGAGGGGGACCATTGTGTTGGATAAGTATTATTTTGCCAAAATGGTGGACAGTAAGAAAATTTTGGCCAATTGGTTTGATTTGTTTCATTTGGCCATGGTGATGTAGGAAATGGTTGTTGTGACCAATTGGGGAAGGGTGGCTGATTTTGCCACATTACATTATATTGTTGAGCATTATACTGAGGAGACTGAAAGGAAGAGGATGGATCAATTGGCATACCTGTTTGTCGTGGCTGCCATTTTCAGTGTTGATTGAGTAGGCATACCATTTCTGATTATTATTCCACCTCTTTGTAGACTGCTTTTAATCCAGGAAGCGAGGGGCAACCTTCTATGGAGTGATATTTTGTGTAGATGGCACAGACTTTGACTACATCCAACAGGCACTCTTTATGGCTATGTTCGTTTGCATTTAGGGTAGAATATTGCCAAATTTTGTTCTTCTTCTGCTTGCTTTTGTTTAGCTTGCATGATGTCGAACTACGTTTTCAGAGTCCCTAGAATATCATTTTTAAAATCTTCTAGTAGATTTCCAATCTCTGTGCAGGTTATACCTCCACCGGAGGTCTTACTATCCCTTGTGATCATGTCGTGTTCTGTTGATTTTAGCCTTGTGATGCCTCTCAAACTCCTGATACATAAATCAATAATGTCAGCAAAACTTTCCTGATATATGTCACCTTTTCCCATAATATTTAATGTTTCAACCCATTGTTCCTTCATCCCTTTAAGTAATGTAGTTTTTAACACATTATCAGGTAAGGGTAAAGATGCATAGGGTGATCTCTGGAGGTTGTATTGAAAGCGTTCTACATATTCCTCAAGTGTTTCATTAGGTTTTTCTGTCATCTGAAATATTTCATCTTTTAATTCCCTAGACCTACAATAATCCTGATATTTCTTTAGAAATGCAACTTTCATCTAATCCCAGTCATTTATAACACCTCCACCTAACCCCATAAACCATCGTAGAGCTGCTCCTTTTAATGTGGAAGGTAATTTTAATTTTTGGGGATCGGTGGTATAGTCATACGCTTTGCATAATATATCGAATTCAAACAGAAATGCATCTCGGTCTTCCGATGTTAATCCATGGAATGAAGGAAAATGTTGAAGAGGAATGGCCTTCATAGGTGCATTAACTGCAGTGTCCACAATGGGATATTGCAGTGTGGAAGTTTGTTGAGGTGGTTGTTGGTTGTGGGCCATTTGATCAAATATGTGCCAATATCCTTTTGGGATTTCTAGGGAATTATTCCTAGGCTGACTAGAAGGAATAGGAATTACCTTGACATCACTCCCTTGGTCTGGAATAATGAGTGTTCCTTGTTGACCTACTATTTGAGGAGATTCAGGTCCTTTAGCTCTGTTTTGAATGATGTTGATAGCACTTCCCTTATCTGGGTTGCTCACTGTTTGGATTACTTCAAGAGGATATTTTGGTTCTTCTGTTTCCCCTGTTTCTCCTCCTCCTTCGCGGAGATTACTAGAGTTCCCTTCTTGCAGAGAAATTAGGCGAGAATTCTCAATTTCTTGGGGATATTGCTCAATTTCTTTTGTTTGGCTATGGACCTCAGCAAAGGCTACAGATGGTGACTCTGTGGATTGAAGGGAACTAGTAGGTTGTCTAGAAGTAACTTTTCTAGGTCCTACTGATGGCTAAGATTCGGCTTTCTTTAGGATTTCGTCAATGAAAGTTGTTCACCCAAGGGTCACCAGACCCTTAGGTTTTTCGGGTTTAGGAGGAATTTGTTCTGTTTATGTTTTCTCTTCATTCAAAAAATGCAAGCATTCATTCCTACCTAAAAACATTTACTCAATTCTGCTGTGAAGCGGGCCGATGAACAAGTATGTTCCTTGCTCGGTACGCAGGTTCTTACCTTCCGTTTTTAATACCCAATTCTTCCCTAGCAGAAAAAAATTAAATATGCATCACTCTTTCTAAATGGCATACACTCTCCCCAGCAACGGCGCCAAAATGTTGAGGTATAAAAGGTGTCTTTTTAATGCCTATTTATCCTACATTAATCATCAATCCAGGTACGACTTTTTGTTTCAAGAGTGTACTCAGTCTGAGGCTGCAATTCAATCTAAGAGTAACGCCTTGCAATATGTAGTACAGTGTTGTAAATACAAGAGTAAACGGATGCTTGGAAATGAAATCTAACTACAATGACATGAACTTGAATGCTCTAAAATGCAATCATCAGTCAAGGATGTAGTAATGATAACTATTTCCTTTAGCAACTAATGTAATTTAAATCAAATGAAAACAAGATAATAAATCTGAGAACGAAGGTAGCGATAACCAGATGTCCTTTATAGTTGATTATCTCACATTAAAACAATTAAATGGAAATGGAAATTGAACTAAATCACTAATGCTGCTAATGAAAGTAAACTAGGCAAGTTCTCAAAAGCAAAACCAACTCTTTGCAGGAATGAAATAGACTGTAAACTAAATAACTGAAATGAACAGAAAATTTGGAATTTAACAGCAATATAAATGAAAAGAAAACTTTATCTAAGAAAATTTAACAACAAATCCTATCTAATGAAATTAAACAGCAATCTCTAACTAATGGGATTGAATAGAAAATTCTATTGAACAGCAATCAGCAATCGGAACGGAACAACAATTGGAATAGAACAGCAACTGTTGAATAGCGAAGCTCTGTTAAAATATAACAAGATAAGTAATACAAGGATTAAGATTCTTGTTAAATTAGAAAGGAACGGCAACGCAATTCACCAATGTAACACACCAATATTATGAAGCAATTAAGCAATAAACTATTAAACTTGAAAGTTGTAATGAAAACAAATGCAAACCGTCACACAACGATAATTTAAAGATAATAATACAAACAGAAGATGGATCCACCAGGGCCGGGCCCTTAGCCACCAATGAAACATCGTTGGGCTACTCCAAAGTCAAGAAATGGAACGGCAACTAGATCATGTATTAATCAGGAATAAGAGCATTTACAACAGTCGCTCTCTGATCACAAGAGTCAATGAGAAATTACAGAGTTACAAAAGGAGTTTCAATAATAATCGTTTTGTCCCCGATTTCTACAGGCACTGCCTTTTATAACAATTCTTCGAACAGTACAAGAAACAACGATAAACTTTGAACAGCGATCCCTCAGGATAAAATATCCTGAGGGATTCGCTCCTTTTTCTTCTTTTAGCTAACGCTTGGTCTTCTTAGGCTGTAGACGTGTTGTTCACTGCCTTATTTTAGCTGTGCATTCTGATTTCATCCTTCTTGTCTGGATACGACCCTTTGCTGGAGGAACAACAGTTACTCCTTCTTTAGCTTTTCCTTTTTAATGGTGGTTTCCCCCTTCATTTGTTTCCTATTGAGAATAAAAGACAATTTTTAGCCAATTTTCACAATAAACATTAATCTTTGCAATTCTATCGTAGTCCTTCAATATATCATCTTTCTAGAATAAAAAGAGTTATATTCAAAGGAAAAAGATAAAGAAATGCATGGTGAATTCATACCTTTTCCAATGCTCAACAGGATTGTCTCTTCTTTTAGTGTCAAAGTGATTAGACCTGTCTTGTTGAGAAACTCATTTGCTTCCCTTTTTAAGTAGTCCTAGAATCTACATTTTTCATTGGTAGTTTTTCATTAGTGTAGTTTCACCTTTAAGCATATTTAGTCTTTTGATATTTTTTGAGTGTGTGAGCATGATATTGAAAATAAAATAAAATTTTCTTGCTTTTTAGTTGTTTCATAGAACCTAAGAAGCAATATCTTTCATCAAAGAAAAAGTTGCATATGCATGTAGTAGGTTTCAATTGATTTCTATTTTGCGTAAAAACATATCAAGTTGCATTCTCCATTTATCCCTGACTTAAAAAGAAAAGCCATTAAAATCAAGCGCTTAATTTAGAATGAACTAGAATTTTTTATTTTTCATTAATATACACCAACTAGTCTAGGTCATAGTGCCTTGGAATAGGTGAGTGGAGAGTTAACCCTCCAAGGCCACTCAAAATTTCAAACATAGAAGTTGATTAATGAGTGAAATATAGCCTCGTTAATTGGACTAGGAAATCTCTCCTCTAGAGATTCAAGCATGAGGGCTAGTGAAGGCAGAGAAGAGAGATACCCCCTCTCTATTTTCTGGATCCTGACCAAAGACCGTTCCGCCTAGCTGTCGATACGAACTAATGTCCATAGTTGTTATTCATAGGCATTACATAGGTGACTGTGGGGGGGAATACCAGTGGTACCTGAGGCATATGTTGCATCACTCTCATTAGTACTTCTAGAGTGTGCCCTTGCGAAGCTTGGGTACTTGCACTTACAAAGGGTTTTGTTAGGAGGTCAGCGTAATTTTTTTTGTTGCCTTCGCTAGTAGGCCTAGGGCGTAATTACCCGATACTATTCTCAGAAGGTCCTTATTCTCACTTTCTTTTATTTTGGTGTCTGATCCTAATAACCTAGAGCAGGAATACTTGAAGGCTGCTTGATTGTTGAATCTTAGGGACATTTTTGTAGAGAGTTCTCTTTGCTCCTAGATTTCCATAGCTTTGTAATTTTTTGAGTCTACATAAAATCTTATAATTATTAAAAGTGGTTGATCGATTAGTTCGTCGATCGAGGTGGCTTCGTGGGCTTTCTCCTGCGATTGTCAACCCTTCTTCAAGAAGGCGTAGCAGCAATTCTATGGTGATTTTCAACCAATAGTTGCAAACGCATTGGACATGATTCTCCGCTTGGGGCTATTGTTTCTATGGGTATTCCTAGCACTAGTCGTGATCTAGAGAGGAGTACTTCACTATGTTCTTGGGTCCTTTTTCCAATAGAAGAAGTTGAGGTGGAAGAAATTCTTGAACCTCTAGTTATTCCTTCCTCTCCTCTTCCTGCTAGTTTTCCAGACATTTTATTATATGTTGGGCCTCCATCCTAAAGACCGGATAGCCCTCATATTTATCATTCTTTTCTTTCGATGGCCACAGCTAGGAACACAGCTTTGATTATGAGCACTTCAAGTGTGCATACTCCTCTTTTGGCTGAGGGAGGAGGTACCATTGCTATTTCTACCATCACTCCCAGTGCTAAAAAATTTGGCTCTACCTCCATTCCGTCTACGAGTGGGTGCACCCAAGATTTTGCTTCCCATTATGGTCCCTTCTCTTTTGGAATTCTTTCTAGTGCAATTCCTTCAGTTCCTCTCACTGTCGCTGCAACTATCTCCACGCCCATTTCTTCTATGGCTAGTGGATCAGCGTCTTTTTAGGGTTTCCCCTTCAGAAGTGGTCATATCCCTCATTCAAATGCTTCTCTAGGTTCGTTGCCTTTCTTCGCTCAAGTTCAAGGTTTTAATCCTTTTCTAAGAGGGAAAAGTTCTAATTCTTTTCAAGGTTGGAACCCTACTTTCACTGGGTTGGGAACTTGGAATCAGTTTTTGTATGGTCAGTAGGGGAATGTTCCTTTCTCCTTCGTAGGTTCTTCTCAAGATCTCTCTCCATTTTCTAATGATTGGAACCCTTACCAAGGGGTTTCATCTTCATTTAACACTTCGATTGGGGGAAATATCCATGTTTATGGTAACCCTACAATGGGAGGGGGTCCTACTCCGCATGCTTTTGGGCCACAAGGTTTCTCTTATGGTTCAGTTTTTTCTACGAACAATACATGTCAACCCAGTGCCTCAGAAAATCCAGGTTATTCTTTTCAGAATGCTGGGAATCCTTCCATTGGTGGATGGAATTCTCAAGCTCCTCCGTGCTTACGATACCTGACAACCCTAAATTTTCCAAATTTTTCAAAATTGACTAATGATCCTATTCGATACAACACGGGTTGGCCTTCAGTCCCTACTAAAATACCATCAGATATTTCAAAATTTGAAGGGAATACTGGTGAGGATCCAACCGACCATGTCACCACTTTCCATTTATGGTGTTCGTCGAAATCCCTCATCGATGATTCGATTAGGTTGAGACTATTTCAGCGCACCCTAACTAGAAACGCTTCTAAATGTTACATTGAGCTTACTGGGGGCACATTTGCTTCATTTGGTGAGTTGGCTACCATATTTTTGAACCATTTTCAGTTGCACATTCAATATGATGTTGGAACTGATATTCTGGCCAATTTTCAGTAGGATAAGGCGACACGCATTTCTGATCATATTCAGGAGTGGAGGAGAATGAAGAGGCTCATTAAAGCCCATATTCATAATGAATTCCTTCTCGAATGGTTCCTTAAATATTTACAGCTAGAAATTTTGAAGGATGTATCTCTTTCCGGGGTATTTTTTGAGGAGAAAGCTATTTTTAGAGCCTAGCAGTTGGAACTGATCGATTCTCAGTCTAGGATTCTTAATAATAATTTTCCTGATGCTCGTCATTCCAAAGTGGATTTATCCAAACCGAAGCCAGGTCCTCATGCTAACGGGCTTGTCGGTTCAATCGATAGTTGCATGGCCAACCTTTTGAATCAACTGCATCAGTTGTCTCTACAATCTGCTCCTTCTATTCAGGCTACGTCGTCGATGTCTACTCCTTCCCAACCTTTAACCATTAATTTTTTTCAATCTTCTAACCCATAAATGAAATCAAAAATCCGATGGGAAGAATAAGGGATGGAATAACAAGAAGAAAGATAAGGATGGGAAGGGTAATGCGAAAAAATCCAACGATAAAGTTGGAGATGGTAAGAGAGAGGCAAAGAAGAAAGTTAAGTTTCCATGCAAGTTATGCACTAGAGACCATCTCACCCATCTCTTCCCTAAGATTTATGATTCTCAACGCTTGTTAGCTCACAAAGGCTCCTCTAGTTCCCAGGTTGTCCTAACTAACCCTTTTCCCCAAGGGCAAAAAATTCTTGCTGACGGAAATGCTAATACTGGAGCTCCCACTAGGGACAACCAAGAAGGGAAAATTTTCTCAAATGTATATATGATGAGTGCTCACGTTGATTTCACTACGATATCACATGATTATGGTGAAACTGAGTCTTCAAAGACTAAGGGTGCTCTTGATACTTCTGAACCACTCCATATAGAGAGGCCCGCAATAGATCCTATACCTCGCATGCCGAAAGGTTCTGCTAAACGTTCGACAATCAGCCCTAATGCCAAGGAAACCCATAGCTATGCTATTGTAGAGGATCTGTCTCAGATTCCTTGTGCTATGTCTACATTGGAGGTACTCTAGTTGTGCCTAGTAAAAAGGAGTGCGCTACTAATTACGATCAAGGAAATCGATCCAAAGACTCTCTTATGATCACATTCGATATGTCAAGTCTTAAGAAGAGACTTCCTCATCACATGGATTTTCAAATCAAATCTACGTATCGAAAAATCAATATTTTTTGAATGGTAGTCGATGAGGTGCTTCCACATGTGTCATGTCTATCTCATGTTGCAAATCCATTGGATCTCCTCAAGTCGTTCCTTCACCTACTCTTCTCACTGCATTTGATGGACATTCTCACAGGCCACATGGCATTGTTCTAGCTTTGCCCATCTTTTTTGGGGGTAAATTTGTCAATATTGAAGTTGAGATAGTTGATGCCAATTTGGACTACAACATTCTATTAGGGTGGAATTGGAATTACGAGATGGATGTTATTTCTTCATCATTATTTCGCATCCTGTGTTTTCCCCATGAAGGGAGGATTGTCACTATTGATCAGATGGACTATTCTCCGATAGATCAAATGCATCTTCTGACTCTATTGTTCCCTTGGTGAATGATGCCAACCAACCTATAGAGAATTTAGAATTTGGAATGTATACCTCATTGATGGGTACCTTTGATCTTCCACCTCCTTCTGTTCATATTAATGCTATCTCATCCTCCAGGGCTCCTACTTGAAGAGATTTCTTCCGAACTCATTATTTTTCAGACCCTTGGACCTTACCTTCTCCTACTACCACATTAGAAGAAGGCCAAGTGGGGGGAATGGAATTTCCTATATTTGTGATAGATATTTATTATCAAACTATTGTTGACTCTACAGATTTCATTCCATTTTCTCTTTCGCCGGAGGATTTGGATGAAGATGTGCCTCCGGATTGGACACTTAATTCATCTTCTGCTCAGGACTGCCTTAACACTGTTCTACCATATGAAGAGGTTATCCTCGAGGCAATGACCAGTGTGGAAATATCGTGGGATGATTTGCAACATTGGTCCTATTTTCTACCGGATTTGCAAGAATTTGATTCAAGAATGTCTAGGCCCTGTGTCTTCTGGTTCTGTTCATCTGATCTTGAACCCTTTGCCTCCAACACAAATTTTTTCTGAAGGAAACATGGATGTCATTTCTGAGATGATCTCGGTAAACATTTACAGGAATCCCAATGTTATAGAGAATGTTTTCATCAGAGTTGAATGTTCCCCTAAAGAGGTTCAGACTTATACTGATCTCTTTAATGAGTTTTGTGATGTGTTCACTTAGTCTTATCAGGAAATTCCTGGAATTGATCCATCTATTGTCAGCCATGAGATCAAGACTTACAAGAATTCTAAGCCTATATGGAAGAAGCTTCATCCGATCAACCCTAGGAAATTTGCAACTATCAAGGCCGAGGTTGAGAAGTTGCTTAAGGCAGGTTTCATATACCCCATTCCTTTAACTGAGTGGGTTTCGAATCTAGTGTTTGTGGACAAGAAATAAGAAACGATCCATGTCTACATTGATTTCATGGATTTGAATAAGGCATGTCCGAAGGATAATTACCCCGTGCCATTTATTGATCATATTATTTATGAGTGTGTGGGGAATGAGATTTTCTCCTTCATGGATGGTTTCTCGGGATACAATCAGATTACCATTCGTTCCGAAGATCAGCACAAGACTGCTTTTATTTTCCCGTGGATTACATTTGCATACGAAAAGATGCCTTTTGGTCTTAAAAATGTTGGAGTTGCTTTCCAGTGAGCCATGTATTATTCTTTCCACTATATCAAGCATATCATCGAAACTTATTTGGATGATTTAGCTACTCGTTCTCGAAAAATAATTGATCATCCCTCTCGTCTTCGACAGTTTTTTGAAAGATGTCATTATTATAAAATCTGATTGAAACCTAATAAATGTGGTTTTTCTGTCACATCCGGTCGGCTATTGGGATTCATTGTGTCTACTGAAGGGATTTGGGTATATCCCTTTAAGGTTGAGGCAATTCTTCATTTGCCTCCCCCATCTTCTATTCGTCAACTTCAAAGTCTTAAAGGAAAAACCAATTTCTTGAGGAGATTCATCGTTAATTATGCTAAGATTATGAAAGGATTTATGAGATTGTTGAAGAAGGGAATTCCATTTTTGTGGGATGACTTTGCTCAACGCTCGTTCGATGCTTTGAAAAAATCATTGACCTATGCTCCTTTATTGAGTCCACCTGATTATATCAAAGAATTCCTTTTGTATCTCGTCACGGCAGAATCTACTATATGTATGGTTTTAGTTCAGAGGGATGATGCTCTTTGTGAGCTTGTTATTTATTATCTAAGCCGAGGCTTGGTAGGTTCTAAATTGTGATATTCTCCCATTGAGAAGTTAGCTTTGGCATCTACCCACTTTGTCCAGTGACTCGAGCATTACATTCTACTTCACAAAACTTATGATTTGGCAGAAGTCAATTCGCTTCAATTTTTTCTCAATAGGCGAGTGATTGGGGGCAAATAAAATCGATGGATTTTCATTTTGCAAGAGTTCAACCTCAAATTCATATCTTCCAAATCCAAGAAATTGTTGGTATTTGCGGAGTTGATCTTTGAGTTTCCTTGTGGATTGAGATTATTTATGAGGATTAGTTCCCCGATGAACATATGTTCCTCATTTCTTCACAACATCCTTGGCATGGGGATATCATTGTTTATCTCCAGAATTCTAAATTTCCCTTCTCATTTTCGAAAGATGAGCGTCGAAAGTTGCGTCACTTGGAAAAAAGTTATCTTATTATCGGTGACACTTCGTATTGTCGTGGGGTCAACTCAATCCTTAAAAATTGCTTAACTCTCGAAGAGGCTAAGGTTGTGCTGAATGATTGCAACATTGGAGCTTGTGGTGGTCATTTATCTGGGCTTGCTACAACTCAAAATATTTTGCATTCCGGAGATTTTTGGCCCTCAATTTTCAAAGATTGTGTTGAGGCGATCAAAAAATGTCATCCTTGTCAAGTTTATACTCGGAAGATGCACGCTCATCCATCTCTTCTCTTTCCAGTTACTACTGTAGGTCTGTTCACTAAGTGGGGAATTGATTTTACTACTTATAACTCGCCTTCGGCAAAATTTCACAAGTACATTATTGTAGCAGTGGACTACTTCACCAAGTGGGATGAGGTTATTCCTACTTTCTCAAATGATGGTGAAATAGCAACCCTATTTCTGTTCAACCATGTCATTTCTCGCTTCGGTATTCCCAAAGATATTGTCACTGACCATGGCAATCATTTTTAGAACTCCATGATGGCTGAATTGGCTCTAAAATTAGGTTTCTAGCAGGAGCATTCGTCTTCGTATTATCCCCAGGCAAATGGGAAGGTTGAAGCCGTGAATAAATCCTTAAAGGTTATCCTTCAAAGTAAAATCAGTAAAGCTAGGTCCAATTGGCATGCCATGTTGTATCCTACGCTTTGGTAATATCAGATTTTAGTTAAGACTACAACCAAGTTCACTCCTTTCCAACTAGTTCATGGTTTGGAATCGATCTTTCTTGTTGAGTTTGAGGTTCCTTCCCTTAAGCTGGTTGTTGAGCTTCTTCCTGACACTTCAAGTCTCTAAGAATTCCTTGTCTATCTAGAACATCTCGATGAGCAGTGTCGAGATGCAGCTACGATTAACGAGGCCCATAAGAAAAGAGTGAAAGTTCAGTATGATAAGGCGGTCAAACCTAGGGTTTTCTCTGAAGGTGACCTCGTTTTGGTCTATGATCAGGACAAGGATTCCTTGGGGGCAAGGAAATTCAAATCCATGTGGTATGTCCCTTTCATTGTAAAAATATTCCTTAAGAATTGAGCTTATGCTTTGGTTGACTTTGACAGAAACAAGCTGGCAGAGCCTAGAAATGGGCTCTATCTTAAAAAGTATTATGCCTAGGAAGTTGCCTATCATTTGCTTTGGCTGTATATATTGTAATTTTGTGCATATTTGTTTATTGATTCTGGTGTGACCTTGATGTTTTTTATCTTCTTTGGTAGGTGTTTATGGATGATATGAGCCATTTTGGCTTTGCTGATAGTGCTAGTCGACATACCCAGAACCTTGCTTCCGCGGCTTGGGTAATCTACTATCCATCCGGCCAGTTGCTAGTCTCAAGGAACGTATGTATTGGTCCTGCTTCGAATAATGTTGTAGAATATACTATCTACTTTCAGAGTCAATGTGTCTTGGTATCGGTTCGTTATTAGTGTACTTCGATACAACTAGTGGTTTCACAGTTGAATAACATCTATTGTGTCTGACATCCATTTCTATATCATTTGTTTCTGATAGTATGTTTGTCGAAAAGATCATTTAATTATGTTACATACATTCACATTCCACGTTCTGAAAATTCATTTGCAGATTCATTAGCTAATCAAGCAATTGATTGGCATATTAATCATTCATTACATTAAATATGAAAAAACATCAATAATCATTGTATATATGAGACAATGAAATCATAAAATAAATATATATATAGATCAGAGTCGTGTTCAAAATATACAAAAATTGGATGATTATTTCCTACAAAATTAGGGATTATGCCCGATCATGTCCATCATAAAAACATATCAAAGTCATCCAGTCATCCTAAAAGTCTATGTTTGTGGGCCCTGCCATGGATAGGTATCACAAAAAAACACTATGGCAGTAGCCACAAGGCGGAATAGTCACACCCAATCGCGTGGTACACTAAGCACATGTCTCTGAACTGACTCAGGGAGGTCCTCTACTGCATCCATAGGGACATGGTGGGTCAAACCCTCCAAGTTCCTCTGAATAGCATGGAGAACTCTCCTAGGGTCCTCTACAACATCCTTGACCTCTCTTCTGCGGTGCCTATGCCTTGGGAAGCCCTCAGGTTTGACTAGTCGAACATCTATAACATGATCAATAAATTTGTAGGTCAATTTTCCTATCAAAAAGATTTGTTCATTTTCACATTTTTATTGAAAATACAAAACACAAAATAAATAAAAAATCATTTAAATTTGATCTTACCAATATCTCCCCATGTTGCACCGGGTGTCAAGGGCGGATCAGCATCTCCCCTGAAGTCCATGTCAGCATAGGGGTAATCCTCCATGAATATAACTTGTTCTCTCCACCATAGGAAGAACTCGTCATCCCAGGTAGTTCTAGGGACATCGTCACCCCCTAGCCTCTTCATCAGGTCAGCCCATTGTGCTATATATGGATCTTGTGGGCCGCTGATAGTAGAGATCACTTTGGGTTGAAGCCCTAGAATCCTCTCAAAGAAGAATGTGCATAAAATGGTCCCATAACCAAAATGTTTAGTTTTATTCTACTGAATGAAGGTTAGTTATTTCTTCAAATTGGTTAACAAGGCAGTGCACCAATCATATAAAGTAGTCAGGCATTCAATTTCCAAACTCATGTTCCCACGTGAGGCTTGGTGCAATGAAGCCATTCCGGCTACTCTCGCTATGGTGAAAAGAATAATCTTCATGTGCATCCTTGCACATCTGTAATTGGGATCTGGGTCCCAACCTTTGAGTACCCTCAGCACAGTATATTCGAATGTAATCCTCAACATTCAACCCTCTTGTTGGCTTGCCTTGTAAATTTATTGGTTCTCCCCTTCGAGAGAGTCCAGATATAAAATATATGTCTTCAATCTCGATTATTAAAGGCATTTAATCAATCATGAAGCAGTCCTCCTCTAGGTCCCAGTAATTGACAATCATTTCAAGCAATTTGGTGTTCATTTTCATATTTGGCATCTTAAAAAACTTGAGAAAACCACATCCTTAGACTATATATAAGGAGAGTTGATCCTCCATTACCTCATTGTCAATTGTGATATTCTCCCTCTCTCTCTAACTAATGTTCATCCTGAATCAATTCATCAAAAAACCCATTAGATTTTTATTTTAAAATTTCATTTTGTGCATATGTGAGTTTCTTCTTACATAGTCGCATCTAGGCGCAGGTTCAAAATTATGAACCCGCATATACGCAGAGGGTTTATTAAAAAACTTAAATCCTATGGTGAAATTCACAAAAAAAATATTTGAATTGATAATAAAATTGATTACTAATCTGATTAAGAAGATTACCTGGAAGATTTGGGTTGATTCGACTGAGAAATGGTACAGATTGAAGTTGGGAATTTTTTTCTCCAAAGTTCTTTCTCAATTTCTCTAATGCACAAATGACCAAATGTGAGTTCAAAAGGCCTTTTTATGCAGAAAATTCAAATTGTTT
This sequence comes from Pinus albicaulis, assembly GCA_034641835.2. Taxonomy (NCBI): domain Eukaryota; kingdom Viridiplantae; phylum Streptophyta; class Pinopsida; order Pinales; family Pinaceae; genus Pinus; species Pinus albicaulis. Next base: position 593,305,276 of record CM076580.1, read on the forward strand.
TCAAAACCCACTTGTCTAAAGTTTTGTGTTTAATTTTTTAATTTGTCCAAGACTTTATGACCTTTTGGCTTGTAAGTGTTGGGATAGGTTGTTTTCAGGTCCATATGATGATTTCGAGATGATTCCGTCACTGCTTCAATTCCATGACCGCTGACATCTCATGGCAGGTATTGTGTTCAGAATTGGCATATAGGTTAGGGAATTCACTTTCCCTTGCACTTATGCATACTAGCCTCCATACTGAAATATTTACATATGGTCAACTCCATCATGTTGTGATCATTACACCATTATCACTTGCCAACTTATAAATCATGATATGATGGTAGATCCATCCTTTACATGGTCTTCTTAGTTATATCCTCACTAGCATATGCCGCACATGCTGCAAATTGTGTAGGCTCGGGAGTCTTCTTTAGTCCCGCCATGACTTATGTGACGAAGTTTCATTCTTCTTCTTATTTGTTATCTTTTTGGCTTTATACCCTAGAGGCTCCCATTTTATGTTTGAGTTGTTTTTCTGCATTGCATATTGACGATTTGTATATCTTGGCCTTAAGATGGCTTCACTTGGACTCGTGTATAAGCCATCTTTTTTACCATGTCTTTCTGCAAAGTCAGCCTTGCAATCACTTAGCCTCTGCAACTTGACACCTTTTTCCCATGGACGGAACATTCCTCTTAGTGTCATTTACCAGTTTCGCCACCTTGCATTGAGCATAGGATTGTTCCTATCCCAGGAACTAGAGAATATGTTCATCAACACTCATTCTATCCACTGTACTATAGGCATTCTTTTATTATTTTTTAGGCTTTCAATATGAAAAAGACAAAAAAATCAAATATCCGAAAAATAGTGGGATCGGGACATTACTTCCATAGTTGATGGAAGCTAAGATTTAGTTGTGTCACCCTTGAACAAAGAACAAAAAGCTAAGTATTTTCTCCATTTTAGGATGGGCTTTGTTTTGACTTAGGAGAAGCCATAACCTTGTTATCGAGTCAGTACTCCCCTGGTTGGTTATATCTTCCAATCATATGGAGGGTTTTTTCGTGCCTCCTGCATGATAAGCTTATACAAAGTTATCATATGCTTCCATAGTGAAAATGTGGCATGATTTTGTTCAAGTGAATTAAACCTGAGTCAGCCTTCCTGTGGTGTCTCTTGACTCATTTTTCAGTCTTCCGTCCCCGGTCTATCAAATTCTTGTTCTATCACATCAACTATTTGGTCCTTTTCTCATGTTGGTTTGATAAGGTCTCCATTGACTTCTTACCAGCGGGTTTTTCTCTTATCAACTTCAACAAATTGCTTTGAGAGTAAAACTAGAGCCACACCCTGGCCCTATTTACATTATTGATAGGTGACCTTGTGCTCAACATTTGATCAACACCATGGGTCTTTGACTGAGTGGTTTCCCTTGTGTTCGACTTCGGCTTTCATTATCACACCTGGGATTCATGCAGTACCTTGGTTTCCATTTGACCCTATCAGTGGATTCCTCACCTCTTTGTCAATTTTCATTATTGGTTGGTTTAGAGGGTTTGTGTCGTATGCTAGCTACATTTTTTGCATGTCAGAAATGTGCTTCGGGTTGGTTACTTCACTTTTATTCATATGATTCCTTCCAAATTTTGGCCTGTGGGTTACACTCATGTTGGCTTGATATGGGATGCCTTAATGCCTTCCTACTAGCAGATATTTTCCCATTGACTCCAACACATTTCTCTGGGAATAATGTCTAGAGTCATTTTTGTCAGTACCTTAAGGTTTTCACTCATTAGTGGCAAATTCCTTCGCTATCGACAGTGAGAATACATCAATGTCTCATGATTGGTAGATTCTATCAAGTGTTCGACTTCAACTCATTCATTCGCACTTGTTAGAGTGTATTTGGGTACCTTGACTCTCATCATCATTATTGGTGAGTTGTCTCGTGTTTGTTAACAGTATACATATCCATACATCAATGATATACATCAATGATGGTTACTTCACTTTTATTCATCCGATTCCTTCCAAATTTTGGCTTGCAGGTTATACTCGTGCTGGCTTGATATGGGATTCCTTTTTGCCTTCCTACTAGCAGATATTTTCCCATTGACTCCGACACATTTCTCTGGGAATAATGTCTAGAAGCAGGAAGCTCCAATTTGTATGCCATAGTACCAATATTTTGCAAAACCTTGTAAGGACCATAGTAATTTGACGATAATTTATTATCCTTATTAGCTTGCTTGAGGGACATTTGTTTGTATGGTTGTAGCCGTAAAAATAACCAGTCTCCCACATCGAAACTTCTCTTACTGCGATGTTAATCTGCCTGTTGTTTCATTCGATTTCGTGCCAAATTTAGGTTATCCTTTAAGAGTTGGAGAACTTCTTGTTGATGCTCGATGTGATCCTCCACTACTTAAACCCTAGCATTTTCCCTTAAAGAAGATGTGATGGATGGTGGATGATATCCATAAAGTGCCATAAATGGGGTCATTTTTGCTGCAGTATGGAAGGAAGTGTTATACCACCATTCAACGAGAGGTAACCACTTGACCCATTGTGCTTTCTTATCAGATACAAAACAACAAAGATATCCTTCCAAACATTTATTCACTATCTCTATTTGACCATCGGATTGAGGATGATAAGATGAGCTATGAGCTAGTTGAGTACCCAAACGAAAAATAATTCCATCCAAGAATTTCACCGCCAAAAATGGGATCCTACATCACTTACAATAATCTTCGGGTTTCCATGTAGCTTTTGAATTGTTTCCATAAATGCAGTAGCAATTGTACTCGCTTTAAATGGATGAGATAATGCACAAAAGTGTGCATACTTGGTAATTCTATCAACTACCACCATGATGACACACCTTCTTTTGGACTTAGGTAAACCTGTGATAAAATCCATTGAAATCTCCTCCCAACGTTGACTTGGAATGGATAAAGGTTATAGAAGACCCGGGGTCTTAATTGTCTCAACTTTATTTTGCTGGAAAACCAAAACTTCCACCACAAACTTTTGAATATCAGATTTAAGGCCATCCCAAAAAAATTCTTTCTTCACCCTATGGTAAGTTTTTAAAAATCCTGAGTGTCCTCCTGAAGGAGAAGTGTGCAATTCCAAAAGAATATTTTGTTTTAGTTGGGAATTCTTGCAAATATATAAGCGATCTTTGTACCATAAGGAATCATTTTTCCAACTATATGTATCAGATGTACTAGGATCTTGCTGCAACTTTTGAATGAGAGTCCACACTTCTTCATCCTTCTTCCATTCATCCCTTGATCTAGTTATCCAATCTGGTTGGATAATTGAAATGGCACAAAGCAATGCTTCCACCTCTTCATCCTTTCTTGAGAGTGCATCTGCAACAACATTTAGCTTCCCTTTTTTGTATAAGATTTCAAAGTCATAACCAAACATCTTTGTGACCCATTTTTTCTGCTCTTCTGAATATATTCTTTGTTCCAAAAAGTGTTTAAGACTATCTTGATCAGTTTTTACCTTGAAATGTCTTCCCATTAGGTAAGGTCTTCATTTCTTTAGTGCATGTAATATTGCCAACATTTCCTTCTCATAAATAGCCTTTTTTAAATACTTTCCTTTGATTGAACGACTTTCAAAAGCAATGGGTCTTCCTTCTTGCATTAAAATAGCACCAATTCCATTTCCTGAGGCATCACATTCCACAATAAAGGTTTTTGTGAAGTTTGGCGTAGCTAAGACTGGTGCTAGGCACATTGCCTCTTTAAGATGTTCAAAGGCCTTAGTTGCTTCCAGAGTCCATGAAAATGCATATTTATTCAATAATGTTGTTAGAGGTGCTTCTATTCTCCCATAATTCTTAACAATATTGCGATAATACCTTGTTAACCCAAGAAATCTATGCAACTACTTTATGGTTGTGGGGACTTTCCATTCCTTAATGGCTTTAATTTTTTTAGGGTCTACCTTGACACCCTCATGAGATACAATATGACCCAGATATTCCACCTCTTGTACTCCAAAGAAACATTTGGATGTTTTTGCATATAATTGTTTCTCCTCCAACAGTTTGAGCACCCTGTCAACATGTTGAACATGATCCTTCCAAGACGTGTTGTAGATTAGTATATCATCAAAAAATACTAGCACAAATTTTCTAATGAAGGGATTGAAAATGGAATTCATCAACCCTTGAAATGTAGAAGTTGCATTGGTAAGGCCAAAAGGCATGACAAAAAATTCATAATGACCCTCATGAGTTCGAAATTTTGTTTTCGGAATATCTTCAGTCTTCATTCCAATTTGATGATATCCTGAACGAAGATCCAACTTGGTAAAATAAATTGCTCCATGTAATTCATCCAATAATTCATCAATCATAGGAATGGGAAATTTATCTTTAAAAGTGAGCTTATTAAGCTCCCTATAATCCGGACACATGTGCCATAATCCATCTTTCTTATGCACCAATACTACTGGAGCAGAGAAAGAACTTTGACTAGGTTGAATTATACCAGCCTCCAACATTTCTGCAATCATACGTTCAATTTCTCTCTTTTGGACATAAGGATATCTGTAAGGCCTGATGTTTGGAGGAACACTTCTTGGAATCAAATGAATAGCATGATCATGATCACGAATAGGTGGGAGTCCTTTGGGAGTATCAAACACCTTGGAATGATTTTCCAAGACTTTTTGGAGATCTGGAGAAATAGATGATTTTGCTGTTGGAACTTCCAGTGAGCATAATTGTGCAATTACACCTTGTTGTTCTTTCTTCAGAAGCTTTTTCATGACATTAGAGCTTATTATCTTTATTGTCTTCCCTACGATACCCCATAATTTGATTTCCTTTCCTTCTAAAAAAAATTTCAAGAAAATTTCTTGAAAATTAAAAGCTACCATCCCCAAATATTGTAACCATTGTACTCCTAGTACAACATTAGCACCTCCCATTAGGATGGAAAGCATTGGACTATTTAATACATATTCCCCCATGGCTAGCTTGATATTATGGCATTTTCCAAAGAAATTTATAGTTCCTCCATTCACAACAATCACTTGACATTCTTGTGCTGGGTATAGGAAACAATTCAATTCCTTGGCTACCTTACAATGAATAAAATTATGGGTACTACCTGAATCAATCAACACTATTACCTTTTTCTTCTTGATATGCCCTTCTATCTTGAGAGTTTGAGGAGTGGTAATTCCTGCCAATGCATTACATGATATGGTCGTACTTATTTCTTCTTCTTCTAGGGTTTCTTCCTGGTGTATATCCTCTACTTTTGAAGTTTCTTCTTCATTTTCTTCCTCCTCTTCACAATCTATGTAAAATAATTTCTTCTACTTATGGCTTTAGTGTATTTTCTATCACAACTGTAGAAAAGCCCTTTTTCTCTTTTCTCTTCAAATTGTTCTAGTGTCAACCTTGTAGGTTGTGGAAGTCTAGGAGTAGCAACACTTCCATCTTTATAGATGTGAGTGGTAGGCTTCCTTGTTGCCATAATTTTACATTCAATTTTTCTTTCCAACCTGAATGCCTTCTCCAATGAATCAGGTTCCCAAACGTGGACTTCATGTTGGATGTTATCCTTTAAATTCCCTATGAAGACATCAATCCTGTGTTCCTCTGGAATATCAGTTACCCTTATATTCAAATTTTGGAAGTCCTCAATGTGCTCCGGCACTGAACCCTTTTTTCTGAGATTTATCAATTGGCTAAATAAGGTGTTGCTCTTTGTATCCTCATAATGTGCTATCATTTACTTCGTAAAAATTGATCAAGTGACAATTTTTTTACAAGAGCAAAGCCATCGATACCATACAAATGTATTTTCTTCTAAATGTAAAGTTGCAATGCGTACCTTTTATGTGTTTTGCACATTATTGAGATCAAAATATTGCTCCATATGTAGTATCCATGTTACGGGATCCTTGCAATCAAAATTCCTCATATCCATCTTTGGAATATGGTGGTTCTTCCATCCAACATTAGAGTTTATGAAATCACGATTAACATTTATTTTGTTCTCATCATGAGTTTCCTCTACTATCTTTTCGCCATAGGAAAAATTTCTTGTATCAACTTTGTCAAACCTTCCATGTATGCTTTTAGATCATTCTTCATGTTTTCCATGTTGTCTTTCATTTTTTCTTCCATGTCATCCATCTTAGCTTCCATGCCAGCTTAAATGTCATCCATCTTAGCTTCCACGCCTTTCTTCAAACCATATATATTATTATTCAAACCATCCATCTTCGCTTCCACGCCTTTCTTCAAAACTTCCATTTCATTTTTTTGTTGCTCTTTGCAAGAGCAAAATTTGGTGCACTTTCTCTTGTAATTTTGATAGATCATGTTGCAATTATTCATCTTCATGAGTCATAGTAGAGTACTTTGAGGGCTTCATGGGTGTTGAATTATTTTTAGCGGGCATTTTAGAACCCAATACTGAAATATATGCTCAATAGGCCCTTGGAATCACTTCAAACTTTTTTTTTTACACAAGACTTATGCAATTCGAAAAATAATACACACCTTTTTCTTGATTTTTAGGAGCTCGATATTGAAACTGAATTATCTTTGTGATTTCGGATTTTAAATATCTGAAATTTTTCACTGAGGTAGCCCTCTGAATTCTCTTTCGAATGCCACATGTCTGACCTGATTTGGATTCTTGAAGAAAAATTTGTGCCCAATCTCCTACGATGACCTAATTATAGACTGGTTCAATAGAGTGAACTTGTACGACTTTCCACGTGTCATTGTTTCCTCCTTTGGCTCTGAAATTTATAGGCAGGAAACTACAGTCCATGTAATTGTGGCCACTTTTTACAGAATTCTAATCTGATGCTCAAAGAGATAGTTATGAAAATTTTCCCATGAGCACCTCTTTGAGATGAAATTCGGGAGCCTGCAAAAGACCTAACTTCCACAGACCATATCTGCGAAAATATTGCAAACCAAGATCTAAAATTTTGCGATGATGTTCCTCAGGATTTAGGCTTCGCACCCTAAACATTTCAGCTTCTGAACCTTCGTAGAAAAATATTTATAGCGAAAATTCCATGATGACCTGTTTGGAGCAGTGAAACCCTAAAATCCAAGGCTCTGATATCAAATGTTGAGAAACCAGCTCCAAAAATAGAAGAAAAGATATATCAATGCCTTATAAATAATCTACTTCGAGGGGGAAACCTCCAATACATCACATGAATAAAAAATTCTTGGATGATACAAATGACAAAACCTCCTTTCTATATATAGAAAGCCATGGGGCCACAATGTAATCCTAGTGGGGCCACAATGTAATCCTAGCAGACCTAACAATAATAATTGAAGGGCACAATAATAAAAATATAGGGGTTACAGGGGTACAACAATAACAATAAGGGGGTTACACTAACAACAATAAGGGACTATACTAGTAATATAGGGACCTAACAGTTACTTCACTTTTATTCATTCGATTCCTTCCAAATTTTGGCCTGCAGGTTACACTCGCACTGGCTTGATATGGGATGCCTTAATGACTTCTTGCTAGCAGATATTTTCCCATTGACTCTGACACATTTCTCTGGGAATAATTTCTAGAGTCATTTTTGTCAGTACCTTAGGGTTTTCACTCATTAGTGGCAAATTCCTTCGCTATCGACAGTGAGAATACATCAATGTCTTTTGAATGGTATATTCTATCAAGTGTTTGACTTCAACTCATTCATTCACACTTGTTAGAGTGTATTGGGGTACCTTGACTCTCATCATCATTATCGGTGAGTTGTCTCGCATTTGTTAACGGTATACATCAATGACAAGCAATCAAATGATTTCTCACATGGTCGACTTCAGCTCATTTATTCCCATTGCGTAGAATTTTACCATAGTGATCTGTGAAGACCTCGAGTTTTCATCAGCATGATTTCATTCACTTTGACAGCTCCTTCAGTTTTCTGCTAGTGACACCATCCACCCTTATATGTTGCCGTTCATCATAGCAGCATTCTATATGTTGGCACCTGAGTTGCGTGCAGTACCACTTTTTCCACCACTTATGATTTGGTACTTGGAGATTCAGTTGTGACTTCAGTGATTAGATTTCTTTGCAGCATCATTGATCAGTCTTCTACATGTGATAATTTGACATTACTTTGATATACACTTTTGGGCATTGATCAGATGATTCACTATGTACTTTAGAGTTTTTGCTATACTCGTATACATATTGGATCCACTCCATAATTTTTATGCGGACATGATTTACTTTCACTGAGCATGGGTATGCTCACCTCAGACTAAGCTTAATTTTTTATTTCTTTCACTTGTTTTTGGCTGGCTGAAATCTGGTAAAGTCCTCTCAAGTCCTCGCAAGATTCTTTCTTATGCACATAATACATTTCGGCCATCATGTACCCCTTCTAACCTCATATATTAGGGGGCATCTTCTATAGCATCATTTATCACCTTTATATACTTGATGATCTATGTATTGGCCTTGGGCAACCCTTTCCATTCATACTTGTCCATATTCTTAAAAAACATTATTTTGAATTCCATACGTGACTCTGCCATGTCTTACACACGTGCAAACACGGGTCCACACATATTTGACCCTCATTTACAATTTAAAATATTAAAAAATATATAACTCCCTATATTTTTTGCAAGGTTTATGGGTTACACCAGAAGCCCACCTACAGGAGCATGTGGCCAAACAGTTTCTGAATTGAAAAAACTATTTTTAGGAAGTATAAATACACCTCATTGGGAAGGCCTAAGGAATAATATAGAAAGGCATTGATACTATAGCTTTTTATAGCCCAGATCAAGTTTGATTATCCTTATGTCTCCTACACTTCCCATGTTCAAGAAACCCTTGTTTCCTTCTCTGAGATGTTCCCCTCCTTTAAGTGACATCGTTTTGCACCTTTTATGGAAGAAGATTGTTGAGGCTTGGGCTGGACAGATCCGGAGGATAGTTTTTCTTGGAGTCATGGCTGATTTCAGGTGATATATCCATATATTTTACATACATAAATAAATAAGATTTGTCACATTCTTAATGTCATGATATTATATGTATCTTATACATTTTAATGATCTTGTAATTTTTAATTTCATGTTATCTCTTATAAGCTTATATGGTCTAACATACTGACATTTAATATATATATGTGTTGTAAAACTAGTCTATTTGCTTTTTCTTGTGTGAATTGTAGGTCTTGAAGCACGTGCAAAAGCATAGGGTTTGCACCCTGTGGGAATGGCCTCAAACGTAGGACATATGGGTAAGGTCATCTCTCCCTAGTTTACTAGTTTAAGCATTATGATTTTTAGTTTGATTGCTTCTTATTGTTGTATGGATTCCGCTCTGTTAGGTCCCTCAACCTCGACCTTAGGATAGTTTTTCCCGCAACAATGTAGGAACATTTCCCCCATCAGGGAGTGGTTAACACCCAGCAACAACAACCACCCCAAAATGATACGGGAGGAAACAACCACGAAATATGTATGGCTAGAGAAGATTTATTCTTCCAAACATGGAATAGGAACTATGAAACTCCCCCAAATATGACCCCTTTAGGTAAAAGTAGGAGCGCACATGTCGTGTCATTAACCATCTCGAAAGTACCTATTGAGCCCCTTCGAAGGACGATCAAAATACCAACCAGGTGCAAATGACATCATTCCAAAGCTTCTCATATTTATAGTATAGTGGATGAATTGACTCAATCTCCAACAACCATGTCAGCGTTGGAAGTCCAACAATCATGCCCAACACAGCGGAAGGCCTTACTTTTCTCTTTAGGCGCAATCGACCCTTCTGATTCTCGCATAATAGTTTTCGATCTAGAAAATGCAGGCCATAGCTTTCCTTATCTAGTTTCTTTCCAGATACCAATTTCAGTTCATAATATCACTATACATCGATGCATTGTAAACGAAGGATCATCCATGTGCATCATTTCCAAAATGGTTTGGAAAAATTTAGGATCGCCTGAATTGAAACCATCCGACATAATGCTTAAATCATACAATGGGCACCCATCAGCCCTCGTAGGTCTTTACCAAAATGTACCAATGAACCTGGCTAATAAAATAATCCTCATATACATTGAGGCCTTAGACGTGCAATTAGACTACAATATCCTCCTCAGGAATAGCTACATGTACATTATGACCATGGTCGCATCCTCTGTTTTTAGGGGGATGATGTTCCCGCATGAAGATAGTATCATCACCATCGACCAACTCACATACTACGAAAAGAAACTTGTGACCACTCTTTTACTACCATACATAGATACAACCATGGAAATTTTCACAAGGTATACAGAATTTTTCCTAGGCCAATTCAAACCATATACTATCCTAGGAACATTCCCAAGAGATTCCCCTATCATACCAGGGGAAGCCATGAAAAACATGGAGGCAGCGGTGTGCATGATGACCTCATCAAACACCAAAACCATCCCGAAACCAGAAACCAGTAGCAAGGATGTCAACACCACGGGTTCATGAGGCACAATAGTTGCTAAGGTTTTGCAAATGGGGTAGCAAGCTAAGTGGGCTTGATTGTGGGGAAAACTCCACAGTTAAGCGCACTTGAGCCAGAGGACTTCTGGGATGGGTGACCTCCCGGGAAGTCCTGGTTACCGGGTGCAAGCCCCGGAAGTGATGATTCACGCTATGTGATTCATTTCACTAGTTTCAATCCCATTTCTTCACCCCTGTGAGCATCACCCGATGCAATGAGTGCTAAGTGGACTATTCAAAAATCATGAGAAATTAGTCAATTACGACTACCTCTCATGGAAATGGTCATAGATGAATGACTAAATTAACGCAGTTGAATCCCAAAAATGATATCTAATATAATTCACTGCGGAAACCCCTCAGACATATTTTTCACCACAATGTAGCTTCTACAGTTATTCTATGTTTTAATAAAAAAAAATATTTTTGGTTTTTTTATTGTGTGTTCTTCGCTTCCTTTATTCTGACATTTCAATTTTTCAGATCTTGAGGGCCTCCCCCCAATATCCATTTCAATTTTTTAGATCTTGGGGGCCTCTCGCCAAGATCCAGATCAGTGGTATCAAATTCAGGTTATGAATCCATGAGAATGAGGGTTTGAAGCATATATCAATTTCAACTTTTTGCAACCATATTTAGGAAAATCCGTGCAAGTTCCATGACTTCCACATAACATTTTCTTGGGAAAAGCGGGAAGAATTTTTTTTTTTTCCATTTTTTTGTAGTGATTTTTTAAGCAGGGAGTTTCCAGAGAATATCTGAAAATATTGGTGCAATATTTTTATAAACAAATAGTAGATCTCGATTCCTTGCAAAAAACTAGTCGATTTCAAAAAAAAATTAGTCAAATCAGCATCCTGATGAGGGAGATATCATTGATTTAAAATGTATTGTGTTGCAAAAACATTTCTGACGAAAATTCATGGACGACGGCTCTCCTGTCAATGTTTACAGTTTTGTGTGCATAATTTCTGAGAAATGGTTATATATCTGAGCTCCCCTTGAAAAATCACCCAATTTCAAAAAACAAATTGGTCGAATCAAAGTGTTGACGAGGGATTTATCATTGATCTAAAATCAAATATTTTTTCCAAAATTTTGTGATTGTGGGACAATTGCAGCGCGAATCTGAGTTTCTAGAGCCTACAGATGGCGATTTCAATCACATGGGAAGATGCAGAATGATCATTATGTTTCCAAAAACATGTTATAATAAATATTATGAATTATATTGACCTATTTATGTCCATTTTAAATTTGGAGCAACATTCAAAGCGTTTCCCTTTGGAGGCGTTCCCTCCCACCGTACTTTGGTAGGCACCTACTTCACATTCACCAGTTTCAACATAGCAACGTTTGACTTGAGTTCTTTGGAGAAATTCCTTCCCACCCCAGGATATGTAGGCACCATCTACTTCATCAACAGTCAGCATCATGGTTATGGGTTAACCACACAAAACCCTTCTCTTCAGTGACTCTTCATATTCAACAAAGGCTTCTCAGGACGGAATGTCATGCAATGGATACCATTGCTTCTTAAGGAGGGAGGAATGATCCAAATGGAAATTGGCCTACACCCATGGTATTCATCCACCCATGTTATTTATCCGCCCATGGTATTGTAAGTGACATTTATGCATGGTATTCATTCACCCATGGTATGTATCCACCCATGGTACTCATCCACACATGGAATTTACCCATATTATTGTAAATGGCATCCACCCATGGTATTTATTTTCCCATGGTATTTTAAGTGACATATGCCCATGGTACTCATTCACCCATGCTATTTACCCACCCATGGAATCTACCTGTGGTATTGTAACTAAAAAATGCTATAAGTAACAAGTCACATCTTGTAAAATGACAGATTTTTCACCACAATGTAGCTTCTACATTATTCTATGTTTTAATAAAAAAATTTCTTTGTGTTTTTTTTTATTGTGTTTTTCTCTTCTTTATTCTGAAATTTTAATTTCTTAGATCTTGGGAGCCTCCCCCCCAAGATCCATTTCAATTTTTTAGATATTGGGGGCCTCTCCCCAAGATCTGGATCAGTGTTATCATACTCAGGTTACAAATACATGGGACTGAGAGTTCGAAGAATATTTCAATTTCAAATTTTTTCAGCCATATTTAGCAAACTCCATGCAAGTTCCATGACCTCCACATAACACTTTCTTTGGCAAAGCGGGATATATTTTTGTTTTTTTCCTTTTTTTGCAAGAATTTTTTAGGTGGCAAGTTTGTATAGAAGATCCAAAAATATTGGTGAAATATATTCAGAAACATATAGCATATCTGGATTCCTTGAAAAAAAACTATCCAACTTCAAAAAAACAATCAGTCGAATCGGTGTCGGGATGAGGGAGATATCGTTGATTGAAAATGAGCAGTGTTGCAGAAATTTTTCTGACGAAAATTCGTGGATGACGGATTTTATGTCAATTTTTGTGGTTTTGTGCACACAATTTTAGAGAAATTATTATAGATACGATCTCCCCTTGAAACATCACCCAATTTCAAAAAAAAAACATTGCACGGATCGAAGTCCAGACGAGGGAGTTATTGCTGATTTAAAATTAGCTATTTGTTTTCCGAAATTTTGTGAGGCAGGATAGTTGCAGCGCGAATCTGAGTTTCCAAAGTCTCCAGATAGTGATTTCAAACACATGGTAAGATGAATAATGGTTATTTTGTTTCCAAAAACATGTTATAATAAATATTATGAGTTATATTGACCGAGTTATGCCCATTTTAAATTTGTATCAGCATTCAGAATGGGTTCCCTTTGGAGACATGTCCTCTCACCCTTCTTTAGTAGGAACCTGCTTCACATTCATCATTTTCAGCATAGCAACGTTCAACTTGAGTTATTTGGAGATGTGCCTTCCCACCCCAGGCTATGTAGGCACCTGTTACTTCATCAGTAGTTAGAATCAAGGTTATGAGTAAAGAACACAAAACCCTTCTCTTCAATGGCCCTTCATATCCAGCATAGGCTACTCAGGAGGGAACTTCATGGTATGGAGAGCTTTGCTTCTTATGGAGGGAGGAATGATCCAAATGGAAAGTGGCCTACACCCATGGTATTCATCCACCCATGGAATTTATCCAGCCATGGTATTGTAAGTGACATTTATCCATGGTATTCATTCACCCATGGTATGTATCCACCCATGGTATTCATCCACACATGGAATTTACCCATCATATTGTAAATGTCATCCACCCATGCCATTCATCACCTATGGTATTCATCTCCCCATGGTATTGTAAGTGACATTTTCCCATCATATTCATTCACCCATAGTATTTACCCACCCATGGAATTTACCTGTGGTATTGTAACTAAAAAAGGTTATAAGTAACAAGTCACATCTTGTAAAAGGACATATTGTCCACCACAATGTTGCTTCTACAGTTATTCTATGTTTTAATAAAAAAATCTTTGTGATTTTTTTATTGTGTGTTCTTCTCTTAATTTTTTCTGGCATTTCAATTTTTTAGATCTTGGGGGCCTCCCCTCAAGATCCATTTCAATTTTTTAGATATTGGGGGTCTCTCCCCAAGATCTGGATCAGTCAAACTCATCTGGTTCCACGTCATCAACCACAAAATCATATTCATGTATGTCGACCAGCACGGTTAGGCCCAAACCCATTCCTCACGGCCTCACACAAAATAAATCCCCCTTAGAAAATTTTTTTCACTCTGATGAGGATATATTATAGGCCATGATGGAGCCATATTGTCTATGGGATGTTATGCATCACTGCTTTTTTTTTCTTCCAAAAGAAGCGTTCATGCCTAGTAGCACAAAAACCCAGGATATTTATGCCATTGAATCAAAAGACTTCCTAACATCAAGAAAAATAGATTGGTTCAAGAACCCTATCCCAGTGCCCGATGCGTTTGAGGAAGGAAATATGTCGAACATTTCGCCTACCATTAAGGTAAATATTTCGAAAAAATTAGGCAAAATTGAGGAAATCTCGTTGGGGGAAACATTCTCTCTCTAAGAATTAACCACATACATAACCCTATTACAATATTATAGGGACATATTTGCATGGGATTATTCAGAAATTCCAGTTTTAAGCCCCACCATCGTGGAGCATCATATTGACACGTGGCTCGACGTCTCCCCCATCTGCGAAAAACAGCATCAGTTACACCCATCTAAACCTGAAGCAATCAAACAAGAGATAGACAAGCTTCATAAATGCAGACTCATATATTTGATTTCTCACATGTCTTGGGTTTCCATCCCTGTACCCATCATGAAAAAACAGGGCACCATTCGAGTCTGTATCGATTTTTGAGACCTCAACAAAGCTTGTCCCAAAGACAAATACCCCACTCCATTCATCGACCAAGTCATCGATGCTTGCGTAAGTCATGAGGCCTTATCCTTCATGGATGGATTCTTGGGGTACAATAAAATTTAGATCCAAAATACGGATCAGTACAAGACTGCATTGACTACCCCTTGGGGCACATTCACATACTAAGTTTTTCCATTCAGTCTTAAAACTGTTGGAGCCACTTTTCAGCGAGCTATGAACTATATCTTCCACAACCTGGCTCACCTCATCCTAGCCTATTTGGAAGACCTCATGGTAGATCCAAGAAGTGAGTTGACCATTTGGAAAATTTTCATATGGTATTTCAACGATGTCGGAAATATAACCTACGCTTGAACCCTCTCAAGTGTTTATTCTCTGTTAATGCAGGTAGACTGTTAGGATTCATAGTATCTCAGCAAGGACTCAGATTCAACCCCCTCAAGGTTTAGGCAATCAAAGAGGTACCACCACCCAAAACATTAAAGCGGCTTCAAAGTATGCAGGGTAAGGCCAACTTCTTACGACGCTTCATCCCTGACTATGCCACTTGCGCGCAAAGCTTCCTACATCTTCTCCATCAAGACATTCCTTTAAAATGGGATGATCAGGCTCAAAAGTCATTTGAGGCACTAAAATACACCTTTTCTTCATCCCCCTTGATTAGCCCACCAAATTACGACAAATACTACAGATTATATTTGTATGCATTAGATACAGCCATCGTCGGGGTGCTAGTTCAAGACATACCAGACAACAAAGAGCACATAATTTAATATGTAATCAAAACCTAGTCATCCCTGCCTTGAGGTATGAGCCAAAAGAAAAAAAATAGCCCTAGCCCTAGTACAAGCAGTACAAAATATTTTGCATTACATCATCCTCAAGACCACTCAGTCATAGCAAATATCAACTCCATGTGATATTTTCTAACCCGCCGAATGATGAACTATAAGTATGCCCGATGGATAGTTATACAGTATGAATTTTACCTCCTATTAAGCTCCCCTAAGAGAATAAAAGCACTCATCTTAGAATATTTCATCATCGATATCCCTAATGAGACCCAAGGATCCCCCGCTAATGACTCGTCATCTAATGAACATTTTTTCTTAGTAACGACAGAGAACCCTTGGTACGGAAAAATCCTTATTTTTCTATGAACCAAAAATTTCAAACCCCAACTCATACGTGACGACTGAAGGTGTATACACAATCAGGCCCCCAGATACCTCCTAATGGGGGACGTCCTTTATCGATAAGGCGTCAACACCATCTTACATTGGTGCCTCACTCACGACCAAGATGAGAAACCCTAGATGACTTCCATAGTGTGGCTTGTGACGGTCATCTCTCTGGTATGGCCACCACCCAAAATTCTTATGTGATGATTATTTTTGGCCCACCTTATTTCACAGTTGCATACAACCAATCAAAAGGTGCGAGCGACGCCAATGTTACACTCATAAGGTGAGATCCCCTCCAACTCCCTTGCACCCCGTAATCGTAGCAGGCCCCTTTTGCAAATGGGGCATCAACTTCATGACTTTAAATTCCATGTTGTCAGGAAACCATAAAAACATCATAATAGTCGTCAATTATTTCACGAAATGGGTAGAATCCATGCCCACATACAACAACACCGCAGAAACCGCAACCTACTTTTTCTTCAACCATGTCATCACATGGTTCGGTGTACCCAAGAAGTTAGTATCTGACCATGGAAATCATTTCAAGAATGAAATAATTCAGGGGCTTTCCCAACACCTTGGTTTTATGCACGAATTTGTGTCACCATACTACCCCCATTCCAATGGCCAGGTAGAAGTTGTTAACAAAGTACTCAAAATAATGTTACAACGCATGGTAAACAGCAAAAAAACCAACTGGCACCATATGGTGTTTTCAGCCTTATGGACGTACCACACAATGGTCAAATCATCAACAATATTTACACCTTTCCAGTTGGTATACGAAGTGGAGGTCGTGCTTCCCATTGAAAGCGAAATCCCCAACTTGCACGCAACCATCGAGCTTCTCACTAATACTCAGCCCTTAGAACAACGATTGGTGCAATTATAACTTGTAAATGAAAGTTGGCGAGAATATATCCAACATAATGAAGCTCATAAGAAAAGAGTGAAAGAAAAATTCAACCACAACATCACCCCTTGCTCATTCTTCAAGGGGGAGCTAGTCCTCTACTATGATGTTGCAAAAGAAGACTTAGGACCCGAGAAGTTCGAAGCATTATGGAAGGGTCCTTACATCATCAAAAAATTTCTCCTCAAAGGTGCATACATTTTGTTAAAGCCTGACTGTACATCAAGAAATTTCACCCATAAGGCGGAAAGCCTGAATACCCTAGAGTAAAAATGAATGTAACATAAAAAAAATCATGATGATCACAAACATCATGGACTTGTTCTAAAAACAATGCTCTTTTGTCACAAATGGATCGTCAGCCCATCTACTATTTTGTATTCACTGATGGATCCTCTCGATGGTCACAAAATTTAGTTACCGCCGCCTGAGCCATATACTCTCCTAACCGATCACAATTTCTCTCCAACGAAGTATGTATCAGGTCAGTCACAAACAATCAATAAAAATATGACACAGTCATCTAACTGTTGAACGATGCCTCCAACCAAGGCATCAACCATTTACATGTATTTCTTGATTCCTAGTTAGTGGTATCACAGAAAGCCAAACCTTTCAAGTACAGGATTCATGCCTTTTTAGGAAGTACCTACATGCATGACAGTTGGTCTGCCACTTTGATCACATTACATTTACACATATACCAAGAGATCAAAATCAAGTATTCGATCGCATATCTAACCATGTCCTAGACTAGAATGCATCTCGTATAAACCATCGACGATTAAGCAATACCATTATAAGTAAATAATCCATCATAAATATATAAAAACATCATAAAAATAACCATAGACACACCATAAGATCTGCCAAAAATAAATCTCAAATATATAAATAAAAAAATATGTGTCCCAGTATACATCAAAGCAAGACCACTGACTACCAAGTCAGCCAAAAATATAGATCACCAATATAGGGAAGCATCCTCATAATGGATTTTTTCCCTGATCGTACATCATCTCTAGGGTTAATCCCTACTAGGTGGGTCCTCTCGAACCACATGAGCACCTGGCGCCAATATCGAAGCATAAGCTGATGCAGCAAGTGATGTTCAGTGCAAAGCAGGGCAATGTGCCCTCTCTTGGACCATCACTATCTCTAACCAAATGTTGGCCAGGTTATCAAAAACCCTGGTCAGAAAACCATGACTCAAACTCTCCAGCCGACTCCAAGAATCCTTGTAATCCCAAAAACAAGAATTTGTAGCCATAGCATGAGCTCCAACATCTGTCACCTGAGCCTCAGCTCCTACCAGATGAGCCTCAACATCCACTGCCTGGGCCTTTTCTTCCAACACCCGAGTCTTGCAGCAACCAAAAGTGCCTCCAACACTGCCACACGCGCCTCTGTAGTCTCTATGCGGGCCAAACGAACAGCATCTTCGCTGGTAGCTGCAACACTGCTACCATCCCCAGAGGGACAACGTGCAATGATATTCCCCTTAGGCTGGGCTTGACCCATACTAGCTGTAACCCTCCTCCTAGGCTCATGGCCTACCAAGCGAGCAATGGAACACCTTGTCTTCCCCACATCTGCAAAGGAAACCAAATATAGTATCAGTGTCACCATCAGCAACATATATATACATACACACAGAATGAAACTATAAATGCATAAAACATAAAAGATCATACATGTCAGTCCCCACGCATAATCAGGAGGAAGACCCATGTTCGTGTCCGCCCGAAAGTCAACACCCACATACGGAAACTCAAGGAATAGCTTAGTGTTTGAAGCAAACCATGCCTCAAACATTTCATTCTAGTATCTACCTACATCAACCCCCACCAATACGGGGCATCACAGGTGCTCATCGATGCATCTGAGGATCTCTCTGAGGGCTAAGAGGCACCAGAATAAAGGTTCGTAGCATCATGACCTGTACATACATAATAAAATAGAGGATGCTAGCATAGAAAAAGGTCTTCGCCGCACCACTCTGTGCCTTGGCCAACTACATGACCATACCTTAATATAAAAATATGACCCAACCATATAACTGACCCGAGTGGAGCTGGTGCAACACCATGATATGCGGTCTTGATACTCGGTGAGGTGACGATGACCCCAACAACTAAACTATCATCATGAGTGTTGCTCGCTCAGAAAAATATGTAACCCAACTCACTCGAACACAACCCTATGAGATGGGGTTGTGCCCATAGTGACCAGCCTCCTCAGCCCACTCATGTATGTTCACTCCCCTAGCAGGGAGTGGATGAGGGATATCATCCCCCTAAGGAAAAAGGCTTGTTACAAATTAAATATTAGGCTCAGGCTCTATCCTTAGTTCTCCCTGGTGGAAAAAAATCATGCATCACCGCCTATTTCAGCACCTAACTAGGAATCACAATAATGCATCCTGGGACCTCAATATGGGGCTCTCAAAGAACTCCAAAAACCCATATTGTGCCAAAGTCTCTCGAGCACGCGGGTCCTGCACTAATGTTGTGCGATGGATAAGCCAATATCTCTCTCTCTCTCGACAACATCCTGCCACCAAGGACACACCAACAAATGTCAGTTTTGCAAAAAAACCATCAAATTAAGTAAAACCTGACACCCCACACTTTTGATCCATTAGTGTGTGTTGACTTTAAGTTTTTTCCCAACACGAGCCCACGGCACATCGCACTAAAAATTTGGTACCACATGCGGTCTCCACATAAAGAGAAATCCTTTGTACAAAGATCGTGCGCACTATCTTGGATCACCCATGCAGCCCTACCCAAAATTGGAAAATATTCTGTAGAAGATCCCACTTGTATGGCCCACCCGGAAATGAAAGTGAAAATTTAAATAGAAGGAGATTTTAGCTCCTACCTAACACTATCCGCGTGAATCTCAGGTACTCTAGCTGACCACAATGACAAGAAAAGCTCTAAAAAATGGCTCTACCCTTAAACACTCAAAAGGCACAAATGACATAAAAATAGGCCACATTAACCTATACATCACCCTTTTTACCATTTTTAGGAGCCCATAACTAGAGCTCAAAGTATCCAATCACAAAACTGAGAAACATAGTGATCAACACTTCATCATGTTCGATCTAGACCTCATAAATCTAGGTTTCATATCAAGTTATTTTTAGGCCCAACACCCACCCACTCCATACTACAGTGCAGGTACACCCGCTCTTATTTCTTTGAATTCAAGTTATTTTAAAATATTTGTATAAAAAATATTCTTTTACTTGTATTATTGGTCGCAGATGTTGTAGACACGCCAAATCATCATACGTACTAGACAACAACAGTACAAGGGAAGGTATCATTCTATCCTCAGCATGATAGGATTACCTAAAAAGCTTTGTATATCCTGACATCATTTTTTCAGAAGAATAAAACCATAGGTTTCATTCACCCAACCTTGTTTATCATCACCCCACCTTGCACATGATAAAAACCGTTGCAGGTCGGTAGAGAAACACCTTCCATGGCATCCATCACTCATGTAGACCATACGTCAATATCTGGAGCCATGGCCACAAAATTCGGCCCGGGAACCATTTCATGTTTGTACATCCATGATAAAACATCAGTCAGTTTTATTCATCACATGTCAAAACCCTGTTCTCGGACCACCATTCTCTACAACCGAATCAACAAAAACACATCACCTCGTTTCACATTTGGCCTATTACACCCTCATAAGCATAACCCATTTGTGACATTTCATTCGACTCATCACCCTCACACCAAGACAAGCCAATGGGGCCCCAAACCTCAGCAAAATGCACTTCTCGCATCATCACGTAGGATCATACATGTTAATGGTGTAATATTCCCAATTAGCCCCAGCTAACAGGAATATACAATTTTGTTTCATTTTTCTGTTTCAAGAATAAAATTGTAAGGGAGGATCAATAAAAATCCTAAACAGCAAAATAAATCAATGCCACATGTGAACAAAGTCAAATCTGGGCTATTTACATAAGCACACTTAGGTGTGAAAGAGGTTGGATCATTTGACCAATTCAACCAGGACCAAATCAACAGCGTTGTCTAGATACAGTAAATCTCCTAGATGCACAGTGCAGTTTTAGTTGGAGGCTCCACATGTGAAAGGAGCTTAATTATCAAGAGGGTTTAGGTTTTGGCAGGGCTTTCATCTTATAAATGGAAGAGGATGACAGCAGAAGAATGTTGTTGATTGAGTATATTTCTGAATATATTTTCCATTTAGACATATATCATTCTCTGTTGTTTAGCTGAGGATAGTGTTGTTTAGCACTAGGGTGTTCCTGTTCGGGAATCCCACCTCTTCCATTGAGTAGCTATTGGAAGCGTCTTGCTAATATTGTCCACTATCAAGCATTTGGCCAAGCTCATCTTCCAACTACAAGTCAGATCATGTTGAGCGTTTGGTTGTCCTTGTAAGTTGCAGCAAGTGGAGGCTAGATCTACTCAGATCTAAGCCAATATAGTGCCTCTTTTCAGTGGGAAAGCCATCTATCCCCTTGACAAGAGAGTATTAGATCTTTGGAGCTGCATTTTTAGATCTTGGCATCAGGCCAAACCAGTGCTAGAGCCTACAGCGCATTTTACCTTCCAGGACTGCGTTATTTGCAAGTGTACAGTTGCAGGACGTTTTGACACACATTTGGAGGAGATATCTCTGGTGTTGGGGTTCCGCCCTTCACTATGGTGATCCATGTATTATACTTCCAATCCATGTTCTATTCAAATCTGATCTTCTTCTATTGTATTCATTTTCAGAAATTTTTGAATACTACTACAGATCTGCAACTTTAGATCTCAGATCTACTCTTTGTGTCTCATGTTTTGCTCAAAACCCCAAGGGGAATTGTAAAGGAGCTCTTCTAGTGTACAGATATGATATGGATCTAATATTTTGTACACAGATTTTCTCTAGATCTGGATTGTAATATACAGTTGCTGTAGCTCTTAAAAATAATGTTATCAAACTATTTTTTCAGTCAATACATGTGTTGCAGCCCCTCTTTTTGAGGAATTTCTTCTATTCTTGTCTTCTAAATTATGTCATACATTGTATGGGCCTCAATATGGATCTGATTTATTGTTGTATATATTAATGTTGAGCCTTATTATTGGTATCCTATTTTTTCTCAAAAAAACTGCGTTATTTTCCTGCAGTATTGTTGCATATTGTTGCAGCCCCATTCTTGGGTGTTTTCCAGCCATACTAGGTGTGGGAGGTCTGTTTACCTCACCTAGTTTGATTTTTTTTTTCTCTCCTCTTGGATTTAGATGCGAGATCTTCAGATCTAAGGGATCCAAGAGCTAAAAATTCATTTCAGTGCACATACTTTTGAAAAATGTGTTATTTTAGCAGGCATTGATGAATCTTCTCTTTTGGGGATATTACAGTGGTATCAAATCAATCATCTTGGCACAGCCTGTGATTTTCTTCCTTAAAGAGCCAGTATGTCTTTAGAATAAGATGAGCCTCTCACTAATAGAGAGAAGAGGTACCTGAGAAGAAGACAGAAGAAATTTTATTACACCAATGATGACAAAGACAAGGGAAAAGCCCTTGAATCTGGAAGTGATGAAGATGGGAAGGAGTTTGCAAAAACCCTTCTGAAATCCATGCAAAATCTTGCTAGAGAGATAAACGAGATGAGATTGGATAGGATCAAGGAATATCCTAGGATATTTCATCCTGGAGAAAGCTCTGGCGTGTCTCACCACTGGAATGATCAACCAGTGAACCAGCCACAGGCTCCACAATGCTCTACCATGCCTACTTTTTTGGCTGTGGAAAATGAAGGGCCTCATGAGCAAGCATCCCTTGAAGAATAATTTGAATAATATGAGTCTCAGAATTAGAGATTCAAGGACCACTTGAGTTTTCAAGAGTTTTGTCACCTCAAGGAAAAAATAAGACCAAGGCATCAGCATAGAGATGGTGGATTCACTCAGAATCGTGATCGACATCACTCTATGGGCAGATTATTTTTACCTAAGTTTGATGGGTCATCCACTTGTTCTACCAAAGCATGGGTAGAAAAACTAGATATTTACTTTCAGTTGAACAAATTCCCTGAGATGGAAGCTATCAATATTGCAGCGCTACACTTTGAAGGTCAAACACACAACTGGTGGTTCCATGGGTTGTCTAATTGGGTCATGCCAATGTGACTGCCTATTCTAAGTTCACTAGAAGACTGGTGGACAGGTTTTACAAAAAGGATCTAGAAGCACCTTTCATGATCCTTGCAAATTTGAAGCAGTCAGACAATACAGAGTCTTACATCTCTGAATTTTTTAGATTAGATGTTATGGTTCCTGATTTGTCTGCAGCAAGGAGGGTGTACATGTTCATCGATGGCCTAGATGAACCTCTACATGGGTTGGCTAAATATACCAAGCCCACTACCTTGCATGATGCCATTAATAGGGATAGAGACCTTCAAGATGCCTTGCCAAAACCAAAGGCAAACTTTCAAAACAAGCCCTCTTTTCCTTCTAAAGGAAAGGAAGAGAAAGTTGATCCCTCAAAGGGGAGCTCATACAAGAAGCCTCTTGATGATGAAGTTTGGAGAGATCTAAGAAAGAGGAAGATATGCTTCACTTGCCAAGAACTATGGGTACCTGGACATAGATGTGCTGCTGGTAAATCACATTATATAGATGTCTTCTTAGAGCTTGAAGAAGATGAAGATGATGAGCCAAGGAGGGGTCACAGTGCTAACAATGTTGGAGGAGATCCAACACCATCAAGAGATGGGAATGGAGAATTTTCTCCTATTGGAGGAACTCTTGCATCTTTGAGGGGAGTACCTAAGTACTTGACTTTAGGAGTTCAAGGGTCAATCATGAATCAGAGGGTTTTTGTATTGATTGACAGTAGGGCTACCCACAATTTCATTGATGCCTATCTTACGCAAAGGAGGGAAATACCCACTGAGACTTTTGAGGGATTCTATGTTTTTGTCCCAGGAGATAGAACAATGCAATGTATGTATTATGTCCCATCAAGTCACCATGGGATCCTACACTTTGGTGGATCACTTCTTTGTAGTTGACATACCAGACACCAATGTTATTTTGGGTGTTCAATGGTTGATTACATTGGGGAAAGTCACCACTGATTGGGAGGCTTTGCAAATGGAATGGGTGGACAAGAAGAGTGGTGCACCTCAAATAATCAAAGGCATGCATACTTACCCCTCACACAATGCTTCCACACAAAAAACAGAGATGGATTTGCGCAGTGGAAGTAGGGACCTCACTGTCCCTTCTATCATGTTCATGAGATTTCTGCAAGGGACACTCTTCTCTAGTGGCAAACCACCTGGGAGGCCACTTGATTCAGTTTTTGTGAGAGATCTCTCCCTAATTAATGCTCCAAAATCAGATCTAGGAGGGATGGGAGCATTAGAAGACACAACTACAGCACTGAAAGGGTTGGTTAAGCACAAGGAGGAGGGATATTTCCTTCTCTCATCATCATCACCCATCTTCATTTCTGATTCTGCGTTGTTGGAGGAGAAGAAGGGAAGGTATGTCCTTCCTACATGTACCTTTGGCATAGGAGATGTCAAAGAGGAGATCAGAAACATGACATACATTCTTGTTGATGCATCATCAGTGTTGTCACTATTGGGGAGTGTGGATCTATATTGGAAATATCAGTTGTTGGCGGATTATTCCAAAGATCTCCACACTTGTATGATGCTTGATGACCAGCTACATGAGGAGGGATATCTAGTCCATGAGGGAGTCATCTATCATCATGATAGGATATTCTTACCTAGAGCCTCCAAGCTCAAGGAGAGGATACTACAAAGGGCCTACAAAGAGTTCTGTTCTAGCCCTACCTATTCTATGAATATCTACAACACTATCATGAGATGCTTTGAATGGGAAGGCTTTGGAGGAGAGCTACATCAGCATTTTCAAGAATGCATGAGCTATTGGGATTTGGGATAGCCAAGGGACTCTATAAAATATTCATTTCAGCCATCTCTTCCTTCTTTTGAAAGAGGAGAAAATTCTAAGCATAACTCCATGTGTATGAGAAACATTATTGGTCAAAAATCTGATCATGTAAAGCAAGTTTCATTTTATGATTTGACATATTATTTCACCATGTTTATGCAGGCCATGACTCCAAAGAGGAGTGTTGTATCATGTAAATCTCATGGAAAACATTGGGCCACTAAAATTTCTGAATTTGGCCACTCCTTGTTGTGCAAAGGGAGATTCTCTTTAATGATGGGTGCTTCCCAAAGGCACCAAACATATCTCACATTTTCAGCCATGGTGAGATGACTTGTGCAACAAGTAAGTGGTAGGGAAACCACTTACCATACCTTGATCTGATGCAGGCAAGAGATGCACTACGCTGGTACCATATGTGGGACTATGACCCACCTCCTCATGCTCAAATTTATGCTTGTATAAATGTAATTATGCTTCCATACTTGGATGATATAGTTGTACTTTTTATGGGATTGTATGGAGGGAGGATGGGAAGTCTGTATGTACCACATGGGATGGAAACTCTCTATGTACCTCATGCTACATGTTTTAGAGAGAGTATTGGTCCAACCATGTTTGTTTCTGTTGAGTTCTTGACTCCTTGTGGGATGGATTATGTACATCTCATGATGACTTTGGAGGAACAATTCATGGAGGCTTGGATTGGTGAACACTTAGCTTGTGAAGAAATCTTGATCTTTGATAGTGTCACCAATGGATGAGGAGAAGTGGTGCAACACTCACCCTATCAGTTGATTGAGGACAAGCAACATTTTGGAGGGGAGGACTAAAATATTCCCAATTAGCCCCAGCTAATGGGAATATACAAATTTGTTTCATTTTTCTGTTTCAAGAATAAAATTGTAAAGGATGATCAATAAAACTCCTAAACAGCAAAATAAATCAATTCCACATGTGAAAAAATTCAAATATGGGCTATTTACATAATCACACTTAGGTGTGAAAGAGGCTGGATCATTTGACCAAGTCAACCAGGACCAAATCAACAGCGCTGTCTAGATACAGTGAATCTCCTAGATGCAGAGCGTAGTTTTAGTTGGAGGCTCCACATGTGAAAGGAGCTTAATCATCAAGAGGGTTTAGGGTTTGGTAGGGCTTTCATCTTATAAAAGGAAGAGGAGGATAGCAGAAGAAGGTTGTTTATTGAGTATATTTCTGAATATATTTTCTGTTTAGACATATATCATTCTCTGCTATTTAGTTGAGGATAGTGTTGTTTAACACTAGGGTGTTCCTGTTCGGGAATCCCACCTCTTCCATTGAGTAGCTCTTAGAAGACTCTTGCTAATCTTGTCCATTATCAGGCATTTTTCCAAGCTCATCTTCCAACTACAACGCAGATTCTGTTGAGGTTTTGTTTGTCCTTGTAAGTTGCAACAAGTGGAGGCTATATCTACTCAGATCTAGGCCAATCTAGTGCCTCTTTTTAGTGGGAAAGCCATCTATCCCCTTGACAAGAGAGTATTAGATCTTTGGAGCTGCATTTTTAGATCTTGGCATTAGGCCAAACCAGTTCTAGAGCCTACAGTGCAGTTTACCTTCCAGGACTACGTTATTTTCAAGTATACAGTTGCAGGGTGTTTTGACACACATTTGGAGGAGAGATCTCTAGTGTTGGGTTTCTGCCCTTCACTATGGTGATCCATGGATTATAATTCTGATCCATGTTCTGTTCAGATCTAATCTGCTTCTATCGTATTCATTTTCAGAAATTTCTGAATACTACTATAGATCTGCAACTTTAGATCTTAGATCTACTCTTTGTGTCTCATTTTTTGCTCAAAACCCCAAGGGGAATTTGTAAAGGAGCTCTTCTAGTGTACAGATCTGATATGGATCTAATATTTTGTACACAAATCCTCTCTAGATCGGGAGTGTAATATACAGTTGCTGCAGCTCTTAAAAATAACATTGTCAAGCTATTTTTCAGTCAATACATGTGTTGCAACCCCTCTTTTTGAGGAATTTATTATATTCTTGTCTTCTACATTCTGTCATACATTGTATGGGCCTCAATATGGATCTGATTTATTTTTTTATATATTAATGTTGAGCCTTCTTATTGGTCTCTTTTTGTTGCTCAGAAAAACTGCATTATTTTCCTGCAGTATTGTTGCATATTGTTGCAGCCCCATCTTGGGTTTTTTCCAGCCATAATAGGTGTGGGAGGTCTATTTACCTCACCTATTTTGATTTTTTTTTTCTCTCCTCTTGGATTTAGATGCTAGATCTCCAGATATAAGGGATCCAAGAGCTGCAAATTCATTTTAGTGCACATACTTCTGAAAAATGCATTATTTTAGCAGGCGTTGTTGAATCTTCCCTTTTGGGGATATTACAAATGGGCACCCGTCTCCGTACTTGTACATCCAAACCACTTTCATATTCTTTTGGAAAGTGTACAAATATTTTTTTTTTTAGGAGAGCCTCCCACCCATAGATTTACATTTCTTACCCGACAGTAATCCCTAATCACCCTTGGTCGGAGCTGCGCATTTTTTACCACACCCAACCATGTCACTTATAGAAAACATACACCCACCCTGGATATCCTACCAACCCCAGGGATTTCCCCATCAAAATTTTTTATGACTATTTCCACTTGCATTTTCCGCTTTGACCTTGGGCCAATTAACCATCATCGTCAATTTAGACACCCCTCGTCATCATGTCTCGTTAAGTTGTCACATTACACCCTGCTTCATTAGAAACCTTGGTCCTTTATATCAGTATTTATTTCGATCAGTTGATGCTTCCTTCTTGTCGAATTCAAAAAACACTTTCCAAGGAGGAGGTAGTACCTTGGATGAGTCCTCACCACAATAGGGGCATCCTTAGATGGCACAATCAAAATTAACATTTCCCATTGATGTCATTGATCCTCTTGACATTCGACATTAATGCCATTTTTCATGTCCAAGATGGTATCATACTTCATAATCGTTGCACTCTGTCAGAATTCATCGAATACCCGTATATCAGTAGGCATCTCTCTTATCAATTCTTACACAGGAATGTACCCAACTATCAAATACCTATGCATACATTGCGCACTTTCTCTAAATGTGCCATACCAATACAACGTATGTGGGTACCACATTCAACCCTTTTTTTTCAAAGAAAAACGCCCCTGAGGGCATCAGAAACCGTCATCATCAACCAACAGTGGATAATATACTACAAATGTGACATGAGAAAACCAGTATTTTTCAATATTAGGATAACTAGTCAACATCACGAGCATGGGACATGCCCGCCTCATAGAAATATTTCTCATTTTATCTCTTGCAGGTTTCCTACAAAGCATGGTTTCTTTTTTACTTCAAACAATGGGTATCCCTACTCATTTCCACAACAATTTAATATCTATCACTCTCTCTCTCAAAAGGATCACATAGAAAATAAAATGTAATGTATTTATGCTATACAGTTCCTTCTAGACCTCATACATCAGGGAGAAACTGTTAACACCGGAAAATCATACATGAGAAAGATATTATAAAAATGTCAAGAAAAAGGTACAAATAAATATTTTCAAAGAAGAAATACATTAGGAACGACAAAATTTAAATATTCCTAAGGTTCAACCATAGATTAAAGTACATTGCACTAGCAGCAAAGGGTTTTTGTGCACAACACGCATCTTCCTTTGATAACCACACGGTCCTGGGGATGGCAACAATTCACCATCCGAGACAACTTGACACACTTGGCAAAGATGATTCTCTATCTAATACAGTCAAGGAAAATATAATTCGAGCTACCTTTAGGATGCATACAGCCCATAAACGAATCTCTTCCCCACTCTTGGGTCATTATCAATCTTGGGACAAGAGAGGGAAGAGAGTACAAAAAAATTTTATATAAACTAACGATGGGAAGAGAAAAAGGAGACACATTGTTATGCTGGCCAAATTTCTCTATAGCAAACCAGCTTGCAAGTTTAT
This sequence comes from Pinus albicaulis, assembly GCA_034641835.2. Classification (NCBI taxonomy): domain Eukaryota; kingdom Viridiplantae; phylum Streptophyta; class Pinopsida; order Pinales; family Pinaceae; genus Pinus; species Pinus albicaulis. The sequence goes on from CM076580.1 coordinate 593,334,258, forward strand.
CAACATAGGGATTGGAGTGACTCACATGTTGGCCATCCAACATCTCATTCCAAGAGAGATCTTCGCCATATGATAGTGATCGCCATCCTTTTGAGAGAAGGATGAGATAATTGCAGGGAACTTGAGGAAAGGAGCCCCCCTTGTTCTGAGTATTTGAGCTCCATAGCTTAAAGGACTCACATCAAGAGATTTTAGCATTGTATTATTCATACCACCAGCACCTAATAAAGGGAGGAGGCTCCACTTGTCTTATTGGGTTGTTGCTCCATTTAATCATTTTTATCTTGTATATTTTCTATTTTAGTTCATAGTGTTGTATTCTTAGCTTACCCTCTGAGTTTTGTTTACATTTTTTAAATATATTCACTAACAGTAACATCATTTTCTCTGTGATCTTATGGAGATAGCAACCAAATGCTAAAGAGGTGAATTTTGGTACATCCGTGTGGCAAAAACACCACCACAGTCTCCTTAGCATATATATATTGAGAGAGAGAGAGAGTGTGTGTGTGTGTGTGTTATGTAGAATTATGATCTACAGATAAATTAAATTCCCTAATTGTGGTGCTAAGAACTTAGAACAACAGATGAAAGTCGTTTCTATCACTTTCTCTAAGAATAAATAGACACACAGAATGATAGAAGAACCTACTTGTGATCCAAGTGCTTCCTCTTCTCCTTCTGTTGCTTTTGATGTAGCCTCCAATCCAACTTAGATCGCCAGATTGATTCCTGCAAGTATAAATAGAGAGCAGCAAAGAGATTGCAATATACATTTGCCTACTTATATTAATCACTTAAATAAATTAAATGTGAAACATATATATCATTCATGAATCCATTGTATGAGAAATAGAAGCATAAACAGATACATATATGGTTAAATGAACAGCAATATTTATTAAAGAGTAGAAGGGGGAGGTTACAACCAATGATCGATTTGATGCCACCAACTCTAGCTTCATCCCAACCTCATCACATCCAACATCACACCAGCAGCATATCAGTAATTTCACTCTCTCAAATGAGAATCCAACAACATTTCTTTACCAAAATTCTTCCTCCCCTAGCACTAGGATATGTGCTCAATTTATAGGGAAATTGATGGCAGTTTCTCAATGAATGACTTTCTAATAATAGGAAAGACATGTTCCCAAGTTCAAAGGTGTTAGCTGGACACTTGGATTTGAATTCTAACACATATGGACTTTTCTAGAAGGCACTTTCCATGCGGAGATTCCTGGAACAATGAGAATTCTGCTCCCTGGTGACCAACGCACTCTTGAATGTCGGGAAGTGCATTGCAATGCACCCTTGAATGGAGGGAGTTGCATATGCAACACAGTTAGTCCCTTTAGAGGCAGCATTGGTGAGTTCATAAGTGATATAACATGTTATCACCCAAAAATTTTCAAAACATCATTATGTCATGTTTGTTTTTGGTCATGGTTCAAATTAGGTTTAGAAGTCAATTTAGGATTTCGTTAAGGGTAGGTTAGGATTTTATAAGTTCAAAGGTCATCATTAAGTTCAAATAAATTCTTTTAAAGGTCCATTCATTATCAAAATATCCATAGTTTCCATTTGGGAGTCATTCCATAAAGTTTTGGGTCAAAATTGTGCAATTAGCCAAGAATCCATGTTTTCGTAGCACCACTAGTTCAAAAAAATTGATTTGCGCTACGAAAGCGCTAATAGTTCCGTAGCGCAAACTGGGAAAAATACACTGTGGGTGCTACGAAAGAGTGGTTTCTTAACCTTCTTGTCATTTTAGCCATAAATTGTCAGAATTCATTGGGAAATGGTAGGTTAGTGGTATGATATTTCAGTTAATGATGAGATTCGACGTACTTACCCATGCTACAGTCATCATTGTCATGATAGGGCATGAATGAGGAATAATTCAGTTATGAGATGACATTTCAAATTCAAAAGCTTTCTTAATTGGTCATACACATTTCTCTTGCCTCCATTCGAATGTCTAATCTCTGAAGTGTCAAGCCAAACCTGTGGTTGTTTAATACAAATTTTTTCTTCATCCTAATCAAGCGAGGCTGATATAAACTATTCAAGCGAGGTTGTTTCATATAATCAAGCAAGGCTAACAAGTTTAATTTGAAGCATGACAGAGGAAAATAAAGTCCACAGAGGGGGACACTGCTTAAGATATGAGCCTAAAAATATGAAGGCCATAGTTGAAGACCCAGCACTGATGGAGGCATTCAGCAGAGTAAGTTGTCTTCGGTTTTGTGAAAATTTGCAGGGTTGCCACACACAGGTGTCTAAAGAATTTGCCTTGCACTTCAATGGAACAACTACCAAGGTTGGGATGATAAGTGTGCCAATTACATCAGATATTATTGTTTTTGTGACAGAAATACCAAGGGGTCAAGAAACTTGGTTCAAAAGTTTCAAATTTGATATGGAGCCATGCAAAGAATTCATGAAACCTGAGTATGCAAATATGGACCTCAATAACGCTATCCCTAGAAGTTGCATCAAATACACTTATGAAAAGTTGTTGCTCAACATCTAGAGATATTTTACATGTGAAGGCAGATATCACAAGGTATACACATATCATTTCAAGCTGCTTCTCCATTTCACAGGTAAGATTTCACTTGATTTTCCCTTTTACCTACATAGGAGTCTTGCTAAAATGGTTGATAAAGTACAAGCCAAATCTGAAGGCTGTGAAACATCTTTGTTTCATCATGGTTTGATGAATTTATTGATTTTGAATGAGCTTCAGAAGATAGGCAGGGATTGGTCATCCTTTTTTTTTATAAATGGTTTTGAGTTGGAAACACTAACTCCTACTAGAAACCCTAAAACTAAAGGAACTCCATCACCACCAGTAGTCTAGTCAACCTATAGTTGCAAAACCAAAGGAATTTGTAAAACTGACACCAAGGAAACAATTTGAGAAATGGACTGAGCAGACACAAGTTCTTGATACTCCAACTCCATCACCTGAAAAACAGAGGTCAAAGATTGTCAAAGAGGCAAAATAGAAACAAGATGTTAGCAGGCAGGAAATCAAAAGAGTAACAAGAAGCCAAGAAGTGGCATTAAAGGGAAAAAAAGTTGGTACAGATACAGAGGACAGCCCAGTGATAAAGGGAAACTTAGATGAAATCCTACATGCAATTGACATAGAGGAGACACCCATTGTGCAAGATGACTTCATTGGAGAATATGAGCACAAACAGAAAAACGATAAGTCTGTAAAGAAGCTTGATTTTGAGGGTGAAAACATAGCTTTTATCTTTCAAGCTAGAAATCATTTAACTAGGCATGCTAAGAAACTTAAGGAAGGTAGCAAGGAAGTTCAAGAAACTATTGAAACATCTAAAGCCCCTGAAGAAGTGGTTGATCTCTCAACACCTGCAGAGAAGCATACAGCCAGTAGAACAAAAGAGGGAAAAGAAGAAGTGACAAGGAAAATAGAGCTTCAACATCTTGAAGAGAAGTTGAGGTTATAAAACCAAGAAATTGTTGTGATGAGAAAGAGGGCTAGAAAGCACAATATTGTGAAAGTAGAGTTCAAAATAATGAAGGCACTATGGGAAGGTTAAACTGGTTCTATTTTTGAAACTCCAAGCAGTGCATAGCAGTTTTTCACATGGACAGTCCCAGCAACCAAGGAAGCCAATTTGTCAAAGTAATAAATAATCACTTAAGAGCTAGTAACAGGAAACTTAAATATCAAGTGGAAGATTTGGGGCAGCAGCTGAAAGTGATTCAAGATGAGTTAAAGAAAAAAGGTGCAAAATGACAATCATTAAAAAAGTTAAAAGCTAAATCAAGTGAAAATTAAGAAGGAACCTCATGAAAACTGTTTTTTTCAGTTCATATGGCTTTTTTATTTGACGAAATCAGTGTTATTTTGAGTTTTGGCACATTTATAGTTTTTACTTTGAAAAAATTTTGACAAAACTGCTCACTCAGCAGTTTTGTAGCGCAAACAATGTAAAAAGAGTGAAAAGCGCTACGAAACTGTTGTAGCAGGTTTTTTCACTTTTTCTCATAAATTTTTGAATGGTAAAAGTATGAATTATGACCTAAAATTGCTAGGGAGGATGTATTAAATGATAATGAAGATAATCCTAGAGGAAATAAATCAAAATTTTGAAGAAGAAAGGGTAAAAGAGCTTCTCTACGAAAAGCGCTACGAAACTATGTTGTTTTTGTAGCACAGCCTATTATAGCTCATTTGAATAGTTTAAAGATGGTTTGGAACAGCTGGAGCTTAGGGAGGATTTTTGGCAAGTGTTACTTTAGTTCCTAACATCAAAGGACCTCGAAATGATGAATTCATGATGGTCAGAACATTTCAAAACTGCAAGGGACCCTATGCCTAGAAAACAGGGGATTCTTTCATACTTTCATGGGGGTCAGCATTATGGTCATCAAGATTTGAAGCCAATCATCTAGATTTGACCAGGTGTAAATACATTTGGAAAAGGATTTAATTTAATTAAGATAAGGTTGTTATATATAGGTGATTAAGAGTTTGAATCCTATTTGTAGTAAGACTGTTTAGTAGATTAGCTATCCTTTTGTAATAAATACCATGTCATATTTTTAGGCAAGGTGTCAAGAGTCAAGAATTCGATGTATCTAGCATCAGATAAGGTTATCTTATGTTGTAAATGATCTATAAAGGATAAAGAAGTCGAATATGCAAAGGGTTGGACATTTTTTGGCAAAATACTGTGTTTATTGTAAGTGACTGGTTTTTAGCTTAATACAGAGATTTCTACTTAGCCAACTTGAGATTCAGAAGGAGTTCTAGTTTTTTCTTGTTCTATTTGCATATTTTTACTATCCTATTGATGTGGTTTTTGTCTATGTTACTCAAAATTCATCTTTGATGCCTTGACTTCCTATATAGACAAATTGACTGTGTTTTTTATAGTTTCACATGTGTATCTCTTGACTAAAACTCTGATATGACTCAACTTCCATGTTAAGTAGATTGATTGGTTTACTGAAACTATTTTGACTCCATAAGCCCAATGTGTACTTGCTAATGTGATTTTTAACCTAAATTTGTCATCTATCTGATTATTACCCCACATAGAGTTAGTCATCTACATTTTTATCAAAAATCATTAACCCTTGAGAGAGCCCTCTCAGGTTGAGGAGGCTAAGCCTCAATCAAAAGACTGGTTTGAAATAGTTACATAATATTTATTTGATTAGCAGCCTATCAGGTCTAATTTTGTGATAAAATTTTGGTGCGTCTACCGGGAGCCTGAAGATTATACTCTCCCAAAATTTTGAAGTTGAACTTCTAAAGGTAGCATGAGCTCAGGAAGTTTTTTGAGGCTGCATCTACCTTGGTGACTCCATTCAAAATTTATATGATCAAAGGTGGCTTCGAGAAGGAGATACACGAGGAGTAATCCTGACCCAGATCCACCTACCATCGTGGACAATCCAAACGCCATTTCCAGAGGCAGTCAAGGCATTTCTGAAACATCAGGTACTCCATCACATTCAAAATTCTTGTCCTCTGAAATTTTAATAAGTCCTGAAGATAAAAGAGTTGATGATAAAATTCAAGAGGTTTTGTTTAGATCAGAAATTGAAAAAGAGCTAATTGAAATTATCTTAGACTTGCATAAGAGAGGTATTGATACCTCAGCTCTAGTAAAACAGGAAGACAAAGAAGAGTTTTGGGAAGTTGTTACTTATGATTTGTTGTTGGAAAAAGAGTCTTTAGATAAATTCAAAGAGCTTGATCCTTTTGAAGTGTTGTTGAAAAGTAAAGTTATTTTACCTCTTCCAAATTGGAGTTAAATTGTTAGTGGAACACAAAGATCAAACAGTCCTCCTCATAGCAGTTTTTCATCCTCTATTTCTGCCATCCCTAAAGCTACTACAATCCCTTTAACCATGGCTAAAAATGTACCTCCTCCACCTGCTGCACCTGCTAGATATGCCCCTCTTTTTCTTCAAGTTGTCTTACATGACCTCCCTAGAAAATATGCTGCTAGAATCAAAACTTGGGGAAGTGATGAAGAAATTACAGCAGAAGAACATGTGGACCAATTTAATGATTTTATAGACAGGGAGGAGGTTGATGATGAAGATGTTAATTTGTGGTTGTTTGCTAAGAGTTTTACTGGTGAATTTAGGAAGTGGTATAAAGCCCTTGCTCCTAGAAGTATTCATAATTGGAATGAGTTTGAAGATACTTTTTTGAGAAAATTGGGAAATATAACTAATCCAGTACAATCCCTCACCGAGTACAGCACTCTGAAGAGAGCTGATGATGAATCTATCCAAAAAATTTCAAAAATGTTTAACAAGGTGTATGACTCTATTCCTGCCCATTTGAAACCACCACAATCCTTAGCTTAGATGAGATATGTTGAAGCTTTTGACTATGATTTTTCTATACTGCTGAGAGAAGGAGAATCCCCTTCACTCGCTGAAATTGAAAGTGATGCAGTGAAGGTAGAGGTTAATTTGATAGCAGCTAAAAAGTCAAAAATGGGTAAGACTAAGTTTAAAGAAGAATAAAAGCCTTCCTCCTCTACTTCCCAGGATAAGTTGGATTCAATGATGAAAACGATGGAAAAGTTGATGGATAGGTTGGCCCTTGGGAATACCTCTACTCCTCCTGCACAACATGAACCTAAATTTAGAAACCATCAGTTCAGGAGACCTCGAAATCAGCAAAGACCAAGGGAAAACAGAAATCAGAAGCCTGATCCTTCAGTGAGACCTCCTTTCCAACATAATTTGATTGATGAAGAAGATGATCCTAAAATTCCTGAAGAGTCTATTCATTGTTTTGATGAAGAAATGTCTGGAATTTTCTTGACTAAAGAAGAACATGATCAATTAGACCAAAGTAATCATGGAGAGGAAACATCAGATTATCTAAAGGGGTATCAACATGCTATTTTTGAGATGCAAAAACAATACAATATCAGAAATAGAAATGTGCCTATCATTGCTAACAAAACATAACCTAAGAAAGATACACCTAAGGTTGCTGATGGCAGGAAATATGTTCCTAAGGTCATTGAAGGTAAGAAAGATACACCAGTTGTTCCTCCTATCAAAGACGCTGAATTTTTTTTTATGTTTTCAGCCTTGAGAATGAAATTTCTAAGATTAAAATATCAGTCCCTTTTGGTGAGATTATCAAGGTAAATGAATATAGAAGCAGGATTTTCAAAATGTTGAATTCACAACTAGGAGCTGCTAATATCTTGAATGTATTAGAAGATCATCCAACCATATACTTGGGTCCATGACTAGAAGATGAATAGAATGAGGAGGTGCCTCCTTTTTATGTGAGCCTTAGCATTCACGACATGACATTGCATAATGCTATGTTGGATTCAGGGGCATCTCACAATCTTATGCCCAAAGTAATCATGGAAATAATGGGGTTAGAAATAACTAGGCCATATAAAGACTTGTTTTCTTTCGATTCGAAAAGAGTTCAATGCATTGGTTTAATCAAGGATGTTTTTGTTGGTCTAACACAAATTCCTGCTAAAACTTTGGTCATGGACATCATGGTAGCAGACATTCCACCGAAGTTTGGTATGTTGTTGTCAAGGTCATGGGTAGTGAAAATCAAAGGTACAATGCAGATGGACCTTACTTATGCTACCATTCCTGTTTTTGGTGAGCAAAGAAGACTGTATCGAGAGACAAGAATGGCCTACATGGTGAGTAGTAAAGACAAACCCCAAAAATTTCCAATTTATGCTCTTGATACTGAAATTGGTTCTGTTATTCTTTTCAATGAGTTGACTAATGAAGAAAAAGAGGAAAGGAAAGCAGAAAATTAGAGTTCTGAAATTCAGCAGTCTGAAAATTAGCAAACAGAAGATCAGAAAATTAGTGATAAGGAGGTGGAAGGTTGGTGGTCATTTCATTTTGATGGATCGGCAGGCAGAGAAGGAGCGGGAGCATGGATTTGGATCACAATTCCAAGTGATGAGAGTAATTTATTTTCCTATAAATTGAACTTTGATTGCATGAATAACATGGTTGAGTATGAATCCTTGATTTTGGCCCTAGAGGTTTTGAAAAGAATGAATGCTAAAACATTTTTGTTTTTGGAGATTCAGAGTTAGTCATTAAACAGGTTGAAGGTGCTTATCAAAAAAAAGATATAAGTATGAGGGCATATAGGAACTTAGTTTTAGACATGTTGGAAAACTTTCAAGCTTATTCATTCATGGTCAAAAATAGACAACAAAACTCCACTGTTGATTCTCTTGCTGTCTCTGCAAGTCTTTTCATTATTCCTATGCATTCCACAGAAAAATATGAGGTTGAGATTCGCCATAGACCAGCTATCCCTGATAATATTACTAATTGGCAAGTTTTTTAGGATGATCAACAAGTGAAGAACTTTATTGAGCTGAAAGAAGACTTTGAAAATATACAAGTAGATCAAAAAAATATGCTTGCTGAGTCTAAAGGGAAATCTAAAGTTTTGCAACTAAAGAAAAATTATATACCAAAGGGACTCATACCTCTTGAAAAAAAATTTGATCATAATGATGTTTTTAAATCACCTAAGATACAAGTTGATGATGCAGAAGTTGAGAGTTGTAACCTTGGTATAGTAGCTATGCCCAAAATGATTAAAATTTCAAAGTTTCTTTCAGCTGATATGAAGTTTAAGTATATTGAAATGATGAAGAGATTTATAGATGTGTTTGCTTGGAATTATGATGATTTGAAAGAATATGACCCCACTATTATTCAGCATACTATTCCCATAAAAGAAAATGAAAAGCCTTTCAAGAAGAAGTTAAGGAGGATCAATCCACTTCTCATGCCATTGATTGAGAAGGAGATCAAAAAACTCTTTGATGCCAAAAATCATTGTCCCAATCATATTTTCAAATTGGCTTGCAAACTTGGTTCCAGTTAAGAAAAAGAGTGGAGAAATCAGAATATGTATTGACTTCAGAAATTTGAATAAAGCCTCTCTAAAGTAAAATTATCCACTCCCAAAGATGGACCAAATTTTGCAAAATATTTTTGGTGCTCAAAGAATGTATATGCTTATTGGTTTTTCGGGTTATAATCAGATCCGTGTACATTCTGATGATCAGGAAAAAACAACCTTTACTACACCATGGGGTACTTTCATGTATGCCAAGATGCCATTTGGTCTCATGAATGCAGGAGCTACTTTTCAAAGGGAAATGGATATTGATTTTTCTAAAGAGAAGGACAAGATGGTGGTTGTTTATCTTGATGACATAACGGTCTTCTCAAGGAGGGAAGAAGATCACTTGAAACACCTAGAAATAATTCTGTTGAAGTGTAGAAGGTTTGGCATCTCTCTAAATCCCACCAAAAGTATTTTTTCTTTAACTTCAGGTAAATTACTTGGACACATCATTTCTAAAGATGGGATTAAGATTGATCCAAATAGGTTCAATGCAATTCAGAAGGTGGATTTTCCAAGAAGCAGGAAGTAGATTCAATCTTTCCTTGGAAAGGTAAATTTTGTAAGGCGATTTATTCCTAATTTTGCTGAGATTGTGAAGGACATAACAAGCATGCTGAAGAAGGGATTTGACATTAAGTGGATAGCAGAAGCAAGACACTCATTTTAGGAAATCAAAGGGCACTCACACAAGCACCAGTATTGATCAGTCCATATTTCTCAAAAGAGTTTATGGTTTTTAATTTCGCATCAGAGAATCTATCGTTGGAGTTCTGCTACAAAAGGGACAGCAAGGTATTGAGCAGCCTATTTATTTCTTTAGTAGGACATTAGAAAAATCTGAGCTGAAATATAATATCTTAGAGAAGCAGGCCTATGCCTTGGTGAAGGCTATCAAAGATTTCATAATTTATATTATGCATTCTCATATTGTGGCTTTTGTTCCTAATACTGTTGTGAAAGACATCCTCACGCAAGTCGATCCTAATGGTAAGAGGGGAAAATGGATTGCTAAATTGCTGGAGTATGATATAGAGATTAAGCCAAAAAAATTGGTCAAAGGGCAAGGCTTATCAAATCTTATGGTGCAGTCAAACTTTGACTATCTTGACATAAACGTAATTGCAAAAATATCAGAAATTTCAGATGAGGAAGAAGAACTAGTTCCTATTGAAGAAAAATACATCACTTCAGATTGGTACAAGGAGGTTGTTTTTGTCCTACAACATCATAAAGCACCTGTTGATCTAAAAAAGTCTAAGGCAAGGTTTGTTAAGCTAAAATCCTTGAGATATTTTATTTTTGACAAAAATCTGTTTTGGAAGGATACCGGCGGAATTTTATTGAATTGTTTGCTAGAAGAGGAGGCTAATAAAGTAATTGAGGAGTTTCACAAAGGATATTGTGGAGGTCATCATTATTGGAAGGCCACGGTGAACAATATTCTTAGAGCGGGGTATTATTGGTTTTTGGATGGATAAATCATTCTTGCGGACAAGACAGATCTCCCTAGTATCCTACGATAACTAGCAACAAACAGACAGATGTAAATTACTTTCTCTAGATTATATTTGATCTAGAATTATCTATAATGAAGGATTTAGGACTTACCTATAGTCCAGCGTTGATCGTAGTCTTCTTTCCTATCGCTTCGAATATGTTTCCTTTCGGGATCTGCAATCAAAAACATGAAAGAATCAGAAGCACCTGCATAATATAGATTAATTCATAAACCATAAATCTATCTTGATGATCAAGGAATTCAAGAAATAATCCATTTAAGTAAACAACTCATTGAGAAAACTAGATCCATTTGTATTATCTTTGATGAAAGAAGGAGCCTTACAACTGTGTTCGCCTTGATGTCATACAAGTCCTTCTGGGGTCCAGAACAAGTGTTTCCTCTACTTTGACAAGCCTTTTCACTCTCTCGACTAACATATACATGGGTGTGTAATCATTCCCATATGGTAATAAATTAAGAGAGTTTGAGTTTCACCAGCAATTCTCCTCAAAAAATCTCAAAGCCTAACTCCCCTTGAGGTTGAACTATGGCCTGAATTTATAGCAAAAGAGAAGAGGTTGCAGCTCCAAATAAGAGGGGATAGAATCCTCTTTCAAGGGACTAAGTTCCACATACCAAGGGGTAGGCTCCTTTAATGGAGGGTGAATGTACATGAAAGGAGCGAACTTTCCACCAAATAATTGCTTCCAGAAGCTTCCAGATTCAACCAGCTGAGCTTCCAAATTTTACTTCCACCTTCACTTTACCTTTTACAGGGAATCGCACCTTTAAAGAAGAAAAAGTGTGGCTATTTCCACATGTTATAGAGAAAAAAAATGCTGCATTGCAGGTAATACTAAGAGAAAGTGAAGTACAAATATTTTAATGACTTTTATAAGCTTTTCTCTCAATTTTAAGGCTTGGTTTTAGGAACTTGATGTTTGTAGACTTCTAAGGGAGTATGGTATGAGTATTGATGAACCCATACTCATAGTAAAATGTCATGGTGACATTTTTAGTGTAACATTTTCCTACAATGTTTAAGGATGTCTACAAAAATATTACTGCCTACTTGAATACCAGATTTTCAAGGGTAAGAAGAAACTTGTACCTTTACCTTTAATGCCTATCTATGTGGAAGCCCATTTCAGTAGTGAGGGATAGATTTTATTGGAGAGATTCATCCATCATCATCAGGTCAGCATCTTTGGATTCTCACGGCGACTAATTACTTCACCAAATGGATTGAAGCAATCCCAACTAGGAAAGAAAATGATTCTGTGATTATTTCTTTTTTATAAAATAATATCTTGTCTAGGTTTGGTTGTCCCATGAAGATTATAACTGATAATGCACAGGAATTTAAATCTAAGAAGCTGATCAATTTCTATCATCAATATCATATTTCTCTTGAGCATTCTACTGCATACTATCAGCAAGGGAATGGTCTTGTTGAATCTTCTAACAAGGGTCTTGTGAGGATCATTAAAAAGGTGATTCAGGAGAATAAGAAAGCTTGGCATTTGAAGTTGAAGTATGCCTTATGGGCTGATAGGATATGCACAAAAATTTCAATTGGAACATCACCATATGAATTGGTATATGGGGCTGAGGCTATTTTTCCTACTTTTATCTCAAAATCAGACCCTGATAGGTTGTTGATCAAGAAGATCTTGAGTAACTATTTCAAACTAGACTTTTAGTTGAGGCTTAGCCTCCTCAACCTGAGAGGGCTCTCTCAATAGGTTTATGATTTTCAAATAAGGATTAGATGGCTAACTCTATGAGTAAAATGGATAATTGGTTGTACTACTAATCAACAAACATCTATTGGGCTTATGGAGTCAAGTGTATTTTCACAAAACATGAGTATCAGCTTCAATTGGAAGTCAGGGAATTTAAGGGTTTAGATGTATCAAAAGAACAGTAGGACAGAAACTAACACAGTTCATGAACATATGAAGGAAGTTAGAGCACCTTCAGTGAATTCTAAGTAACATACATTCATGCCACTACAATTAATTGAAAAAGGAAAACTATGAGAATATCACACAACCATAACCCTTTCTGAATCCTAAGTGATGAAACCAATATCTCTGTATTAACATAAAAACACAGTCCTCTGCTACAACAACAGTATGCTTGCTTATGAAAATTTCCAACCGTATGCAATTCGACCTCTTTTCTTTTATAAATTCATCATTACATTCTTGGATTCTCTCCAATCACTTGAGATAAATTCTAATTTGCTAGCTTGACACCTATCAACTGTTAAAACAAACTTTAATTACATCTGACAATTTAAACTGTCTGTTCTAGAGTCCTAATACAAATAGGATTAAAACTCTTTATTATAGCTTAACAGCCTTATCCAAATATTAAATCTTCTATCTGATAGCTACTCCTCCTAAACTTCGACCTTGATGATGTCCATCTCCTTTCTGTTTGACTGTATTTATTTGCCTCTTATCTGCCTTGAAAAATAGGAACATGCTCCCTGCAAAATAGGTGTAATGTTTCATTTATGTTTCTTCACAACATCGGCTGACCAATTTGTGCTCAAAAACATGTGGCAATGTCATATTAAACTCATGTGAATTCGCCCTTCCAGCTGTGCCCAAAACATACCTTTGAAGAAGTGCCAAAAACTATTAACATTACTGCGCTACGAAACTGTCTGTTGTTTTCGTAGCGCAGAACTTCACCTTTGAAAACTACATTTGAAACCTTCAATTTTCTATGTTTTGCCATTGGATCTTCACTTGTGGTCATTATACATCCTTTAGTAGCATCAAGGTTTTAAAAACATGCCCTTTCACCCTTTGAAAACTTGGAAACTCGATCAAACTGCATCCTACAGCAGTTTTGTAGTGCGCTACGAAACTGCAGTGCATGACACACCTACAGCAGTTTCGTAGCACGCTACGAAATTGCTATGTCTTTTCTTTTCATAGCTTGTTTCCAAAAATTTAAGTTTCCCACCTTTACTATCGTCCTTCCATTTATATATATACCCTCAAAATCAATAAAAACCAACTTTGAACTGCTTTCAAAAATGAAACCTTCCACAAAACTCCAAAAATGTGTTAGGATATGTCACTTACTGTTTATACAGATTTTTGTTATGGTTGATCTTCAGGATTTGCTAGCTGTATTTGAAGGTCTTCAATCTACCTTTTAAGCCTTCTATTTTTAGCTCTCAGTTTGGTATTGACCATCCTTATAAACTTTTCTTCCTTAATTGCAGTGACAGTCCATATGAAGAATTGATCCTGACTGTTGATTGACTCACTGTTTGAAACCTTTTCTAGCTCCCACAGACCTTTCAACCTCTCAAATTTTGACCTTTATACAGCATGCATTCTCACTTTCTTCCTCAATTTATCAATTTCAATGTTTGCAAGTCTGATTTTGTCTCTAACCTCCTCATAACTACTCCTTTCTCTCTGAGTATTAAATACTATGTTTCTGTCTTCTTCAAGTATTTGAGATGATGTATTAATGGGTTCTTCAAAAGCATTTGCATCCTCACCTCCTGTTTGGTCTATCTCCATCTCTGGCTGCTGCATTTTCTTAGACTGCCTAGTCAATGGTTTTCTAGGGTTAAAAACAAACTCTGGAATCTCATCCTCAAAGTCTAATTTTTTGGATGTTTTCAATTTCTTTGATTTTCCACCTGTATCTAGCATTATGAACTCTGCTTGAACCAAGGGAGACTCTTCAATGTCAATAGCTTGTAATATATCATTTAATTCACCTCTTAATTGAAAATTTTCATTTGTTACCACAGCCTTACCCTTCTCCTTTGATCTTTGACTCCTAGTCAACTTCTTCTGAGTTGTTTTACTAGTTGACTGTTCCTGAATTGTCTTTTTGACCTGAGTTCTCTTCTTTGTACAGATTGAGGAGTCCTTTGGATATTCAGTGTTTATTTAACATTGGTTCTTTAACCTGTTTCGTGGGCTTAAGCTTAACAAACCTTCTTGATTTTTTTTTTGCAGTTTCAGTAGTTTTTGATGAAGATGTCTATTTGACTTAAGGGCTAGCACCTGTTCCTTCAACCCCTATTCCACTCAAAAAGAGAAATGCAGACCATTCTCTATTCACTTTCTGAAGCTCATGCAAAATTATTAACTTGATTAGACCATGATGAATTAAAGAGGTTTCACATGCCTGAGTTTTCATCTGAACTTTGTCTGCCATCTTGGCCAAACTTCGAAATAGAAAGAAAGGTAAGTCTAGAGAGATTATTCTTGTGAAGTGAAATAAGAGTTTAAAGTGATAAGTGTACACCTTGTGATATCTCCCTTCATAGGTGAAGTACCTTTGGATATTGTAGAGTAGGTTGGAAAATGCATCCTTGACATAACTTCTTGGCACAGCTTTATTCAAATCAGTATCCATAAACTCTAGTTTCAAAAATATTTTGCAGGGTTGCATTTCAAACCTAAAATTCTTGAACCATCTTTCATTCCCTCTTGTAATTTCTGTCACTGCTAATATAACTTTAGGAGAAATTGGTAAATTGAGAAAACCAACCTTTGTGTTTGACCCTGTGAAGTTGGTAGCAAATTCTTTGGTAACCTGATTATGCCCTCCTTGAAGATTTTCACAGAACCTCTAGCACCCTACCTTCTTGAAGGCTTCTTCAACAGATTTATCTCTTGTGAGGGTTTCTAAACCTTGAGGTTCTGTCCTCAGGCAGTGACCAGACTAGTGATGTCTTTTTTCCTCTGTCAGCTTCTTCCTGAAAACCCTGTGTCTTCAATAAATATGTAATCAACTTCCTTGTTGGATGAACTCGCTCGCTTGATTAAAAACCTTGTTTCAGTTAGAAATTATTTTCAAACTTACTTAATTGGCAATCGAAACTGCTGACATAATCACCAATTGAATTCTGCCTCGCTTGATTGAAAACTCTGCCTCGCTTGAAAAATTAATGAGAGCTCTAGTATCTTATCATGAGCTTCTCTTTAAGCAATAGATATGCACGCAGTGCTTTCTTCGCATGAGATAAAAAAAATGATAACCAATTCCCTTTTCAAATTTGCAAAGGACCAATGACAAATGACCGCTAATGAATCTCATAATTATTTCATAACTTCTTTGGATGGTTGCATGCGTGAATGAGGATTCATGGACTGACACCATAATCATGAAAATTTAACCCCAAGTTGATGGGTGTGACAGCTAAACCGAAAATTCTGAAACCCTGATTTCGTAGCGTTGGTAGTGTGATTTCGAGATTCTGCGCTACGAAAAGACCAGCATTTTCGTAGCGCAGAAGTAGTTTTTTACACTGAGTGTGCTACGAAAACGTGGTTTCATGGCTTATTCGAAAATTTTTTGAAAAAGACTTAAGATATGGTTTTCAAAACGTGGCATGAGACTACTAAAGTGTAAAGCAAGGTTTATGAACCTGGTTTGGTGATGAAATGAGACTCTAAACCTATGGCTTAGACCCTATAAAACATAAAAATGACTCAAACCCTATCTAATACCATGACTTAGAAACAATTATGAACTGATTGAATTTAGAGAATTTTAATAGTGATAACACCTACATCTCTAGGGGTACCTGTCATGAAGCTGATTCAAGGGTTAGAAAAAGAACCAAATGCAGTCGAGAGGAGAATCAATCATATAATATCTCTGCAGGAGAAGAGAAATGAAGTTTATAACAGCAACCAACAATCTCAAAACAGAATCAAGAGGACATTTGATAAGAATCTCAAGAAGGAAAGTTTTCAAATTCAGGATGAAGTCATGAAATGGGAGGCCAGAATTGAAGAGAAAGGAAAACATGGTAAGTTCTAGAACTTTTGGAAAGGTCCTTTCAAGATACCTACTTTCCATGGGAACAATACTTACATACTGCAGGAGATGGATGGAAAATCATATGTTGGAGGACCTGTCAATGGTAGGTTTTTAAAGCATTACTCTTCCTGAAATATGATTGATCATCCCTGTCATTGTCCACATTCCATTTTATGAGTTTTTCTGCTAATAATGACAAGATAAATCAGCAAGCTTGAGCCCAAGGTGAAGGCCATTAGAGCTTCAAGAGAAAGCTTGGAAATTTCAAAGTTTTTTTCTGTTTTGGTCAAGAAAATGGATAGCAACATTGGAACTACTAGTTCTTAGTGTACCATAGGGGCACACTATCCCAAGTGGAGCCACTATTATTACCCAAAAATTTTCAAAACATCATTGTGTCATGTTTTTTTTTTTGTCATGGTTCAAATTAGCTTTAGAATTCAATTTAGGATTCGGTTAAGCGTAGGTTAGATTTTTATAAGTTCAAAGGTCATCATTAAGTTCAAATAAAGTCTTTTAAAGGTCCATTCATTGTCAAAATATCCATAATTTCCATTTGGGAGTCATTACATAAATTTTTGGGTCAAAACTGTGCAATTAGCCAAGAATCCACGTTTTCGTAGCGCCACTAGTTCAAAAAAGTTGATTTGCGCTACGAAAGCGCTAATAGTTTCGTAGCGAAAACTGGAAAAAATACACTACGGGCGCTACGAAAGCGCGGTTTCTTAACCTTTTTGTCATTTGAGCTAGAAATTATCAGAATTGGTTTGGAAATGGTAGGTTAGTGGTATGATAGGTCATTTAATGATGAGATTTGATGTACTTACCCATGCTGCAGTCATCATTGTCATGATAGAGCATGAATGAGGCATAATTCAGCTATGAGATGACATTTCAAATTCAAAATATTTCTTAATTGGCCATACACATTTCTCTTGCCTCTATTCGAATGTCTAAGCTCTGAAGTGTCAAACCAAACCTGTGGTTTTTTAATACAAATTTTTTCTTCATCCTAATCAAGCGAGGCTGATATAAAGTATTCAAGCGAGGTTGTTTCATATAATCAAGTGAGGCTAACAAGTTTGCTGTGAAGCATGGCAGAGGAAAAAAATTCCACAGAGGGGGACATTGCTTAAGATATAAGCCTGAAAATACGAAGGCCATAGTTGAAGACCCAGCAATGATGGAGGCATTCAGCATAGTAGGTTATCTTCGGTTTTGTGAAAATCTGCAGGGTCGCCACACGCAGGTGTCTTAAGAATTTGCCTTGCACTTCAATGGAAAAACTACCAAGGTTGGGATGCTAAGTGTGCCAATTACACCAGAGATTATTGTTGCTATGACAGAAATACCAAGGGTCAAGAAACTTGGTTCAAAAGTTTCAAATTTGATATGGAGCCATGCAAAGAATTCATGAAACCTGAGTATGCAGATATGGACCTCAATAACACTATCCCTAGAAGATGCATCAAAGACACTTATGCAAAGCGGTTGCTCAGCATCCAGAGATATTTTATATGTGAAGGCAGATATCATAAGGTCTACACATATCATTTCAAGCTGCTTATGCATTTCACAGGCAAGATTTCACTTGATTTTCCCTTTTACCTGCATAGGAGTCTTGCTAAAATGGCTGATAAATTACAAGCCAAATATGAAGGTTGTGAAACATATTTGTTTCATCACGGTTTGATGAAGTTATTGATTTTGAATGAGCTTCAGAAGATAGGTAGGGATTGGTCATCCTTTTTGTTTATAAATGGGTTTGAGTTGGAAACACTAACTCCTGCTAGAAACCCTAAAACTAAAGGAACTGCATCACCACCAGTAGCAGAGTCTAGTCAACCTGTAGTTGCAAAATCAAAGGAATTTGAAAAACTGAAGCCAAGGAAACAAGTTGAGAAATGGACCGAGCAGACACAATTGCTTGATACTCCAACTCCATCACTTGCAAAATAGAGGTCAAATATTGTCAAAGAGGCAAAACAAAAACAAGATGTCAGCAGGCAGGAAATCAAACGAGTAACAAGAATCCAAGCAGTGGCATTAAAGGGAAAAACAGTTGCTACAGATATAGAGGATAGCCCAGTGATAAAGGAAAACTTAGATGACATCCTGCATGCAATTGACATAGAGGAGACACCCATTGTGCAAGTTGACTTCATTGGAGAAGATGAGCACAAACAGAAAAAAGCTAAGTCTGTAAAGAAGCTTGAGTTTGAGGGTGAAAATGCAGCTTTTATCTTTCAAGATAGAATCCCTTTAACTAGGCATGCTAAGAAACTTAAGGAAGGTAGCAAGGAAGTTCAAGAAACTATTGAAACAGCTAAAGCCCCTGAAGAAGTGGTTGATCTCTCAACACCTGCAGAGAAGCATACAGCGAGCAGAACAAAAGAGGGAAAAGAAGAAGTGACAAGGAAAACAGAGCTTCAACATCTTGAAGAGAAGTTGAGGTTAGAAAACCAAGAAATTGTTGTGATGAGAAAGAGGGCTAGAAAGCACAGTATTGAGAAATCAGAGTTCAAAATAATGATGGCACTATGGGAAGGTCAAACTGGTTCTATTTCTGAAACTCTGAGCAGTGCAGAGCAGTTTTTCACATGGACAGTCCCAGCAATCATGGAAGCCAAATTTGTCAGAGTAATAAATACTCACTTAAAATCTAGTAATAGGAAAATTAAAGATCAAGTGGAAGATTTGGAGCAGTAGCTGAAAGTGATTCAGGATGAGTTAAAGAACAAAGGTGCAAAATGACAATCATTAAAAATTCAAAAGCTAAATCAAGTGAAAATTAAGAAGGAACCTCATGAAAACTGTGTTTTTCAGTTCATATGGCTTTTTGATTTGATGAAATCAGTGTTATTTTGAGTTTTGGCACATTTATAGTTTTCACTCTAAAACAATTTGGACAAAATTACTCACCCAACAGTTTCGTAGCGCAAATAGTGTAAAAAGAGTGAAAAGCACTATGAAACTGCTATAGCAGCTTTTTTCACTCTTTCTCATAAATTTTTGAAGGGTAAAAGTATGATTATGACCTCAAATTGCTAGGGAGGATATATTAAATGATAATGAAGATAATCCTGGAGGAAAGAAATCAAAATTTTGAAGAAAGGGTAAAAGAGCTGCGCTACGAAAAGCATTACGAAACTGTGTTGTTTTCGTAGCACAGTCTATTACAGCTCATTTGAACAATGTAAAGATGGTTTGGGACAGTTGGAGCTTAGGGAGGATTTTTGGCAGGTGTTACTTTAGTTCCTAACAGCAAAGGACCTGTAAATTATGAATTCATGATGGTTAGAACATTTCAAAACTGCAAGGGACCCTATGCCTAGAAAACAGGGGACTGTTTCTTACTTTAATGGGGGTCAGCATTATGGTCATCAAGATTTGAAGCCAATCATCTAGATTTGACCAGGTGTAAATAAATTTGGCAAAGGATGTAATTTAATTAAGATAAAATTGTTATAGATAGATGATTAAGAGTTTGAATCCTATTTGTAATAGGATTGTTTAGTAGATTAGCTATCCTTTTATAATAAATACAATGTCATATGGTAAGGTAAGGTGTCAAGAGTTGGGAGTTTGATGTATCTAGCATCAAATAAAGCTATCTTATGTTGTAAATGATCTATAAAGGATCAAGAAGTCGAATATGCAAAGGGTTAGACATTTTTTGGAAAAATATTTGGTTTATTGTAAGTGACTGGTTTTCAGCTTAATACAGAGATTTCTACTTAGCCAACTTGAGATTCAGAAGGAGTTCTAGTGTGTTCTTGTTCTATTGGCATATTTTTACTATCCTATTGATGTGGTGTTTGGCTATGTTACTCAAAATTCATCTTTGATGATTTGACTTCCTATATAGACAAACTGACTGTGTTTTTTACAGTTTCACATGTGTATCTCTTGACTAAAACTCTGATATGCCTCAACTTCCATGTTAAGTAGATTGATTGGTTTACTAAAACTATTTTGACTCCATAAGCCCAATGTGTACTTGTTGATCTGATTTTCAACCTAAATTTATCATCTATCTGATTATTACCCCACATAGAGTTAGCCATCTACATTTTTATCAAAAATCATTAACCCTTGAGAGAGCCCTCTCAAGTTGAGGAGGCTAAGCCTCAATAAAAAGACTAGTTTGAAATAGTTACATGAGATTGATTTGATTAGCAGCCTATCAAGTCTAATTTTGTGATAACATAACATATACTTCAAACCTTGGAAATCTCAGAATTGAAGCCATGAATGATTTGTTCTTCTCTTAGGGCATATAGCAACTGAAATGTAAGAATATGATAGACCCTATTTCATCGGTCCTGGGGATGATGTCTAGTTTGACCAGGTCATGGGGGATGATTCCCAAATTGACCTATAACAGCTGCCCCCTAAAGCATGAAGTCGAAATAATAACAATATTTTTTGAATGAGATGCTTTACAATGTGATGAGCTAGAACCGAAGCGGAGTGGTGACCTGCATCAATCTTACAATACATTACATCATGATATTTTCATCTTGATCACGAATTGTTGAAGGAGGAATTCCCATGATTAGCACAAAAACTATCTAATAACATGTACATAGTGCAGAAAGTCTTCTACATTAGAATGTTTCCCAATACAGACATGCCTACATATATAGGCTCATTTTCGGAAGGCGATCTGTATGTAAGGTCACCATACATATGATTTGTACAACAATCCTGAAATCACATCCCGGATGGCTGAAACTAGATTCAGGGTCTTCTTATCTCATTCACTCGATCATTCGGGTACAAGTCTAGCCATGCGAATATATGATTTTTAGTCGAACATGGTAAGACATCGTTTGATTACCAGCTAATGATGTGATTTGTTAAAAAAACGTGAGAGAACCACCATTGATGTTAATGGCTTCTCAAGGTACTTCAGTACATTTCATTAGGCGTGAATAGACGATTTTATGTTGAACACCAAACAAAATATTTCGGTCAAAATTCCGGAAGTGAGGATCTTGTCGATCTTGTAACAAGCCTCATGGTACTAGAAGATGGTGTTTCTAAGTATACTTCCTGGATGATGATTTGATGTCAACAGGAAACCACTTTATCGCGAAATTGGAGTTACTGATTTCAGAGACAAAATGTGACTTGATATAGCAATGTTCAGGGATGACTGTCATGAAAATGAAGGTTTATAAGTATTGCAGAAGGATGAGTATTCACTAGATGACTTCTCTTGAACATATCGGCAACACTGAGATGATTTGGTAGCATTGACCCAAAACCGAAGTGGTGGTATGATAAACCATAGGTATGAATGAAGCATCAAGAAGATTACCCAACCCAAACAGTCATGATGATGGAGTGAAGTGTCATGTTCAAGAGAAACCTGCTACCATAAAAGTTATGCTCACTTTCCCATATTTTCCCCAGTCATTTGTTGACCAGTACCTCTTTATTTTTTAACAAGCTTGAGGAGGATAACATATGCTTTATTTATAATTCAACCCTTCGGGCGAATATGCATTGCTATTTGATAATTTAACGAGTCTGGCGATAAATGAAACTCAATTCTTACCATGATTGACAAGCTCATCGCTATTTTATGTTTTAACAAGCCTAACAACAGTGGCAGCCTGATCCTTTTTCATATTTAGAGAGTTTGAAAAAGAGGACAAAAGAAAACTCCATGAGTCCTTTTTCATAAATTTGTCACTCAGATCTAAAAATGTGTAAAATGATATCTAAGGGAACCTCCTAACCATGTTCAACTAAGGTTTTCCTTTTTCATAAATAATCTATCTTAATCCAGAAAAGGGTTAAACTTATACTGAGTAGATGTCAATTCATTTACTTTTATGAGCTCGAAAAGACAAGTGCTCGACAATATTTTCACACTATAAAAGTCTGAAAAGAGCTAAAAGAAGACTCCATGGGTTCCTTTTTCACCGTTATCGAAGCTCGAAAAAGAGATAAAAGTGCACTTCAAGTACTTTTTTTTTATCAAAGCTCGAAAAATAAGGATAAAATTATGCTTTCTAGTCAAATCATTCTTGAAATAAATGTGCAAACCTGTTTAGAACAACATCAAATGGATTAAAAATACATGTTTCATGGTAAAAAATGAATAAAACCATAGTCACAGCAAGAAATATGATTTGAAAATAATCAAATGACTAATTAAAATATTTTTACCATTGGAAAGTTACCATTTGATAAATAGGAGCTCTGAACCATTTTTTCCCCCCGAACTTCAGTAGTTGATTGGGTCCAATAGGTAAGAATGTTTTGAATGCCCACTGTAAGAGCACATGTCGAATTCCCCCTGCAAGAGAAAATGCCCCCCAAGCTTCATTTCATTCACCTTAGTAGACTATTGGTTACTAATAGCTGGATGGAATGAAGGTTAATTTACAAGATCAAATGGAAGACTCATCTTAATTAGGAGAGGATATGTTTCATTTTTTAATGAGCTTGACATAGGAAAAGAACTACGCTCATGGCATGTTTCATTTTTTAATAAGGTTGACACAGTAAAAGAACTATCTTGAATGGAACCTATTTCATTTATCGAGGCTGACACAGGAAAAGAAATATCCTCAACACCTGTTTCATTTTTTAATGACGTTGACACATTAAAAGAACCATCCTCATGAATCTGTTTCATTTTTTAACAAGGTTGACACAGTAAAATAACCATCCTCATTGTTTAGTTGGACTAGTGAGTGTGCGTTGGAAAAGACATAGTCTAACGGAGTCATCATTTAAGGATTTTGATGAGCACCACAAATGATAAGTTATAACATGCGTTGACGGGTCTTATCCATGGTTTCCATTGAATTTAGGAATGTCGAAGGGTAATTTATGTGGTATCACCGACCACCAAGGAGAATAACTGATGGGACCAGCTTGATATTGCACTGAAAATGTGAATAAATGATCAAGCCGTTCATTAATCATAAAGGAGGAACGAGATAGGATTCAAAATGATGACATGGGTGAATTCAATGGAAAAAACATCGAAGATGAAGCAACAGTAGATGTTTTTGCAGCTGAAATAGATGGTTCAGTATGTGATCTTGTCTCATCCATGGTGAAATGACCCAATGTATACCCTATATATCTATGGGAACTCAAAGTGAAACAGGATCAAAAGAAGCAGTGTGAGATGATTGAGGAAAAGACTCATACAGGTAAATCTCCTCCCCAAAATGATTTGGATTTAAAGGTGTTACATCTTGTGGTATTTCTTCAATCGAAATTAAACCAAGTGGAATTTTTTCGTCAAGTCTAAAGTATATTTTAGGAGGTTGACTACGTGATATGGGAGACTCAATGACTACAATATATTATGGGGTGACCGATACTGGAACAACTTCCGATCATTCGACTTCAGGATTCAAATTTTCTAGCAAAAAAGTGACGTGATCCGGATCAACTTCCAGTTGAACAACGTCGAGTTCGAGAGGTATGGTCTCACTGATTGGATGGATCGTGACCATAGGTAGTTGTGAGGACTCCGTCTCGAAAATAGTAGATGAACCCAGATTTGTAGAAACAACTTGTGCTAACTCTATTATGTGTGAGGATGATATCACACCAGAGGTGCTGATAGTACTAGTTTCGGTAGATCGATTTCGCCTTCGCCGACTAGAAGTAGCTTCTGGTGGTAAAGGTGGTTTCAATGTTATTCTACGCGAACGGCGGGGAAAGGGATGTTTTTCTTCCATGATGACTGATTTATTTTATGACCAAAAACTAATAAAAAAAATAAAAGTGTAATTCTAGGCAAAAGGTTTACTAAGTAATTGTGAACTGCAGAATACCTCCTGGTGAACCAAGAAGTACGGGCAGGCAATCTTCTTGAATGTTGTGTTCAGTGTATCAAAAGTTACAAGGCGTCTGACTCAGTTCACTATGGATGGATAAAAACCTAAATTTGACCTCCCTAATATTCCCTAAGGTATGTGGAGGCCCAAATCTGTATTAGTGTTGTCTAATGCAAAACTGCACAGTGAGAGCACCCCCTTATACTTTTTGTACTAGAACACCACCCGATATACCCGAAGGTACGTGGACGAGCTCTGATATACTTATGTACATGGAGTGAGGCATCACACTTAGAATGTATCGTAGATAATTTAACGACGGCTACTATGTTCAACGACATCGGAACACGTCTCTAGCCTAGACCTTCTAAATGTTATTTTTATGGTTCCAATGCTTTTTTAGGTAAATTGATGTAAATTTTAAGTTAATCTTGTTTAAAAAAAATTCTTTTGAGGTTCACCGCGTGATGTAATGGAAATTCCTAAAAATGCAAACTAAAATGGTAAGCAAACTTTTCAATTTTAGCTTTTTTCAATGAAAATTTTAGCTACTAAGGGAAAGAGAAATCGGTTTTGAGAGCAAACAACAAAGAGCACAAACTAAAATGCAGCTTTCCTAACTTGTTCCTATGCAAAACACACAATCCACTATATTCACATGCATGTTTTTCTTTTCATCTCCCTTAATTTGAATGCAAGAAAGGAAACTATATGCATCAAATCAAAAAAAAAAAAAAATTCTTCTTTGAGAAACGATGGATTTAACAACAATTTCTCTTTTAGGATAAACGAAGAATGGAACTAAAATTTTTCCTACAGGAAATGAAGAATTTAATGACAAATTCCTTTACGAAAACAAATGGATCTAATGCAAAAATAAAATAATTTGAATTTGATTTTCGAATGATAAAGAAAAACACTAAAGAGACATTGAACAAATTTACTTTTAAAAGGAGGACGAATCAAGCAAATTCACTGGTCTTTAGCAGGTATCAGACAATTGAAAACACAACAAAAAAATGGCTGAGAATGATGGCAATGAAAAATTAAAATGTAATTTGGTTGGCTGAGGGGGAAATGCATTCTCTAAGTGGAGACAATGCATTTCAATACACCCCTAAGTGGGAGACAATGCACTGCAATGCACTGTGTCTTAACCAACAGTGCGTTGGGCGCAAGCAGTGATTGAAAGAGGAAGCTTCAAAAGTCTAATAACTGAAAGTAGATGCTAATGATGAGGATTATCAGAAGCAAAAACACCATGAATGATAGGAAACTCCCCAGTGGAGTTTCCAATTTGTTATGTAGAATTATGATCTATGGATAAATCAAATTCCCTAAGTGTGGTGCTAGGCACTTAGAACAATAGATGAAAGACTTTGCTATCACTTTCTCTAAGAATAAATATATACACAGAATTATAAAAGAACCTACTTTTGATCCAAGCACTTCCACTTCTCCTTATGTCACTTTTTTTGTAGCCTCCAATCCAACTTAGATCGTCAGATTGATTCCTACAATTATAAACAGAGAATAGAAAAAAGATTGCAATATACAGATGCCTACTTATCTTAATCACTTAAATTGATTAAATGTGAAACATATATATCATTCAAGAATCCATTGTATGAGAAATAGAAGCATAAACAGATACATATATGGGAAAATGAACAACAATATTTATTAAAGGGTAGAAGGGGGAGGTTACAACCAATGATTGATTTGATGCCACCAGCTCGAGCTTCATCCCAGTTTCCGCACCCTGGGAGAGAATTTAATGAAGTGGTAGTCGAAAAAACCATAATTTATCTTCTACATATGTGTGCAATGATTTTATAACATAAGTATATAGCATGTTCAATTATCGACAAAATAATACTGAAATATTGTCTTGCTTAGCGCAGATAAAAAATTAGAACCATATCTCAATCTTAATCAATGCAACATGTAACATATATCAAACACTCATGAATAATCATATCAAATAGCTTTGCACATTCATCAATAAGTAAACAGATATTGCGATATTAATCAACGCATAAACAATACACAAGATAGATGCATAACACAGAGAGCTTCGCCAAAACTGAAATGTATTTCTATTATCTTTCAAATCTGTCAATACATCTATTATCTTTCCAAAACCCTTTCAAAACCCTTACAAACCCTTCCGCGCACACAGAAAGCGGAGTCCTCACACAGCCAAGATTAGGTCTCTACTTACACAGCTAGCAGGAGCCTTCCACCCAACGCAAAAACCCTTATAGATGCAAATACTATCAGAACATCAATATCTCATAACATTCATTGACTATATTCAAACTAACTATCTTAGAAAAACTCTATCTATTTATAATATGCCTAGTGTGCACATACTATGGTCTCAAACCATGGGTGCAGGTCCACAGTTTACATTCAAGCTTAATTACATCCAAAATTGGTGCTAAAATCCCTTTGAATTCATTTTTGTAGCACACACATACAAACATACAAAAAATATCTTTGGAACTTGTGCCTTAGAGGACCCTGCTCCAACAGTCGACACGTCTAAAAGCGCCATTTGCAAATTCAACGTGCGAAGAGAAAATATTAGGGCATCGACTGCGCGACTCTCCCCGAGTCACCCATGAGGTCCCCCTAAATACAAACTAAAAGGGTAGTACAGAGCACCCCTGTACATCCCATCTACCATGAAAATGACAAAATTGAAAATAATGAAGTTCTAGCTCCTACCTGACACTCTCAGCACGTATCCCTGGTTCTTTGGCTAACTGCAACTGTAAGAAATGATCTGATCATAACCTCTGGCCTCTCAAGCTCAAAAGACACAAATGAACTGAAATATGGCCATTTTAGCCTATATCTCATATTTTTTCCGCCATTTTTGGGATCCCATAACTGGAGCTCAGGGCATCCAATCTTAAAACCATGAGAGACACAATGATCAGTTTTTCATCATCTTCAATCTGGACCTCCTCGTTCCAATTTTCATAAAAACTCATTTTCGGGCCCATTTCCAACCTCCATACTGCATCTCAAGTACGCCCTCTTTTTTTTAATTCATGTTATTCAAAAATATTTATATGAAAAAATATACTTTTACTTGGGGTATTTTCCACAGATATTGTAGGTGCATCTAAATCACCGTATTTTCAATCAAGCTCCAAGAAAGTAAATGTACAAGAGCAGGTATCATCCCATTCTCAGCATGATAGGCTTCCCTCTAAATCTTTTCATATCTGACATTATTTCTCCAAAAATAAACCATATGCTTCATTCATTTGACCATGTTTATCACCACCTCACCTTGCACATGACAAACACCCTCGCAAGTCGATAGAGCCTCACCTCCCATGTATTCCATCATATTCATGGACCATCACTCACTATCAAGAGCCATGGTGACCTACTCCATCCTGGGAACCATCTCATTTCTATGCATTGATTATCAAAATAATTTTGCTTTACTCACCGCATATCAAAACCTCACTCCTCGGCTGCCATTTTTACAATAGATCACCAAAAACACATTATTACATTTCACATTTGACCTAAAATACTCTCAAAAATATAGCCCATATGTGGCATTTCATCCACCTAATCACCCCCTCACTGTTACCAATTAATGGGGCCCCCATCCTTAGCAAACACCCTCCTCACATCATCATGTAGGATAACACATGTTAATGGGGCACCCATCTCCATGTTTGTACATCCAAACCAGTTTCACATTATTTTGGAAAGAGTAGAAATATTTTTTAGGAGAAATACTTCCACCCATATTTTTACGTTTCATACTTGGCAATAGTCACTAGTAACCCTTGGTTGGAGTTGGACATTCTTTACCACACCCAATCACCTTAGTCATAACATGCATACACCCTCCCTGAATGTCCTACTAACCCTAGGGATACCTTTATCAGAAATTATTGTGATTGTCGCTACTTGAATTAATGGTTCTGACCTCATGCAAGTTTTTCGTCACCATCGATTTCAACCAATTCACATCATCATGACTTGTTAACTCACCATATTATGCCCTTCTTGACCAGAAACCCTGATCCCTTGTATGAAGACTTGTTTTAGATGGTTGATGCTTCCTTCCTGTCGACTTCAACTAACATTTTCTATAATGGAGGTAGTACCTTGGATAGGTCCCCACCATTATGGGAACATCCTCAGATGGAACAATGGGAACTCACATCACCCATTGATGTCATCGATCCCCCTGACATTGGACATCAGCACCAGTTTTCATGTCAAGGTCGTATCGTACTCCATAACCACTGCACTCTATCAAAATTAGTCGAAGACCTGTGTATCTATAAGCATCTCTTTTAGAAATTCTAAAATTATACCTGGGAAGGTTCCCAGAATTCAAAGACCCATACATATATTGAGCACCTCATCCAAAAATTTGTATTCCCAAACAATGCATGTGGGTGCTACATTAAGCCTTTTTGATGAAATAAAAAATGCCGTTAAGAGCGTCAATAGTCGTCATCATCAATCAACAATAGGTCACCTACCACAATGTGACTTGAAAGAAGCAATGTTTTTCAACTTATACTAACTATTCATCATCCCGAGCATTGGACATTCCCGCCTCGTAGAAACATTTCTTATTTTATCACTTACAGTTTTCCTACAGAAAATGGTTACTTTTTTACTTCAGAAAAGGGGTTCCCCTAATTATCTCTATGGCAAGTTACTCTCTCTCTCTCTCAAAAGGGTTACACAGGCTCTTAGAAAAAATAGAAAATGTGATGTATTTCAGCTATACGTCTCCTCCTAGACCTTATACATCAGGGGGAAACTATTAACACCAGAAAATCATACAAGAAAATGACATTAGAAAATGTCAAGAAATAGGTACAAATAAATATTTTCCAACATAAATACATTATGAAGGACAAAAATTTAAAATGTCCTAAGGTTCGGTAATAATTTTAAGGATTACGCACCAGCAGTAAAGCAGTTTTGCATTGCAGCGCGCATATTCCTTTGATAGTCTTACGGTCTTAGCAATGGTGAAAAGTCATTATCTGAGACCACTTCCCACACTTGGGGAGTTGATTCTCTATCAATGAAAGTCAAGGACAACCGACTTGAGGTCAACCTAAATATAGGCAGCCCTCAAAGGAATATCTCATCCTACTCTTGAGTCACTATCACTGTTGGGCCAAGAGAGGGAAGAGGAGTTCAAAAATTTCTATATAAACAAGCCATGGGAAGAGAAAGGTATGAGACATTTTTATGCTAGAAAAATTTCTACCATAGTAACACCATCTTTATATTTCTTAAGCAAGAGAAGTGAAGGCGCTGGCATGTTGGCCATATTTATTCTAAGCAATCCAACATCCTAATGTGGAATAGGACACCACCATTGGAGAGTCTTCACATTACTTTTGAGAGAGGGAGGATAATATTGCAAGGAAAACAAGGAAAGGGACCCCCTTGCTGAGAGTATTTCAGCTCCATAGCTCAAATTACTCACTAAAAGTATGTTAGCATTGTATTCTTCTACTACTAGCAACCAATAAAGGGATTTTTGTCCATTGTTGTATTGGTTTGTTTTCTCCATTTGAGCTTATTGTCTTGTGCATTTCTTTTTTATCTTATATTATTATATGCATTAGTTCAAGGACATGTTAGGGATGTATGTAAAGCATCAACCTAATAAGTGGGAAGAATATCTTTCACTTGTGGAATTTGATTGCAATAATGGATACCAATAATCCATAAAGATGATCTCATTTGAGGCATTGTATGATAGGAGTTGCATCACTCTTATTAACTAGATTTATCTAGTGAATATGGTCATGGTTGGACCTGATATGCTCAAGTAAATGGAGCAACAAGTTCATATCATAAAATGGAATTTTAAAGTGGCACGGGATAGGAAAAAGAGATATGCATATCAAAACAAGGTGCACAAAGAATTCCAAGTTGGGGAGCATGTCTGCTTGAGAATTAAACCCAAGAAGTGTTCCTAAAGGATTGGGACATGTGCCAAGTTGGCACCACCATATTGTGGGAATTTTCAGACCCTCAAGAGGATCAAACCAGTGGCATATAGGCTTGATTTGCCTCCAATAGTTATATTTCATGATGTTTTCCATGTCTGTTCACTTAAAATATATGTTTAATATTATAATCATGTGATTGATTGGTCTATGCTACATGTGTAACTAGAAGGAGAATTTCAGCCAGAGCCAACATGCATTCTAGACTGGAGGAGTCTCATGCTCCAGAATCGAGCCATAAAGAAATTCTAAGTGCAGTGGAATCACTTTGGGCTAGAGGAGGAGATGTGGGAAATGGTTGAGGCAATGAAAGATAATTATCCTTTTTGTTTGATGGTTAAGTCCAATGTGTATATAATTGTAAATATTATATATAGTTGTGTGTATAAATCTCCTTAAGGCAGTATGTGTTCGTGATTTTGTTTATGGTATTGCATATGAGCACAAGAACATCGAGGGTGGTGTTACCTCAAGGGGGAGGGGTCTGTGACAGCCCCACCCATGGGTCTCTCATAAAATTCATTGTAAATAATTTTACAAATATTCAAATTTAAAAAGGAACTTATTCAAAGAGACATGAATTCAAAAAATGAGGAGGGGGATTTATTTTCTAGGATGTGGTGTTTTCTTATGAAGAAACTATGAGTTGTTGGAAAACCATTAAAGGTTGGTTTGCGCATGAATTTAATGGTTTAGTTATGAATTTGAATGAGTTTCAAAAGAAGGTACACAGGCCCATACAATTTAGAAACTTCACGAGGAAAATAGGATAAGAAAATTTGAGGACGATACTAGGAAAGGTAGCAAGGAAGGGGATGGAACACCCCTAGAGGAAGAGGAAAAGAAACAATAGATAAAAGAGGGAATAGACCTGAGGGGGATATGAATATCATTCATTCATGTAGGAGTAGAGAGAAAATAAATAATTAGTAGGCATTAGCGAGCAGAGTAGCAACTCACAAAAGAGAAGAGAAGGGAAGGGATTGGTCTCTAGTTCCCTAGAGGTTGTGGGTTGGCACACTAGTATCTAGATCCTTGTAATAACTTGGATACCCTGGAGGCTATGGTTTGATATTGGAATCTCTGGATCTATGTAAAATATTGGGTTCCTGGAGGTTGTGGGTTGTGATAGTAGTCACTGCAGCCTTGGACAACTTGGGAGGAGATCAATATTTGAGTTGGAAATCACAGTTTATTTTGAACTTCCTAGAAAGGAGGTGAATCCATAGAATTACTGTTGTTGGTATAGGTGGTAAACCTCTAGATTCCCAATGCAAAGTTACTGTAGTAGGAAACTGGTGGTATTAAGGAAATAGCTCTTAGGAGTCCTTATTTCGATTGGTAGTTTGGTGTTACGGTACTCCAAGGAAACCCCCTCAATCTCTAGAATCTAGCTTGGGGGTGAAAAATGCAAGTGATATTGGTTGCAGTTGTCTAAGGTTGGGTGGAGAGTATTTGTCCCAAACTTAGTTTCCATGCAAATTCCAAGATAAGTATTTATTATGATTTTTTATATGGTAATGAAATTATGAAGTAATTATGGTTGAAATAGCTTTGATTATAAGACTGTAATAGAGTTATTAAGTAATGAGTATGGGATATTATCTCTAGGTATAAATGGAATTTGAAGTTGTGATGGAAAAGAATGTGTGCATACATATGAAAATATATTACATCTCTTAGATGAATAATGTTAATAAATAATTTAAGAAAAGGTGTGCTTCTGGACTAAAACTAATGTGTTGTGTTAAATGTGTACTAGTTTCGATTACAAAATATAATAAGAATTAGAATGTGTCTTGTTTTTACATGATAAAAAGGACCATACTATGGCCATGGGCCAAAAAATAATATGTATGAAATTTTCACCTACATTGTTCAAATTTCTTATGGAAAATAATAGAAATACATTAAGAAATTCGACAGGTAGTAAATCCATGAGGATCTGGAATAAAAGACCCATAAACCTCAGGCTTAAAAATCCTTCCTAATAATCTGAAAATATTACATGAGAGATGATCTACTTAGTAAGGTCTGAGAATATGCATAAGTATTTATTTTCCAAGATACAATCATGTGAATCTATTTGGGATGTGTTATTTTAACATCTGTTCTCCCTTATTAGTGTAAGCATTGTCTGATGCTCATGTGCAAAGGCTTGTTCAACCTTGCATCTTGAGAAGCCTAGATGTCTTCCACTAGCCTCGGGCATAAATGGTCAGGCCCATGAAGCCCCTGCATAGTGCCATGGAACTTCTTACTAGCTCTCTTTGGAGTCGGGAACCCTCAGTGTGTGGCCAAAGAGGTGGATCCCTTCCGGAGTTCACTGCAGGCCCATGGCAGAGTGTGGCTACAAGAGCACTTATTCCTACATGCCAGGGAATTTCCTGTTCTAAATCAGGGAAATTTGGAAGGCCAAGAAATCATTGGAGAGGCCTTTGACCAAGCTCAGGAGGGTTAGCGATCCAGGGTACATTAAGAAACCAATTTTGCTATCATCGTTGTCGAGCGATGATTATGTTCTTGATATTTATTGGAGCCCTGTAGAACAGCCCTAGTCTTAAGAGCCAACGAGAAGCGATTGGTGAGAGGTTGAGGCAAGCCCTCACATTATTCATCAAGATCCATTTCAAACTCATCACACAAGGCTTGAAAAGGATTCCCTAGTCATTCCATGTCAGGGATCGAGTATAATATCTCATTAGATTAAATTTCAACCTAAAAGTGGTCTCTTAAGGAAAAATAATAAATAATAGTTACAATAATAAAATAAGAGTTATAAATTTTGGAGGGAAAAAAGAAAACTATTTTTTTTGTTGTATTTTTTTCATTTTACCTTATAGTTTTACTCAAACTTAAAGTGTACACACTTTTTGGATGTGGAATCAAATTCCACGACCAATGGGCACCCATTATGCATACTTTTGAGAAGACCCACATTGATTAAAAAAAATGAAGATACATTGAAAAAATGCACTGCACACGTTTTTAATGTATCTTCAATTTTTATCAATGTGAGTCTTATCAAAAGTATGTATAATGGGTACTCGTTGGATGTGGAATTTAATTCCACATGCAACAACTGTCTACACTTGGAATTTGAGTCAACCTATAAGGAGAT
This sequence comes from Pinus albicaulis, assembly GCA_034641835.2. NCBI lineage: Eukaryota > Viridiplantae > Streptophyta > Pinopsida > Pinales > Pinaceae > Pinus > Pinus albicaulis. The sequence continues at coordinate 593,367,487 of CM076580.1, forward strand.
AAGCAAAAAATACTATTACAGAAATTAGTTTTCTTCATTTTCCCTCCAAAACATTTACATGTACCTCTTTTTAAATTTAAATGATTTTGATTGGTTTACAAATTATGACATGGAAATTACATGAAAATTTCATGGGCACTTTTAGGTTTAAATTTCCTCTAATGAATGTGGCACACAGAGTACCAAGCTCTGGACTATAAGATAAATCGGGTAACTTTATCCACTAGCTAAGAAAAACTCTGGTCGTGAAGGCTTCCCATTGGAGCACCTTGATTTCCTTCTACCGCATTTTAAAGAAGCCATAGAGATGTTACCAAAAAGGTATAACCCATAGGTTTTGTTTTGCAGGTCAATGGAATCGATTAGGGTGATGTCATCCAAGATGAGATTGTTGATCAGTGGTTGTGATTGATGTCAACCCAAGTAGCACCAGGGGCTACCCAAATATTGCATGGGAATTTTGACCTACCAAATTACTATATTCTGGGTCAAGAATTTTTTTGATGGTTTCTTCTTGTCGAGATGTTTCCATTGATATATGGCACGCCACGTAATTTTTCATGGTTTGAGAGATATTCATGTTTGAAGTTTGTAACCCCAGTTAGTGGGCTAAAACCCCATGGGGTTGTGGAATGGGTCATTGAAAAGTCATAATTAATATTTTTTAAGCTCCTAAAATCCCTCCCACGTTCACTTATTGAAGCCCCTCTCAACCTAAGCATTTATATAATTTATGATCCTCATATCCTCCTTATGCAAGGGATTTCGCCATCTGAAACAGGTCATTGTGGAATTTTCGGTCTAACTTTTTTTCTAAGAAGGTTCAAAAGCTGAAATTTTTATGAGGTGAAGAAAAACTCCTAAGGAAGCTCTTATGAAAATTTCAGATCAAGGTGCGCAATATGTTTGGAGATATGATCTATGGAAGTCAATGTTTTTGCAGGCTCCTAAAATTCGTCACAAAGAAGTGACCTTAGTAAAATCATCATAACTCTCTCTCTGAGTATCGGATTGGAATTATGTAAAAAGTGTAAGATAGGGCATGGATTTTAGTTGTCTCCCTATCAATTTTAAATCCTAATGAATAAAAAGTGACTTGTGGCACGCCATACAAGTTCGCTCTACTGAAAAATTCCATAATTAGGGCATTGTGAGAGATTAGATATAACTCTCACTTGAAAAATCCAAATTGGGTCAAACCTATGGAATTGGAAATAAGACTCAGAGGACTACTACAGGACCGAAAATCACATATTTTAGATCTTAAATAATAGATATACACCAGATTCAATATCAAGCTCCTAGAAGGCAAAAAAAAGCTAGATCATGTGTTGTCAAGGGCTACAAAGGACCAGACTTTCTAGGGAAAAAAAGCAAAGCAAGGTGCAGCAGAGGGTAGCATGACAAGAGCAAAAAAAAAGGTGTATAATAGCAACAAGAAGTTCATCACATGAATTCTTCAAGTGGGCAGCACTGCATACAGTCACTGTAAAGGTATCATTGTACTAAGTCATTGTAAATACATTATTGTAAAAATTGTACTAGTGTCTATCTACCAAGAGTTGAAGAGGCAGTGTCAGGAGGTCTAGGATCATCATTAGGTGGTTGTTTCATAGTTGGGTTTATGGTCTAGTGTGTCTTCTTCTTCTACATCTTTCTATATCATTGTAAAGTGGACCATTTTCCCTGGTACGGGAGTCCATTCTTCTTTTATTATTCTATAGGGTGGTAGGGTGGTCCTAGAGTGAGTTGTAGCTCATTGGGTGTTGGGGCATCCGTTCAGTTGACTACTAAAGGATCTCGGGCGTTGGAGCGTCCATCTAGTGGGAGATGGAGAAGAATGCTTTTCTAGGTTCTAGGAAGTTGGAGCTTTATTTTCAATTGGAGTTGAATATTGAAGAATTATTAGAAAAGCATTAGGTGGTTTTTGTCTCAGAGTGGGTTTCCACCTTAAAAAATGTGTGCATTTTTGTTCCTTTTGTTTACTGCTATCATTGTACAAACACTGATAATAATTGAAGATTAACTAAAGCTCTAATTGAAAGGAATATTGATTCACCCCCCCCCCCCCTCTCAGTATTTCCAACAGAGATGGCTTACATGCAAGCCCCTGACGGTCTTGGTATTGGTTGTAAGCACAGCCAATATGCCACGTAGGGTCAGAAGCTCTAGCCTGGAGGGAAGAAGGAATGTAGCAAGGGAAGTGTTGGGAATGTAAGTGAGGGATGATGTAAATTGATCCCACCTCGGAATTCTCATCCCAGAGGGTTTTTTTGTGGAGGAAGCAAAGGCATTGGGAAGGCCCCTACGGGATGATGTAAGTTGGATGCAGTGGTAAGCAACGTAAGCCTGACTACGTATCCATTGGGTAAGGCAGGACCCACATCTAGATCAGCCCACAAGTTGTGTCCTCGAGCAACAGGAAGAGGAACTTTGGGAGAAATGAGTCGGGGTGATGTGGTGGGGGTCACGTTGTTAGCTGATGGTGGAGTACCAGACCTATAGGAGTAGTTTGTGTGACCCCACCTCACACGCAAGCCTAGTGATGATTTCCAAAAAAATAAAAATGAGATTATCAAGGAATCATCGAGGTGAAACGCTAAAAAAAGGGGGCCAAAGGGGTGACGAGAGCCCAACAATTATGCCATTGGCTACAAAGAGGCCCTACTTGTTGAGTCATCCTATTGGGCTAGACTTGGAAGAATGAAATGGTGTGGCCATGGGATCACCAGGAGGAAGTGTACAGGATGACGTGGCACTATAACCCATTGAGTTGACCATAAGTTAGGCGTGTGTGCATGTGAGATCCACCAGCCACATAAGCCCAAAGGTCTCACTATGAAAGTCTCAAGAGGTGCATAAGGGAAAAGAACTAGGATATAAGGATCAGGGTGATGTGGCGCAAGCCTGACTGGTCCAAGAAACTTACTTTCAGATGGTTCAATATCAATATGTCATATGGCAGTTAGATGGTATGGTAGGGAATAATGAGGCTTATCTTTGAGAGGGCATATCTCTCAATCCGAAGATTAGATTGAGGAAAAAAACTATGCACCAGATTCATTTCGACGAGACAAATGCAATGGTAATGGTTATTTTAATTTTAGAGAATTTTGGAAAGGTTCAAAAAATTTTACAACCCATTTTCATAACAACGCCTTGGAGATCAAGTATGCATAGTGACCACCTCCTACTCTAGGTACTGGGTAAGGGGTGATGTCACAAGTACCTTTTCCTGCCTTGCCTTCTTCTATGCATTGTACAGTTCCAATGGATAGTGTGGTCATTTTTCAGTCCTTGTGAATCTCAAGTGTGAAATTATTGCCTCACCTTCCTTGAGCACTATCCACTACGCATCCTCATTCAGAAATCTCATCACACTTGACTTATATACTTTCCCACTATGCAGAACCTTTAAGAGAATCTTCTTATTGAAAATTTTGCAGTTCCAGTGGACAACATGGTCATCCATTGGTAAATGTTGAGCTCAACTATGAAATTCCTAGTATCTATCTCTTAAAACCCTTTCCCATTGTCACACCATTGTCAACATCCTCCATGAGAAGGAAAAGGTAGAATAGGTGGTTTATAGACTAATGTTGGCTTGTCATATGTGGAATTCAATTGTAGGTGTTATCATCTCAACATGGTAGGGTGATTCTCAAGGGAGGTTATCAAGGAGAGGTTACAAGAAGAAACTTGTGCAGAAGAAGCAAAAGGAGGAACCATCATGAAGGACATGAAGGAATATTGGACCAAGACAAAGATATGGACACTGATTCTCATATAGACCCTTTGGAGGGTGAAAATGTAGCATAAGAAAATATTTATCATGAAGAATTAAAAGTCATAGCAGCAAGGAGAAGAGCATGGCATTGATTAAATTAAGTCTTATGTCATCATTGTCAAGTCATGGCTTCTCAAAGTGTCACCACAAAATTCGTGTGTCAATGTATTTTTCCACATCACATGTGGAATGTAATTTTGTAATTTCCAAAGAAATGAGAAAATTTAAAATGTGCGGAAGCCCAAGGGTCCCACAAGGAATTTGAAAAGTCACTAGAAATTCTAAATTCATATAGAAGCTCAAAGGTCACATAGGAATTCAAAAAGTCACTATAGGAGCTCAAGGGTCATGAGGGAGTTCAAGAGTTACATGGGAGGTGGAGAGTCACCTCATTTGTTATAAATACACCCTCATAGCTCAAGAAATAGGACTTTGGAGGTGAATCCATAAAATTACCGTTGATGGTATAGGTGGTGAACCTCTAGATTCCCAGTGCAAAGTTATTGTAGTAGGAAACTGGTGGTATTAAGGAAATAGCCCTTAGGCGTCCTTGTTTCGATTGGTAGTTTGGTGTTACGGTACTCCAAGGAAACCCCCTCAATCTCTAGAATCTAGCTTGGGGGTGAAAAATGCAAGTGATATTGGTCGCAGTTGTCTAAGGTTGGGTGGAGAGTATTTGTCCCAGACTTAGTTTCCATGCAAATTCCAAGATCATTATTTATTATGATTTTTTATATGGTAATGAAATTATGAATTAATTATGGTTGAAATAGCTTTGATTCTAAGACTGTAATAGATTTATTAAGTAATGAGTATGGGATTTCATCTCTAGGTAGAAATGGAATTTGAAGTTGTGATGGAAAAGAATGTGTGCATACATATGAAAATATATTACATCTCTTAGATGAATAATGTTAATAAATAATTTAAGCAAAGGTGTTCTTCTGGACTAAAACTAATGTGTTGTGTTAAATGTGTACTAGTGTCGATTACAAAATATAATAAGAATTAGAATGTGTCTTGTTTTTACATGATAAAAAGGACCATACTATGGCCATGGGCCAAACAATAATATGTATGAAATTCTCACCTACATTGTTGACATTTCTTATGGAAAATAATAGAAATACATTAAGAAATGCGACAGGTAGTAAATCCATGAGGATCTGGAATAAAAGACCCGTAAACCTCAGGCTTAAAAATCCTTCCTATTAATCTAAAAATATTACATGAGAGATGATCTACTTAGTAAGGTTTGAGAATATGCATAAGTATTTATTTTCCAAGATACAATCCTGTGAATCTATTTGGGATGTGTTTTTTTAACATTTTTTCTCCCTTATTAGTGTAAGCATTGTCTGATGCTCATGTGCAAAGGCTTGTTCAACCTTGCATCTTGAGAAGCCTAGATGTCTTCCACTAGCCTCAGGCATAGATGGTCAGGCCCATGAAGCCCCTGCATAGTGCCATGGAACTTCTTACTAGCTCTCTTTGGAGTCGGGAACCCTCAATGTGTGGCCAGAGAGGTGGATCCCTTCCGGAGTTCACTGCAGGCCCATGGCAGAGTGTGGCTACAAGAGCGCTTATTCCTACATGCCAGGGAATTTCCTGTTCTAAATCAGGGAAATTTGGAAGGCCAAGAAATCATTGGAGAGGCCTTTGACCAAGCTCGGGAGGGTTAGCGATCCAGGGTACATTAAGAAACCAATTTCTCTATCATCGTTGTCGAGCGATGATTCCATTCTTGATATTTATTGGAGCCCTGTAGAAGAGCCCTAGTCTTAAGAGCCAACGAGAAGCGATTGGCGAGAGGTTGAAGCAAGCCTTCACATTATTCATCAAGATCCATTTCAAAATCATCACACAAGGCTTGAAAAGGATTCCCTAGTCATTCCATGTCAGGGATCGAGTATAATATCTCATTAGATTAAATTTCTGCTGCAGTATCTTCAAAGCTCCATGGTGAAGGTGGCCCAATCTCTGGTGCCACAACTCGCCATCATCCTAGCTCACCACTCCTTCTGCCTTGCCTGCCATTGCTGCACAGGCATCTACCTGCAATTGATAAAGGTTCTTAACTCGAACCCCTATCCTCCGGGTCTCACCAGTTGTCTTACTGCGCAGGAAAGCCTTTCCCTCGCTAAAGACAACATCATATCCCTTGTCTTCTAACATCGCCACAGAGATCATATTCTTCTTCAATCCTGGAACATGCATCACTTCCTTCAATACGAAGGGTTTACCAGACTCCCTCTCAAAAGAAATTGTACCGATACCAGTCGCACTTTATCTACCATCATCGCCCATCTCGATGTGCACTCCAAGATCTTTCTCATCCAGATCAGTAAACAAATCTCAATCTCGTGTCATGTGAAAAGATGCACCACTGTCAAGAAACCACACTGAACCCATCACACTTGAGACCAAGCATGAGATCAGTGAAAAAATCCAGCTCAAACTGCGAGGCTAAGGCCTCTCCAGCTGCAGATCCAGCAGCCTGCTTATTTTTCTTCTTCTGTGGACAACTAGTGGCATAATGTCCATGTTGGTGATAGTGAAAGCACTTCACCTTGGACATGTCCTGCTTCTTGCCTTTCGCACCAGATTGAGAAGCATGCTTCTTGCTCTTCCCTTTCTTTTCTTTGGCATCCAAAGCACAATTTTCTTCATCAGAGTTCTTTGATGAAGATCTGTCCCTGGTACTTCACCTTATCTCCTCTTGCACAAGATCCGACCAAAGTCGCTCCCATCCTGGCAATTTCTCCCGACAATTGACAGAGTCCTGATAGGAATGCCAACTCTTCGGAAGCCCAAGGAGAGCCAAGCTCACCAAGTCCTAGTCATCAACAGTAACCCCCACACTTCCAAGCTCATCCCTGCATTGGATGAACTTCGTGAGGTGCTTGGGCATACTGTCGCCTTTCTCCATTTTTATGTTTCTGAGTTTATCCTTGAGCGCCAACTTCCTCTGGTCACTCTTTCTTTGGAATAAATCTGTCAAATCTTTCCACATCAAGAATGGAGAAGCCTTACCATGAAGGATGGACACTATGTGATCCTTCACACCTTCCAACAAAATCCTTAGACACTTTGTTGTCTTCTTTTTCCATGTGTCAAGTATGGCAGCATCACTAGAAGTAGGTTTTGGAATTTCTGCATCTATGAACTCCTTCAACCCATTGTCATCCAGCACTGCCTCCATCCTGTCCTTCAATGCAATATAATTCAAGCTGCCCTCAAGGGCATACTCCAATCGCAATCCGTTGAAAGACATATCAACTTCGACACCAAGAAAACACTACTGCAAATTCAAATTCCACCAGCACAAAACTAAACCGCTTCAATGTTTTGCAATTGCTCCAATGATCAATATCGCTCTGATACCATGTAGAAATTTTGAATAACTGATATGTTATCCACCGATATTCTCCTGATCACACACTATTTTAGCTTCATGCACAATACATAATTTCTTCTACCATTGATCATTACATGCGGAAATAAAATCAATTGCATGCGCACATTAAAACCATAAACAATCACACATATGAACACAGTGTTTCATGGGAAAGCTTAAAGTTGAAAACCCCAACTATCTGTATATTATATGTCATAGATATCATGTAACAATCATTGTACAAAGCTCCTCACAATCTCTCAGCACAACCTCCAATTGCTACACACTAATCAAGCTAGATCTAGCAAAACACATGCTCCAATATCTGCCACCTGATAGCCTGCCTCTATTGCGTAATCAATGTTGTAGGATGGCTCATTAAATAACTTGAACCACCTGGCTTGTACTGCACAATCCTCATGGTCTCCTCCAATCACTGGTTGTTGCAAATATGCAACAATATAGTCACAACTGATAGTTAACCCGCTCTTTCACCTATCTCTGCACTGGTCTCCACTGAAACTATCCATGCACTGAAGTTAACTGATGTATTCTTTAGTTGATTAATGAGTTTATAATTACTGAATTAATTAATAATTAATTCACACCACTCTTCACTAGTGTATTAATCAGTTAGACTAAATACAACTAGCTCAACTATGTTTAGATTAGTTAAACTGAACACAACTCCATTAACTCCTCAATCAACTCCACCAAACTCTCTCACATGAGTTCTAACCGAAGTATCCATGCAATAGCTCCACTTAACCCTTAGAATAGTGTATAATTCCTTCTGTCAGCTCCTGTGCCACATTTGTGCACTTAACTGAAGTGCTCCAAGAGAATAAGATAATGTTTATAGTCCAAATATTATTAAGAGCTAATAATATTCGACATATCTATTTTTAGACTGGAAATATAAAAATAGATTCCTCCCAATATGTCTAAAAATACAAGTCCATCTATTTTTCGAACTTGACCAACCATCCACAAATAGCATCCTGCAACTCATAGAATATGATCAACATGTCTAAAAAAAGACATAGTCTAAAAAATAGACTTTGCGCCAAAAATAGCCTGCGGGCCCACTTAGTGAAGGCGACTTCTTTCTGCTAAGCTCATCATCTTGTTGCAATCTCAACAGAAGTCACATCATTATAATTGTGTATCTTAAAGACTTTCACTTAATATCTCGAAGCTCTTAGAGCTCACACTTTCATGCATATGTTGTGAATGATTGTAAGACTATTCTTTCGTTGTTTGTGGTGTATGTTTATGTTTCTACATATTAATGAAAATGAACTATTTTGTTGGCTTTGGTATGCATATTGTTGAATGTGTGTTGTTACTTCCTTTTATGATCGTTTTTATTTTGTGAACTACTTTGGAAGTTAGCCGCTAGGTCCCGATAATAATGTTGTATTCTCTTATTTTTATTTTTAAGGTAGCTCCCTTATTGTTATTTTTTCATTTCATGTAGCTTCTATATAGTTATTATTGTGCCCCATAGAAGCCCACTATTGTTATTATTTTACCCTTACATTGTTATTTTTATGTCGACTAGGATTATATTGTGACCCCTAGGACTTCTATATATAGAAAGGAGGTTTTTAATTTGTATCATCCAATAATTATTAATTTATGTAATGTAAAGGAGGTTTCCCCCTTGAAGAGGTTGATTCCTAAGTCTTTGATCTCTCTTTTATTCTATTTTGTGAGCTGGTTTCATAACATTTGGTATCGGAGCCTTTGGATTTTAGTGTTTCGTTACTGCAAACAGGTCATTGTGGAATTTTCGCTATAAAAATTTTTCTACGATGTTTCAGATGCTAAAAACAAAACCAATATTAATTTAAATCATGAGAAATGTCATGTAAATTTTTTAGAGTTTTGTTCGCTATAGTTTTAGAGATATGATCTAAGGAAGTTAGGGTTTTTGCAGGCTCCAGAAATTTCGTCAAACAAAATTTTAACGCAGGATCCACATCATAACTTTCATTTCATACATCTAATTGGAATTTCGTAAAAATTAGTTGCAATCAAATGAATGTATTTTATTTTATATCAATTTCAGATCTAAAAGTCAAAACAGTTGATACGAGAAGTCCGTACAAGTTCGCTCTACTGAACCAATCCATAATTAGGACATTGTGGGAGATCAGACATAACTTTATCTTGATGGATACAAATTAGGTCTGACATGTTGCATTGGAAAGAAGAATTAGAGAGATAATACAATACAAAATTTCAAATATTGGGGATCCAAAATTACATAGATACATCAATTTGAAAAATGTATGTATTTTTTTTTAATTGCATAAGTCTTGTTTTAAAAATCAGTTTTAAGTGATTCCAAGAGAATATTGAAGCATAGATACCAGTATTGGGTTCTAAAATGCCTCCCATAATGAATTCCACACCCATTAAGCCCTAAGAAGGCTATACTATTACTCATGAAGAGGAAGAAGTGCAACATGATATATCAAAATTACGAGACCAAGTGCAACAAATTTCACTCTCGCAAAGAGTAACAAAAAATGAAATGGAAGCTAACGTGGATGGTTTGAAGAAACAAATGGATGGATTGAATAAAGGCATGGAAGCTAAGATTGATGGTATAGAATAAAAACTGAAAGACAACATGGAAGACATGAAGAATGGTATAAAATCATACATGGAAAAATTGAAGGAAGGTTTGACAAAGCTGCTACAAGAAAAATGTGTGTATTTTTTTTTTAATTGCATAAGTCTTGTTTGAAAAATCAGTTTTAAGTGATTCCAAGCAAATATTGAAGCATAGATATCAGTATTGGGTTCTAAAATTCCTCCCATAATGAATTCCACACCCATTAAGCCCTCAGAAGGCTCTACTATGACTCATGAAGAGGAAGAAGTGCAACATTATATATCGAAATTACGAGACCAAGTGCAAAAAATTTCACTCTCGCAAAGAGTAACAAAAAATGAAATGGAAGATAATATGGATGGTTTGAAGAAATAAATGGATGTATCGAATAAAGGCATGGAAGCTAAGATCGATGGTATAGAATAGAAACTGAAAGACAACATGGAAGACAAGAATACTGGTATAAAATCATACATGGAAAATTTGAAGGAAGGTTTGACAAAGCTACTACAAGAAATTATTCCTAAAGGCAAAACAGCAGTAGATGAAATCATGATGAGAACAAAAGAAATGTTAATCATGATTTCATAGACTCTAATTTTGGATTTAATACCCTCCATATCCAAATATCAATATGAGTAATTTTTATGACCAGGATCCAGTAACATGGATACTACAGATGGAGAAATATTTTGATCTCCATTATGTGAAAAACACACAAAAGGTACACATTGCAACTTTATATTTAGAACAAAATACATTTGTATGGTATCAATGGATTTTCTCCCGTAAAAAAATTGTCACTTGGTCAATTTTTATGGAGGAAATGATAGCACATTATGAGGATACAAAGAGCAACACCTTCTTTAGCCAATTGATAAATCTCAAACAAAAGGGTTCAATGGTGGAGCACATTGAGGACTTTCAAAAAATGAATATAAGGGTAACTAATATTCCATAGGAACACAAGATTTATGTCTTGATAGGTAATTTAAATGATAACATCCAACAT